>OZ012685.1:34191805-34196805 GCA_963942565.1 Maea johnstoni | reverse complement strand
TTTTACAGGGCTATTTCTGGCGGCACGAAGCGGACAAGAGCACTTAAAGTGACGTACGATTATTTTTCTTAGGCCCTATGTTCAACTTTGGTAATGGCCCTTGCTTTCACTCGTGACGCCGTTTGCCTGTTGCTCATGGCCTGGAAGACATAATTGCAGGAAAGCCAAACTAGCGAAAGACAACATGACTTTAGCAAATCAACATGTGCAAGATTACAGACCCATTCGGGAGCAATCAGCGCGACAGGCGGAAATGGCGAAAATCTATCCGTTCTTACATCAGTGTTGTGCGTTGCCATACATTCTGAAGATAAGCACAGTTGTATGGGTTAGGTAACTGCAACCTGAGTAACTTCATTCCTGCCATTATATATATATATATATATATATATATATATATATATATATATATATATATATATATATATATATATATATATATATATATATATATACAGTATATATATATATATATATATATATATATATATATATATATATATATATATATATATATATATATATATATATATATATATATATATGTATATATATAATATTAGTTACGCCCTGTTGGAAAGTGGAATCGGGCCTTCTATCCAACCGAACTCATCCAGATCTCACGAGGCAGAGCCGAATGTGATCTGGATGACTGAGGGCGGATAGCAGGCCGGATTCCACTTTCCAACATGGCGTAACGAAGTTATCACCTGCTCTTTCATGCTAAGTAAAAAGAACAAATACATCTCAATGAGCCGTGAGCCTGAGGAATATCTTAGTAGGGCCTCAACCAGAGAGCCGGCGCAGACTCCCTGCCGCTAATTTGACAGTGAAGCATGGGGGAAAATCACCAAAAAACAATCCATATCTGTTCTAATTAGTCTTATCTTGAACTTCCATGCAATTCTACCGATATTCATACTCTAGTCAGTCAACTACGACGGAAAATGAAGCTGAAGCGACGAGCTGAACAAGCACGTGCTTTTGGCCATTTTTTCACACAATGCCCATGCGCACCACTGGAGGTCAGGACGAGGCTGCTGACCTCTAGGCTGCCAGAGTGGTGATATCAAATTGAATTCGAGCTCCAAATGGTAATATTGAATTCTGCCGTTCGATATTGAATATACAAAGGGTGAACAGCTCCAGGTCCAACACCTATTGACCATCAGCATCAGGAATCACAGCAGAGCAGGTGATATGTATAAATATATATATATATATATATGTATGTATGTATGTATGTATGTATGTATGTATGTATGTATGTATATATATATATATATATATATATATATATATATATATATATATATATATATATATATATGTGTTTGTGTGTGTGTGTATATGTATATGTATATGTGTGTGTTCGTGTGTGTGTGTGTGTGTGTGTACTTGTAGCGTCTCATTCGTCAGTGCATGGTATAGTAGAAAGAAACCCTGCCAAGCATTCTTTATCTTAGGAAGATCGCCAAAAGAAAGGGTAACACTTAATTGATACAATAGTCTAGACAATAAATGTTGCCAAGGCTGCAATGACTTGGCAAAGCATGTTTTGCAAATAGTATACCTATGTCTTTATTTGTTTGGGACTTTCGTCACTTCCACTAGCTGATGTCATATGAAAACAGAAGAATCTTTACAGTGACTTGCAGTGGATGTTTTTACAAAGCGCAATATATTTGTTCGGTATCAAAACATCACCCCGATCCCTTAACCGTATCAAACCTTTTAAATGGACATGTAATAATGGAGATGTTCAGTATGTAGTAAATTATTTGGCCAAACATATTTTTAATTTTTTAACGTAGTTCAAATGTACAGCAGATTTATTTGTGCAGTCAAACTTATGCAAATATTTGCCCTTACAACCCACAGTGAGAGAGCTAAGGAAAGTACCATAGATAATCTACAGGGTGGAAACATATGGATATATATGTATTACAGATGGACTGAGTCTATGTGCTGAAATGACAGGAACCACATTTCATGGCACTTGAATTATCAACCACCTACAACTCGCTTCAACGATTTCATTTAGAGTAATTACCACATCCGTGGTAGCTGTACTCGAAGACTCTCAGCAGTTAATAAATATATATTCTTCATGCTCTGCCATATGCCTGTGAGATATTGACCATTATGGTGAATACATGTACATGCAGATTCTACCTACAATCACCAATCGCAATAGTAAATGAGGATTACGAAATAACAATGCTTTGTACATATTTATACAAACATACATACATATATACAATCATAATGCATGCATGCATACATAAATGTGATATATAGACCCAAAGGAAGTTGTTGTGTATGTGAATTACCGGAGTAAACCCAATTACTACAATATATCACATACACCAGAGCTTCCGAGGGGACTTTGTAGCTTTACAACAGTTGACACCAATTGCAGGAGGAGAAAAGGCTCTGATTAACACATTGGGGTTTAGACACTTTAGAGAACAAAGCCTCGAATGGTGTGGTTCATGTCACATAGCCTACACTTCTCTAGGCTTGGGATTGGTACAAGGCAGGCAACTGTGGTACAAATATACATTACATACATGTCTGAATGTATGTATGTATGCATGTACATGTCTATATGTATGTCTGTGGTATACTCATTGAACATATGCAGATATGAATACTTCTGGTTGTGAAAATAGATATTCATTCATTTCATCACTTTTAAGTCATTTTTATCACTTTCTATCATGTCTAAATGGTGGCTGTGTGATGCGTGTACCGAGTACAGCTGGCTCATCTCCTTACCACATAGTAAAGCTTGTCCGGTGAGTTTCATGTATCCTCTATGAGTCCTCACATCTCCTCTTATTACTATTTAATGATCTGGGCTGTTTATATCTGCTACGTCCAGAAGTGGGGGGAACACGAGTATCATGTGGCTGTGTAGACAGATAGGGGCAAGATGTAACGAACCCCCAGCCTTTATCACGCTTTTTGGATCATCACTGGGGCCTTTGTACTCCCTGCATAACAAAGAGCAGGGCGTGGTTGATATCACATCAGAAATACGAGACCAAAGTTGATTGTATCCTCTGACACATTTGAACGGTTTCTATGCTGCATTATTCCAGATCACCTGCGTCGCAGGTGCACCAATTGCTACCTGCTAGCTTTTGATGAGGATATATATTGTTACGTGTTACGTGTGTCAGATACAACTTGAAGACGACTTTCATTTGTAGGCATATATGTATTCTTTTCATGAGTTACAATGTTACAGTTGTTTCCAATACATCACATCAAATACCAATGTCCAGTCCTCCAAGTACTACATAAAGGGGGCCTGGTGCGGTGGCTGGTACTGGCACCAGGTCCCAGTCTAGCACAGAGCCCTACATGGCCCTCAGTCTATCTGACTCGAAAACTAACTGCCTAAACCTAAGGAAACTGCTCCTTATATATCTTTACGCATAGCATTTTTACTGGCTAATTAGCATATCCCTGTCCACTGGATAGCATTTTTACTGGCTAATTACAATATTTCTGGACAACTTTCTTTGTGTTCTCCAGTATCAGTACTGTCCAACTTTAGGTTTTACTGGCTAAAGGGGCGGAGCTTTCTGGCCCAAGATGCTGGGTATACCATTTCAGTCTACCCTCAACCTCCTCGTAAAATGACCATAAAACGTCACTAATTACGCTACCAGCTTAAGGGTATACCAAAACAAATATTGAACTACACATCACTACCACAGTCATTATTTGCATCTTCTGTGAGTGATAGTCACTGTCTCAACCTGTCTTATTGTAGTTACACTAACCATTAACTGTTGAATTTAACCCTTTCTTTCCTAATTATAAACCTCTTGTTTTGTAGTTATCAAAGAACAAATTCATGCAACAAAATAAGATTACTGGTAAACAGATTTGCATAAATCATGGCAATATGACAATGCTTACTTAAAACACCCATGGCTGAATTTGCTATTGTCTTCAAGTGTCATTTCTCATTAGTCCTTGTATTTCAGTATTCAAATTAGCCATGTGGTAACATTCGATTGATTAACATCAGCCATGAATCTATTTAACTCTTTTAAGGTTCATGTCGAATGTTCATAACTTCACTTGATCTTCATGTTACGGCCGTCTAAAATACCTGTAGAAATAACTTCTCACACTAATTTAAATGCATGCAAACCCCTTTTCTTTATAAAACTAAACCAAGTCATTCACAAATACTTTTTGTTCTTCTAAATTTCAATGTCAGTAAAAAGTCCATTCAATTAATTCAAGTTTCTTCTGGGCCTGCACAGTTCATTTCTTGATTCCTTAAATTGCATAGCATTTTTGATTCCACACAGTTATGTCAGATTTATCTTAACTTAATCAATCAACACATTATGGTGTTGTCCTTTTGCATAGTAGTAAAGTTGCTTTACTAATAACTGCTCCCTAGCAATTATTCGTCTCTGGTGATCATTGAACAGCCACTCCTAAGCTCACAACAGTCCCAATATATTAGATACATGGTGCAAGGCAGGTGTCTGTCTGTCTCTGGGCCTCCTTCCTAAACTTGCCTCTGACCAAGTTTTGACTGCATCTTTGCTGGACATCACTGACTCTATTTTGTTTCACAGGCTGAATATCTTATTTCATATTGCCATCACCAATCCAGTCATTCTAAAAGGATTCCACTCTAGTCACACCTTAGTGACTCTTGGCAACAACTTTGTACGACACAACCACTACCCATCGAGATGTTGCATAAAACTGTCTATCAAGGTAAAACCCTCGCAGCCGATACTGCGGACCCAGTGCCCACGTACAGTCTACCTATAGACTTCCACCATGTTGCCACCTCCTTTTCCCCTGAATTCTGTGATTATACAATTCAGCTCACTTGGCTGAAAATTCTCTTGACTGTTCCACCATTTTCAGGCTTCTGGTCAGCCTCATTTCCTTAAGTAAAGTTACTAACAGCCATGATTGAACTCTAGTGCCCCAATTGCACCCCGCATAGAAGA
>OZ012685.1:34164305-34186805 GCA_963942565.1 Maea johnstoni | reverse complement strand
TCTGCAGGTATCATCCTGAATTGTCATGAGAATAGGTATCATGATGTGTGATGCACATGTGAAAGGGTCAATGTGCAAGTATAAACATATCCAAATAAAACGATCAGAACGATCAGAACGATGATCAGTCCTCCAAATCTGTACCGATTTCCAACATATACATGTATATGCAAAATACACTTGCAACTTACAGATATTTCATTAGTTCAGGTGAGAGTATTAAGATTAGGTGAGAGTGTCAGATCGGAGATTTGCCTCAAGATTGCCACAGGTACTTAATGCACATTATAAGTACAGGAGACCTATCGTGTAAATTGAGCTTGCCACATCAAAGTTTTTCTTGTCTATTTCTATTTGCGGCAGGTTTGACCTCGGAGTTATACTTCAGCCAAATAAAGAAGGTCACACGCAAAAGCCACACGATATCAACTATTAATACGCCAAGAAAACAATATAACAATCGATAAAAAGAATAATGCTCTCCTAAATCACCACCAATGAGAAGGCCATATTTTATAAACATCGTGTCGGTAAAAGCAACGTAATATTTCTCGCTTGCCTTTCAGCACCATATGAACGGTATCTATCACAAAGGCCGCATTCATCGCCTACATAAAGTGTTCTTATGCATTGTATAAAAGATTCATACGTAGAATGTGATGGATAAATAAATTAGTACATATCAGCTAACGAAGCTAATCAATTTCTTACCTTTGTAGTAATTTCACAAGCAGGAAGGAATGCATATATTGGATACTAGTATTTCAAAACTTTTAAAGAACTACTAATTCTCACACATTTTGTCAGACAAAGTACATATATTATTTTCATCTATTCATATTTGCTCAATCTCTGTTTTTCCTGACTTTTGACGCATGTACATCCTACGTAAGTAGCTCACTGCCATCTTTTATACATTCAGTTTTTTCCTGATAGCTTTTGTATGATTCCCTTTTTTAACAATTGGATTTTCGGAATTTCGATTATCATGATAAATCCCTACATATCCTGTAAAGTAAGATGGATTTAGAATGCTGTAAGCACTCCTGATGGAATGACTACTTTCTCATGTCAGGTCGATGACTCCACGCATACATTTTGAATGAAACTGCTCTGACGTGTTATGACGATCTGCCTTAATAGCCCTTCCAATGCTTAGGCTACTTTCGCAAAAGAATGCAAGAAATATTGAAAACCATCTAAACCCTGTCATGTTGGTACTCATTTAATAGCTCTTGTTGAGTACTCTCTTATGAGTACCCATTTGCCAGGGTTTTAGTGATCCTTCAACAATTTTGCATTATTTTGTATTGGCCAAATTATAGCCACCAGCAGCATAAGGGTTAATAAAGACACCTGACATGGCAACAGCAATGCTCACACTCGTGCTTTTGAATTGATTTGCAAGATCAAGCATGATTATGTTTTTTCAAAGGTAAATTCACGTACGAATGATTCGAATTGATCCGCCAGCTTTTGACGTCAATCGCAGACATGTATGCTCTACATATCCAGGTAGATTATAATAAATGGACAAGCGTCATTTTCCTCAGTTTATTTCATAAATGGATAAGTTTCGAGATATCGATCAGATTTGCGTAAGTACTCACGCGCATACCATTCTCAATTCCCATTAAGAGTAATTGATAAGATAATACAGCTCAAATTAAAGCTGATTAAAGCCAAACAAAAGGTAATTAGCTTACGTGTGTGTGAATTTTATCGGCAAAATGATTGAGGTGAATGCAAAACGAGGATATACATCATACTAACAACTTAATGGGACCAGGGTCGACTAAGACGTAGACAGAGCTTTCATCCCGACGTAAAGAGTCCATAAATACCGGTAACCATGAGTCTAAAACCAAACACATAGCGTGTCATACCTTCTGTATGCTCTCAACGTAAATACTCCTCTTGATTCTTTGATGTGAAGAATAATAGGAATTTATTGCATTCGTTATCACATAATGAAAGTGGCGCGTGATTTCAGCGCTGGCATTGCTTTGAACATGAGGGGGTGCCGTGTTCTCTTCTCCTGAGACACTCTATAAACAATAACTTCCTTATCGGATGTAGGCGAAGTTATTGTTTGTGTGATCCATCTTATTTCTTTTTTCAGTTTCAAAAGTTGTAAGTAATAACCATTCTTAGCAACTACTTTGTTTTGTTATTTCTTAGACGGTAATTAATCTGTTAAGTAGTCATCCCGCAAGGGGCACACCCTTTATATCGACTTGCTCATTGATGTGCTAAAATAGGAGTAATAAGGTATCTCCAGGGGAACCCTAAGCCTGATGTGGCACCCTACTCGCCTTATAGAAGGAGGTTGTGTGTATATGTCTATAGAACGCATGATTATAAAAGACCCCTTAATCCTCTTTTCATCTGAAGGCTCTGCTACGTAGAAGCTATCCTTGACACGGAATGACCTTTTCTATGTTGGGATCCAGCCTCTAGGTGTTTTTGTGGCGGATCCACAGTGTCGGATCACACAGCCTGTGCTCACAAAAGGAAAAGCCCCAGAAATGTTGACGTCATAATAAGTGACAGTTGGGTCTAAATAAGCTTTTGTCCTATGTTAGGCGGAGGACTGCCTGTATGCTGTTCAATATCACTTATATCAATTGATATGTGTCATTTGTCAATGATATCAATCTATACATACATACCTACATACATACACACACACACAAACACACAGACATACTTACATACACACATCCATATATGGCAGAAACCAACATAACACAAACAACAGACCTGAAAACACCGTGAAAGAAACGAACGAATATCAGATACGCAACCTGACCCAAACTACATCCGCACTCACCCAATTTTATGTTGCCTTTAATATATTAGCAGAAAAAAACGACGTTGAGTACATTTATATATTTTATTGTAAACGTCCATATAGATGTCTTTTTGTTCATATTCATACTGCTCATTATTTCCACCAAGGATGATATTTGCAGGGCATTCGTGCATCGAATGCATTTCTTTATAGCGACATTCAGTTGACGTCACCAATCACGGGTCAAGAATTTGACAATTATCAATTTGCTCGGTCAGTCCCAGAAAACATAATCCCTCTAATATTATAGGTAATCAGTTGAAAAAATCACATATAATTGACACACCTGTTTGTTGGTGTGATCCTACATGTACTCTATTCCGGTAATCAGCAACTTTCATTATTCAGTTAGTTTGTCAACATCTGTTGAGTTACTTGATATTCGCCCACGCATTTGTGTGGTGTGTGAGAGAGCGAGTGTTATTAGATTATGATGATCGATATTACGTCATGATTTTGCTTTCATGTAAAGGATGGTCCACTCAACCAAAAGTGTACCTAGTAATGACAGTCTATGCCAGGTGACTTAACACGTTTACCTAATTTCCCCAGTTTGCTACAGTCAGCTTTTGCCATTGATTACGTCATTGCTGACTACTAAAACCAGTTCCTCAAAGCTGTTACAACGCGAACACACATGTATCATGCCAAAAAGTACTAATTAGTCCATTGAAGTCAGACAAAGCTATCACTAAATTCAAGGTCATTAAATCAAATCATGCGACGGAATGGCAGCAATACGATAGTAAGGTAGCTGTAAAAAGATGCAGAATTTATTGGCATGGGCATTTTTATTTTAAGAACACGGGACATTACTATCATAAGGGGATGTAAGACATTAACGGTCGTATGGTTCAAAGTGCAGGAGAAATAATGAATTTTGGAAAACTATGTATTGTTATAATAATGCACGTATCTTTATTGAGCATCTATATATAACGAGAAATGATTGTAGTGACTATATATTTATATCAAAAATGTTTTAAGAATGGATGACACAACAGTGAATCACTCCATAATTCAAAGTTATAACACAAATTGACAATATATATATATATATATATATATATATATATATATATATATATATATATATATATATATATATATATATATATATATATATATATATGTATATATATATATATATATATATATATATATATATGCATGTGAGTGCGTTGTTATATCTAAATAAAAAGGCACGTTTCGACCAGGAAAGGATGAACCATTAAACTTGTGCGACTTCGTTCCACATCTTTTTTGCACGGCCTTACAATCACACAATCCATCGCCATAACATAAATTGTATATGAAGGAAGTATCCGAAGGACTCGTTTTATTGATGGAACGATACTGTACCCAATTCCCCGCTGCGACCCTGAGGACAATTACCAAAGCTCAAGATGATACCCATCAACACGACGAAATATATCTGATTGACTTTGCAATAGGCGCTTGTTGGAGCTAGATAGTGATACAGATGTGTCTCACAATTCATTTACAATGTAATATGTGCATAACGAAACAATGGTTTGATACCCATAGGATTTTAAATATCCTGGTGTTCATACTCAAGTAACGAACGAATGAACCAATGGATATTTATTGACTGAAATTTTGCATTACATTTTTTTTTCTAAAAGTATACCCCAATCTTTGGAATTTTGTTTTCCATCAATTTTTTGTCATATCGCGGCTAAGTCTTGACTAGCAAGTTGTAACTGGCTCGGGAAACAAGAGCACCTGGCGAAAACAACCGCCTAATCCCAAGTCTCTGGCAACTTTCCCGCATGCCCCTGGTGGGATTCGAACCTGAACGGTGGTGAGAGACAGCTAATATATGTCTATATATATATATATATATATATATATATATATATATATATATATATATATATACATATATATATATATATATATATATATATATATATATATATATATATATATATATATATATATATATATATATATATATTGTGACGCTACACCTTATCGACATATGCATATGGTACGCACACTGAGTCTTGACAAGTATTTGCTTTCTTAAGTTAAACCGTGAGCGATCAGTGATAACATATTAGGGAAACCAAATTATACCGTGGAAAACCGCACACAAATCATTCATCAGAAGTTCACGTGGCAAGAGTGGAAATGAAGATCATATTGCCATAATTGGCAAGAACCCGCTTGCAATGCGCTAGACCTCATGGCCAAGGGCATGCCTTGCCATATCAGCGATCATGGGAATCTTCCACGTAACAAAAACTATTCATTTACCATATTCATACCTTAGCAATAAATTGGTCGCAAATCAAATTTCGAGAATGACTGTGCAACGTGATACACTCTGTTGAAACCTACTAGAATGAGTTCAGTGAGGATAACTAGTGTAAGAAGTGTACGATGGTGCATACGTGACACCTAAATAAATCTTAAACGAACATTTTTTTTCAGCACTAGATTGAGAAAAATGTTAGAAAAATAAATAAACGCACATTTATTTCTAGCAAAAACTGTCAAAAAATGTTGTAAATAAATCCAGACGAGCATTTGAATACAGTGTCACATTTGCACCATCATGGTGCATACGTGACATCTAATTGAACATAAACGAACGTTTATTTTTAGCAAAATATTGATAAAGTTGCTGAAAATAAACCTTCACGAAGGTTTATTTGTAGCAAAATTTCAGAAAATTGCTAGAAATAAACCTTCACGAACATTTATTTTTAGCAAAACATTGATAAAATTGCTGAAAATAAACCTTCACGAACGTTCATTTGTAGCAAAATTCTAGAAAAGTGCTAGAAATAAACCTTCACGAACATTTATTTTTAGCAAAACATTGATAAAATTGCTGAAAATAAACCTTCACGAACCTTTATTTGTAACAATATTTCAGAAATGTGCTCAAAATAAACCTTCATGAACGTTTATTTTTAGCATTGTATAGGTGGAAATGCTGAAAATATAAATTGTCAAAATGTCAATCATTAGAGAGGCGTGTCCATCAAGCGGACACTCCCCGGAACGTAGGGTAAAACGTAAGGGGGCGTGGCTTAGGAGAAGTGTGTCAGTGCGCACGCAAGCAGCCCCTCACGTTCACGTTCCACTGCCCGTCAATTAAAATGAACTGGGGCACGCCCCCATAAATGATTGATGCTGTGACATTTTCCATTTTAAAACACAGCATCTCCACCTCGATTTTGCTGAAAATAAATGTTCGTTTATTTATTTTTCTAACATTTTTCTCAATATAGTGCTGAAAATAAATGTTCGTTTATTTATTTTTCTAACATTTTTGTCAATATAGTGCTGAAAATAAATGTTCGTTTAGATTTGTTTAGATGTCACGTATGCACCATGACGGTGCAAATGTGACACCGTATTTAAATGCTCGTCTGCATTTATTTACAACATTTTTTGACAGTTTTTGTTCAAAATAAATGTTCGTTTATTTATTTTTCTAACATTTTTCTCAATAAAATGCTACAAATAAACGTTCGTGAAGGCTTATTTTCAGCAATTTCCTGAAATTTTGCTACAAATAAACGTTCGCAAAGGTTGATTTTCAGCACTTTTTCTGAAATTTTGCTACAAATAAGCGTTCGTGAAGGTTTATTTTCAGCAATTTTATGAATGGTTTGCTGAAAATAAACGTTCCTCAATTTATTTTTTTAGCACTTTCATATATTTTTGCTAAAAATAAATGTTCGTTTATTTATTTTTCTAGCATTTTTCTGAAAATAGTGCTAAAAATAAACGTTCGTTTAAGTTTATTTAGGTGTCACGTATGCACCGTCGTAGAAGTGTTCCCTATCATTCCAGAGGAGGGAGGCGAGATTGCACACAGCACGTTTCACGGAGCGTGAGTTATTCCCAGGGCTGTCTTGCCACTGGAAACGCGGGGCACGTAGTACACTATCTAATGCTTAATATACAAGACGCCCCTAGTGGCAAGTGGTGGAACTGACCGTTTCCCCCAAATCCTAGGATTCTTTTCTGGACACCCTCTTCACCAAATGAAACCCTATCTATTTGGAACTCCCCTACACCTACCTGGCCAGTATCAAATTAGAACAGTCCTATCTAATCACCTCGGCTGTCTTACCAATGAACCTACGTAATGACGCGCTCTCACAAAACCCTCCTCTACTCCTCACTAATTTCCATACCACCTCCCATATATATATATATATATATATATATATATATATATATATATATATATACATATATATATATATATATATATATATATATATATATATATATATACATATATATATATATATATATATATATATATATATATATATATATATATATATATATATATATATATATATATATATATATACAGAGTGTATATCAAAAGTTTATGATACTACAAACGTTTGTATGTATATATATATATATATATATATATATATATATATATATATATATATATATATATATATATATATATATATATATATATATATATATATATATATATACATATTTATTGCCAATCCTTTTCTTTTTAAAATTTTAAAACATGTTGTCTTTATTCAACATTGCCTATATAGTTTTGACGATGTGTAAGGTTTCAATCTTCATTTGGTATAGTTATAAATTTGTGGCAGGTAATTATGCCTTAATATAGTCAGTGTCTATGACATTCACACTGCCATTGATATATATGAGACGATCAGATTGTTATTGATTATGGAACGAAGTCAACTTTTGCCCACCTGGATCTGAAAACTTCTATTTCATCTTCCAAAGAAACTTGTATTTCTCCAGGTATACGCTGACCAATTAAGTAATTTGATGTTCCTATTCTATATTTTTTGCTATGAGTATATGTTTTATGACATGGAAAATGGTTTCTTTATCGTGTTGTTCTCTTAGCAGTCCTTGCTGAAAAACCGGATCTCATGCTTTGAAATGCACTTCCCTAATGCGCCAGTAACCTTTGGTAATCCTACACCAATGTATGTTCTCAAATGACCTTACGTAAGGTACTTCAATCAGTGCACCTAATCTACCCGGAGCTTCAATTCAGGTGCTTTCCTCGAAAGAAAACGTATTACCATTCTTTCTCACCCTTTCTCTATACGCACCGATATGCGCAGACGGAAATAGAATATCAGCAGGAACATTTTCCAATTGCAAATGCATCTATTTAACTGTATAAAGTGCAGAAAATGCAATCATTTTTAACAATGATATATTACAAATGAAATGATGAGACATGATTAGTCAAAAGCGTTCCTTTAATCAAATCTGGTAATTTAGTAATACTCTTACACAATCTATGGCGCCACAGGAAAAAAAAGTTGCTGAATGCATGTCTGCACACTAGTTTTAGATTAAAGATTCACACGTTTGATCATCTACTCTGATTAGTATTGATGTCTTAATCCTTCTTTAGCACACACGATCAAATAATGCTGAAGCTCTGATTGACCCTTTACATATATCCATTAAGGTTAATTCTGAACTTCACAATGAATGCACCCACTGACCTAGAACATATAATCATCATTCGCATGAACACTAATACGCTCTAGTGCTTTAGCCACTTTTTGGTGAATCCCATTAAGGTCTTGTAATATGAAGCTTTTCATCTTACATACACCTGCTAGCCTACATAAAGGCCCCTTTCCCCTAGGGCAAGCGAGGACAGGAATAATCAATTCCACGATACTTAGATAAGACAACCTGCACGTCCCTGGGTATGATATTTGAGGGGTTAGTACAGGAGGAATTTTCTAATTAAGGGCGATCCTCCTACAGGTAATCCTACTTAGCCTTTCCTCTTTCATTCATACAGCACTCTTTGTGTGTTGCTGGCATTGACTGATTCTTTGCAAAAAGGATGTACGTGGAGTGTCACAGATGCACCGTTCTACAGTTGAACTTAATGTAACATATTTCGTTTCGGAGATTGTTCTATTGATATGTTACTATTTTGTCCAAGTCAATCGGAAATGCGAATACATGTTAATGTATGTGTGCATGTATGTATTTGTATGTATTTGTGTGTATAAATGTATGTATGTGCATGTGTGTATGAATGTATGGGTGTATGGGTATATACATTTGTGTAGTTCTAGTTGATTGTGTGTATGTATGTATGCATGTGCATGTATTTGTTTAGTTCCAGTTGATTGGTGTAGTTTTAGATTGTCTACATTAATTGTAAGTACATGTACCACATTACTGGTTAACCTAAACATGTACATTCGCCCCACCCCATGCATATAGTGCATACACGTGCACTCTTAACACAGGCAGAATGGACAAGGAACATTGAAAATACCTCCATAATTCTTTCTTGAACTACGTACTAGTCTCTAGTATGACGCCAACCGTTCGTCAACTGCAGATTGTATTGCCATCGTAGCCTGTTATCCCTTTGCAAGCACCTCGGAAACAACAATAACACATGATTTCTGCCCTGGTCGTGCTCTGAACCGCGTCATTATCTTGTCAAACTCCACGCTAACCAATAGCTGTTTGTTGACCCCAGTATAGATAGGTCGATGGCTTAAGGTTTAGGGTCGACGCCATAGTGTCAGCACGCTGTTGATCCGTTGGCAATAATGTCAGAGTTCTACAAAGACCCGTGCGTGTGGGACCCAGACTAGACTGACTTATGAAGGTATCTTTTCCGCTAGTCAGACAGTAAATGCCCTCGTTATGAAAATCTATGTTGAGCTACCTTTAGATGTCGCTATCAATTATGGTAAAGGCTTTTATACATTGGATGCTACCACCACAAATAGCGTCTTCAGTGAGGCACTTAGAACATTTTCGCAGGTGAGGTTTTTAATTATTCAGATACTGGCTTCTTTGAAACGAGACGCATTTAACAAAGCATTTTGGATTCATTTTTTTAGATCAACGGAAAGAATTGTTCTGAAGAATATGGGCACTGTTTATAGGACTACTGGTTTGACATAACAGTCAATTTATGTTACTACTTAGCAAGGATGTGGACGTTTTAAAGTTAGAAAATATATCTTCTTTATGTTATTTTCACATTCTTTCTTTAATTGATACACATGACTCCAAGTGAAAATATACCTTTATAAGAGGGTTCCCCAAGAAAATCAATGTTGATGTATCAGGTAGCAAGTTAAGTGATATTCTGTAGTGCAACGGATTTGAAGGAATTCACCTACTACTCCTGATGATACGGGCATAAACATATCCTTAGAATACACACTAAGATACAATTTCTAGATAAGATTCATCTATGTGAGTTAGAAATAAATTACGGGCACATGTACCTTTTTAGTAAAAAAGTACTCTTTTAGCCGCTTCGAAACATAAAGGCATCAAGTACAAACAGCAAAATTCATCATATCACTAACTGCATTATAATTTCAAACTCCTTGCTTCGCCGATATAAGGAGGCCGTCAGAATTAGACTCACAGACATTATCAGTCTGCATCAGAGGTTCAACTAGTGTGTGTCATTTCAATTGGTCATCCAATACTATTTTTCCTTGTGATACACATCTTAATTGGCAATTCGTTTGATTTGCAAAAACAACGTGCAATGGGAAACATAACACTCACAGTACCCTATATAGGTCAGCTAGTGCAGAAATTCGGCTCGTTTCATGACATGCGATTGCCAGTATTTAAGCCATCGGAAACGTGAAACATGCAACATTCAACAGTAACCATACTATCATTGGCAATTGTCGTATATGCGCACACAAATAGGTCCTACTGCCCAAAGTAGCACCACTCTCGAGATCAGTGGAATGACCTTTTTACAAGTAGTTAAAATTAAAAAGTTTCACTGCTCAAACCCAACAATTGATGCGCACATGTCATAATGAAAAATAATATTTGGATCGGCTGAAACAGATTTGGCGTTTCGTTTATAAGAAAGGGAAAATATTTCCAAAACACCTTCTTAACAGATTTATGCGGTCATAGAAAGAAAACGTAACCCAATAAAAACTAACTACGCACATTCGTTTAAACTAATTTCACTTATTTTACGACTGCATTTTGGATAAGCAAAATTAAAGACTCCCCGAAAAGATAAAATGCGGAACTCGTAAAAAAAGTATACACTAAACCCATAGGCGTGTTGCAAGAGATATAAAGAGGAGACTGGGATCCGCCGCGGCCCAGTGGTAACGATGCCTGCCTCCCACAGCATCAGTTACCAGCTGCTATGGTACATCTGCTGCAACTTAGACTTCTGCAACTGGTATACCCCTTGGAACTATTAGGAAAGAGAAGGGAATTTCTTCCCGGTCCCGTGTTTCCACCTCGTCGTCATATGACTTAAGTTACTAAAAGTGATGAAAAAAGTTTCTATCTTCTTTCATAATGATGAGCAAAAGACAAGCAGTCCATTGCTGACTGTATTTGACGTCAAGTTAAGGTAGAACCCCACTCGATACACATGTCATTTTTAAAACTCGAATATCTGAGAGTTAAGTTAAATGCAGAGAACGGCACTAATGCTATTGTAAAGCTTATATATCATAGTTACAGAATAATGATAAACTTATCAATAATTTGCTATTTTGAGTTGATGTGGCACCCTTTACGAACATATCTGGCTGTGTTTCTTTTTTGGCAAAATGTCAAGACTCGCCCTTTACTTGAAAATTAAACTCTACCATATGATCACTCATGCCTTTGGAGGGACTCAAGAGGGACTCTGCACGATGAGTATTTTCATGTGCAATCTTTTGTTTTGATATCCATTCTTAGGGGCCAGCCTGGGACACCACCTAGTGGTGGTTATCTAGGTGTCATAAATTATCACCTTAATGTAACATTTAAAACGTAGCCAGAAACTCGTGCTAGTCTCAGGGGATCTCGTTGAGCATGCAATCACCATTACGTCCCCCTAACACAGTCCAAGCACCACCTATATGCTATCTCATCTATATAAAGGAAATATTGAGGAAGGTTTTAAAGCTTCTACCAAGTCCATCAAGGTATTGTCTCTACGTATAAAGAATCCCTTATGCCCCTTCTAACGCAGCTTTCATGGTGTGCACCAGTTCGCCCTCAATCTAATCATTCTCATGCATATTTCCCTAGTGGTTCAAAATGAATGAAAATATATAGAATACTTTCAGGGTAAAATGGATACATACGATCGTAATCTATGTTTTTACCAAGAAAACTTTACATCCTTCTATTTCAAATGCTCCAAATAAGTTTTAATATATCATAGTATTGATTCGTCAAACAATACGAATCAGTTTGAACAGAGAAAGGTTGAACATTCAGCGGAACAACATTTTTAATCAGGCACTTTCCGTTTCTTTAAATCACCAATACTAAAATATACTACAGCACAGACATTTAATTCCTGCACCAGTCGACTGGACGTTTGCCAGTGTCTGGTTGTACAAACTCCCATGCATAACATGTCATAACACTACGCCAAGCACATCAATGACCCAAGTAGCTTGGGAATCAAAGCTACATTTCACATTCAGTTGTGAGGTGATCCATGCATCGATGCCCGGGAAACTGGGTGGCAGTCGGACGTACGGTCGTGTATTATGTATTATGTGTATTATTATTTAGTGTAGGAATTAAATGCCGGCACTGTACTTTCATTACAACCGATGTGGTTGGGATAAACTAAACAGACATACCGTAAAACTATTTTGATCGCTGTGTGTTGTTCAAATTGTACGGAAAGAAACTGAATATAAAGTGTACTTATTAGGCATTCGATAGTGAGTATTTGATATTTGTGGCCAGTACCCTGCCCCCATTCGTAGCATAGTTTATATTGATTGTCATTTTATTCATTTCATCATTTGATTTACTTATTTCGTCCTGCTTTACAGCTAATGCATATACAATGAATCTACAGACTGTTATTCGATTTAAAGCATTCGCCGCCTACAGCAATCGATTGACCTTTTAACAAATCTTATTTGGAAAGGTACCAAATGATAAATCATTTCAATTGGAATGCGATACATTTTATCTATTATTTTCGGATTAATTTTGAATTTCACGTATTTGGTTTTATTTCAAGTTTTTGAATTAAATCTGAATACTTGCATAAATCTATTAAAACAAAAGTTTGATCAAATCCACATTGGTCATTACATTGCTGGTTTCGTTCCAAAAACAAACGTGACTCTTTGGAAGATAGCATCTATTCCTACGAGTTCTAAAATCTACAAAGTCTAGGCTTTTATCATTATCTTTCTTATCTGTTTTCACGATTCTTTTCACATTGCACAGATTCTAAGAGTGAGTAGCGGAGCTCCAAATCACATGTTTCAGCACGCGTTTGCGAGCCTTGCACTAGATCTTTAATTGGATAAGGCAATTGACTTTTATCGATTTCTTATGAAGCCCTAGGGAGCGTTTACAGGGCTAGTATTATCTGCCTGATGATAAGTGGTCCAATTAAGCTGCCAATTGACAACTGCTCGTGGCAAACGAACCTATCAGGGAGGCTTTACTCTTATTAAGATCGGGGACGACATCGAGGCAAGAAATAAAAGTCTAGTTGAATCGTGTAATAAGGCTGTGAGACAGCAACACGAATGTAAGTACTGATTGGAGCTAACTTAACATGCTAACTTAGCATAGATAGATAGATAAATAGATGACATACGGTATCTCTCCCAGCCAACAAGATAGGCATCATCTGATAGCTAGATGCAACTCTCTGAGGGATTTCTCAACCATGATGACATACGCTTATTCCTCAAAGGCGTTAAGTCTGAATGAATAAACCATACGTGGTAACACGGCACGTGTCCATCGATTCCGTGCATCAAACGAAATTAGAATGATATCCTTTGGGCCTGTCCAGATTGCTTATTACGAAGCTAACCTTTAATAGTGGTGGCTCCGGTCTGGCGGGGTTACCCGGAAAATTGGGAATTTGCTAGGGTAACATGGCGTAGTATCGATGAATTAATGAAAAGGCTTAGGTAACTGTTTACGGTGAATTCTATAACGCATGCGGAATAGTTTCAATTGCCCCGTGTACTGCTATCTAATATCTGCATTAAATGAGCTGTCAATAATCATTACCTCTGGAACTTGACATGGTCTATGGGGACATCCCTTTCAACGCCTTACCCCGGCATCAATATTTAATTTCTGTGCAACAGTCTGCATTTTCTATTACAGTTAAAGCTAATAATTTCGCATACGCCCCGTATACATGTTCTCGCTAAATGAACTAAAACACGTCAATGCTTTCTTGTAATCTATTTTTTGTCGAAATTTTTATCTAAATTCGTGAATATGTATACTTTCACTCATATTGACATACTGGAATATGCCCCTATATCAACCATTGCAACATGGTGTCAAATTGGTCAAAATACTTTTCATGTCATCGGATAGTTTACTTGTTTTCTATATTATGTACATTTAACCTATAAGCAAAGTACGCACAAAGTGTTCTTAATTCATGCTGGCATTTTCGCAATCATACCTTAAGTTACACAAATATACCATGCTTTCAAAATTGTCCAAAAACACTTTCCCCATACTATTTGATAATTGATTGGTTTTTAATCATGGACCCAGATGTGCTGACGCGAATGAATGTCCCACACACGCTGTCTCTTTAACAACTGTCAAACTACTTCAGAAAGCCATAATATTGACCAAGGCAATCGGCATTAATTGATTGTCGTAAAATCCGCAAGCCTTCCCACTATCAACAAATAAAACGTTCGTGCTGGAAGTGACGAATTTCCATATCTGTACATCAAAGCTATCCAGCAGCTCACTATCTATACCTATCCATCAGACCCACTTTATCTGCGGCGTGATGGGCAATAGAACTGCTAGGTATCCATCAAAAGGACAAGCACGATTAAAAATTAAGGCCAGGCATCAACATGCTGGACGTTTTCTACTTAATTTGAGCCCCCATCAGCAAATGAATGTTTTCCTCGAGGGGTTGAAGAATGGAGAAGTTCGCGCAGGTTTAGAGTGATTGATTCAATGCCTGACGAGGAGTAAAGAGCTGTTATCCTAACCCACCTATCAGAAACGACCACTCTCTCTCTCTCTCTCTCTCTCTCTCTCTCTCTCTATATATATATATATATATATATATATATATATATATATATATATATATATATATATATATATATATATATATTCATTGACTCCATTCTCGATGATACAATAAATACATTTCAGCAACTCAACAAATGCTTCAAATACATATGTAAGTGCCAATAGAATTGAATTGTCATTAAGAATAAAGGATAGTTTAAGATAAATAGAAAATATGATTATTTGACTAAAAACACAATCTATCTATCTATCCATCTCCCCCACGTCCGAGTCGTCTATTGCTTTTCGCTGACAAATTGCTTGGCGTCACCGTTGCTCAAGATCCGGACTCTGGGCACTGCATATCCTAGAAAAACCCTTGATATAACCTTTTCAATTAAAATATTCTCAAGCATCTGCAGGTGTACCCGAACCTTGTGCATTGTGCAGTGGTGAGACATACATTAGCAAGTTGTCAGTGCGCTTATAGGCTTATGTTAAAGTTAAACTGATGGTGTGGCTTCTTTTGCCAAAGGCACAGAAAAAAAGAAAACAATACAAAACAACGTTTATTGCCCTTTGGTAACACCTATCATTTTGTTTATACCAGTCTCAAAACTATTTATGTGTTTTTGTTCCGTAAAAGCTTTCCCTGTACGTGATTTTATGCATTTCCAAAATCTGTTATTTCTATGAGTCCATAAAGAAAGATTCAATGAGACATAAGACACGAGGACTAATATGACTAATATAGCGTCTCATGGGTGAGAAATGTTTCATCGCACTTTGGAAATATTCCTATAGTTTGACACCACACGTGGACAACCTGCAGGACTTTTGCAATGTTCCATTTTGCTAGAAAATGCTCAATGCACGAGACGCTTACGCAAATATAAGGATTTCCATGTCTTGGCCAAATGTGTTAACTGGCGGTATTGGCTGCCAAAGGTGAAGTTCTTGTGCCATCCGAGAATGCAGGAGGAATTTCGCGGCGAGAAGTCATTGCGAGAGTTCGTGGCCATTGTGGAAGCAGGTTGCCTAATGACAAAAGTCCTAATGTTGCGTGAATGAAATCTCACAGCCATAACAGCCCGCTGACGTACATCGCGTGCCAGTCTCCAGCTTTGGCTGCTGCGAGCAAGGCTTATCTTATTAAGTCCGGGGCGGAAAGGTGCACGAGTGAGTGGACTTAAATTTACAATTATCTTGTTCGACGACTTTTGGAGCCAAGAGGCTAAATAGATGTCTGGCTAACGCAAATAAGATATTCCCTTTTTGCCAAATGAACCCATGTTATTTTTGTTTCCTTCCCACCTACTCGTTTTCGTTAAATCCTTGACAAACCGTTCTATCAGACGTCTTGATGAGGCAAAGGAAATGTATACTTCGCGGTTAAACGAACACATGTTTTATCACCAAGCATGTATCTCTCTCTCTCTCTCTCTCTCTCTCTCTCTCTCTCTCTCTCTCTCTCTCTCTCTCTCTCTCTCTATATATATATATATATATATATATATATATATATATATATATATATATTCATGTATTTATATATACATATATATATATATATATATATATATATATATATATATATATATATATATATATATATATATATATATATACACACACACACATATATATATACATGTATATATATATATATATATATATATATATATATATTTATATATATATATATATATATATATATATATATATATATATATATATATATATATATATATATATATATATGTACATATATATGTGTGTGTATAAATTATTCTGCTACAAATGAGCTGAAATATTTACACAGATATCATACACAAATATGAACTGTATTGGCTATTTATCAAATTGAGTGATGATAATCCAAATCAGTTCTCAAATCATTTAATCAAACTCCCATGAAAAACCTTTAGGTCCGGTACTAACAATTGTCTTATTTGATCACAGCGGTCAGAAGTTCAAGTAGTGCTGAGAAAACCTCATATAATTGGCCAAAGAGGGCGCCTTTACCGGTAGGCTAATTTGGGTGCTTCAGCTATTTAACATGGTGTATATCAAGGTCCTTCAGGAAGTGTGGTCTCATGACCCCAACTGCCCACACAAATGACTAACTTGGCTCTAGTGCCAGCGACTTAGTGTAGAATTAATGTAAATACAATCCTGGTGAAATGGTAAAATGCAGTTTCAGCCAAAAAGTCGGAAGGAATTTGCCTCTAGTTCCGAGAGTAGTTCCGTAATGAGGAACAGCACAATCACCCCCTTCAAGCAAAGATCCTGAACTCCTAAATCCCCAAGACGTCCAGCAAAAATAAAGATTAGAGGTGAGGGGAGAAACAGGAGGCGATACTAGTGGGCAAACTTCTAAGTATCTAAAAAGGCACATCACTGCATGGACATTAGTGGTGATGATAGAAATAAGTGGAAATGGTCATTTTCTCATACGTAATCAGTTCACAGAGATTTGAAAAGCATCATCATTGTTACGTCTTGTCATCTATTTCTCGGGATGATAATTAATGGTATAACTTAATCTCCTGTTGTAATTATACTGGGCTATCAAGTCCTTTAGCTGTTTTTGTGATAGATGCACTAATTACCATTAAGGATATGCTACCCTCTCTATTTCCTCGCTGCAAATTAATAGTTGCATTTATACGATTACCTGAAAACACGATTAGTTAATGTGATTATTCTCAGTCATTTGGGATTTCATGGCAATAACTAGATTTTGTAGGTCAAGGGAAGCCCACAGTAAGAACATTGAACGTAGATACATGGTAGGATTTGTCCAAGTAAATCTCATAGAGATTTTCTAAAGTAGTAGTTAAGGACAGAGGGTAGCTGTCCTTAAACTGCCATAAATACACACAGAGTTCTTTCAAAGACATGAGTAAATTCTGCCATGTTTTTACAGTTGTGCCAAAATTGTTTAGCTATGTAACTATCTACCAGCCAGAACACTCCTGTTGGCCTCCGTGATTCCTCTGGTATGTGTGTGTAAGTTCTATAAACGACACTTCTTAGAGGCTTGCACTAACGACATCTCTGTCTCCTTATCATTTCCTTACACTGTAAAAATAATATGTAAACGTTTACCCTATTTGGGTGCAACTGAGCTGCACCCGATTTGGGTAAACTTTTACCCTGACATATGTGTACCAGGTTAACATTTCCGACTTCAGTGGCAGTGCAGGTAGACCTTTACTTGTGTGCAGTGGGTAAACCTTTCCCTGCCTAGGGTTAGATGTAACCTGATAATATCGGATGGGGTTAATATTTATTTCGGGGGGAGGGTTCATTATTGTGATGCATGACCTTTACAACATACTAATATCGAGGTACATAACACATACATCTACAATAGAAATGCCATGGCAGTCCTGTTATCAATATGTATATATTTTTTTGTCTTAACATGGCTTATACAGTTCTTTTCCTGCATGTTTTCTTCTTCTATCTTCCTCTTCTTCTTCCTCTTCTCCTTTATTGCAAAATGGTGTTGCTGGGTTTACGACTCATTTACGAAACATGCTATGGATATGATTTCACTCTAATTGTGCGAGATTTTAAGATTATATCTCTCTACACCATAAAATCCTTCTACAGTAAATGCTGAAGCGTGGTTAAGTGTACCAACTCATGGCTTTGCATATTCTATACGTCGGAAGAACACACTAAGTATAATTGTCAAGAATTCCAATGTTACAAACAACATTAGTCACTTACTGTTCGAAGATGTCTATAAAAACAGAGAATATTCCTGCAAAGTGTATCTAAAACTTCTCAGTACAGCCCTAACAATCCAACCTCAAACTACCCGCCACAACTTGGTAACTTAAAGCTGTTATCTGGGTCACTGGTAAGTGTCGTTTCTTTGTCTGAGGTCATCACCATGTCTAATTGAACATGTGGTCTTTGGTTGGTGTAAGCGACAGGAAGTTTCAAATATCGAATCCTCAAGTAAACGTTTACCCAAGAAGGTAAACGTTTACTCAAGAAGGTAAACGTATTACTATGACATTCACTGGAATGGGTAAACCTTAACTTAAAAAGTTGAGGTTCACTGAAAAATGTTGAGCGTTCTCTGATTGAGGTGAACCTTAACATTCCAAGCGGGTAATCATTTATCAATGAAGAAATATTTGGGAAGATGTTCACCCAGTAATAACTAATTAGTGCAATGTTCATCCAAATTATACAAAGGTTAATCCTTTTCAGATCAATGTAAATCCAAAATAGTTGAATCTTTACCGAACCTTCTTACAGTGTACTAGTCAGAGAATACTCACAGTCTCTCACCGGTCAATGACCGAACAGTTCCGGCAATTAATTCCTGCATTGGATACGTGGACCGCCCAGGCATTATACACGACCGCACAATCGATTGCCACCCAGTTTGCTGGGCATAGATACGACCACACAGGTCTCTGACCTCACCACTGAACGTAGCTTTGATTCGCAAGCTACGTGGGTCAGTGATGTGCATGGCTTATTTTTGGCATGTTTTTCATGGGTGTTTTTACAACCAGGTAACTCCAGAAGTCGGGTCGACTGGTGCAGGAATTAAATGTTTGCACTGTAGTTTCGAACTCGATCCGAAGCATGTGAGAAGGTTGCCAGTGACTTGCGCTTAGTAGGTGGTTTCCCCTGGGCATTCTGTGTTCGTCCTATAGTTCTTGCTAGTAATGACTTAAATATGAAAGAGAAAGGGACGACAAACAAAAAGATCCAACACAACTTACGTACATGCAACTTTTTTTGGTATGAATAGTTTACAAGGCTGACTTAGGTAGACTGTATTATGTAGTGTGTTGACATCTTTTTTCTATGGGAGTAAATGTATCATATGCACACGTTTTACAATGGTTTGGAAGAGAGTGATGTCTTCTCCTAGAGGAAAACTAACGAAAATAAAGTTACGGGAGCCCTCTAAAACATTTAAATGGAGTATGTCTTTACCGTTGTCATTCCTGAATCATCCTTAATTAAAATAGACGGTGCATATCTTGGGAGATAGTAACAATCGATAGTTTCGTCAGAACAGTCGCAGCTGGCAACATCATGGGAAAACGCCCTTGCTTCCTCTGTAATGAATATACGCTTCATCAAAGGCCTTATGGCTTTTCTAAAGGATGACATTTTTAATCCGCCCTGTGGGTAATCGTGTTACGAGCAAATCCCATAAGCGGCCTAGTCCCAAAGCATGGGGATCTCACGAAAGAATCACTGCCATACGGTGGCCTGCGGTATAAACAGTTCAAATAAGAAGTGAAGCTCTGACAGGATATTGGTAGCAGGGGTCAAATCCAAAGTCAAGATGATTATGAAATGCGTCAGCAAGTGCGTCCAGTAAATATACATACATACATACATGCATACATACATACATACATACACACACACACAAACCTACAAACCTACCTATTTATCTATCTATTTACCTATCTACCTACCTTCCTACATGCATACATACATACATACAAACATACATACCTACCTACCTACCTACATACATACACACACATATACATACATTTTGTACATACATACATGTATAACACACACGCTATGGAAGCGTTACAAACCAAAACTACTAGTATACATCGCCATGGTATACCCCTCAAAGGTGTATGATTTATTCATAAATCTCTCCCCCGCCACGCCAAAAAAAAACAATTTGACATGCTTATTCAATCAATAATTATTTCATTTTGCGTTGTTTTGCAAACTATTTTAAGGAAATTATCAAATTCTAACTTGGCTTATAAACCCCTTTGCAAATATTATCTCTATTGGAGTAAAATATAAGCTAACAGTGGACGATGTTCAAAGGATGGCTGAGTAAGAATGCGTTCAAGAAAATAACTGGCCAGCGTCATATTTCCAAGTATATGTATATGACGAACGTATATTGTATGATTCGTGGTTCTTTATCAGAGCACGAAAAGCGTGATATTTAATTTTCGCAATAAATGCTTGATTTAGTATGCAAGTGTCACTATTATGACTTTTGAGAATTCAGACCAAAAGTCGCTTGTATTATCTGATTGGGAGTTGCAGGGCAATGATGACGTATTTAATATATTAACATATACATGTACATGTATATTGGCAGGTTAGTTCTTTCAGAGCTATCTTGACATATTGGGCACATCCGTTTACCTATCTAATACTGTACTTAGCGTGAGCAGCTGAGTATGTAAACACGTGCTGTCAGACCAATTAGGGTAGTAAATAGCAGCAATGTGTAATTCTTGATAAAACACCTGGACGAGCAACGACATGTTTACAAGACGTCACCCCAAACACCCATAGGATGCCTGGACGACGTACTATGATGCATAGCTTGAAGAGTTTGTAGTTCATCTACGATTTTCATTTTTACTTTGAAATCCTTCAACCCGTGGTATGTGCATTACTGTTTAATCCCATATCGAATTATGATTACATGTAGAAAAGGCGACTGACAATGCAAATGTTGACATTATTTCAATTTTCAAATTGTACACGTCATACAACACGATATTCATAGCTAATTCTTCTCCAAGATTATATACGTAATGATTTACAGTCATATATCAAATAATACATTCACAAATAGGAAAACATGTAGAAGTATATATCGAGCAGTCTGTCTATATTTTTCTTCAAATAAACATATTATCAATTGACGATATATAGTGTGTAGTATACGAGATTACTATATTCGAATGTGATCGTTCAAGGGTATATGCTAATTTTGACTTAAAGGACATTCACTGGAGGCTACCTGGGTTCACGTCTGGCTTTGGGGACTCGTCCTTGCCACGCCCCAAGCGGCCTGTTCCGTGTCCTGGGAGCTACACATCCAGTTATGTACTTTGATACGACCCAACCCTCCGTCCTTCTGACATGAGGTAGTTAATCAAATTGTACCCTGGGAGGAACAGGAAAACGCAGCACACTGCACGCAAAGATAAAGGCGGACTGCGCTAGCCCTATAGGGGATCCCTTAATGGATGCCTGTCAACAAAACAGATGCTGGGGTCGAGTAGTCCATGTTTCCTGATTTCAGCATTTTAACCCATTCACGACCAACACATGTCTATCGAATTTGTTGATATCGTCCCAACAAACTTACCTTTCTGAAAGTAAGTGATGGGTCAAATTAGTAAACGAAATCCAACAAATAATTCTCCTTGAATGTAGTGCGAGTTTTCAAAGTTACTTTTAAAAGTCTCAAACCTTCATATAAGATAACACCTGTCAGGGAGAACTCTAAACTCTAGGCGTGAATGGGTTAATACTTGAAAGTGTACGAAAAGAGAGAAACATGCCTCGACCGTCTCCACCCTGTTTAGTATATACACGTACGTGTTTCTACTCCCACTCTGGAGGGACATATTCTCTGTGACAGCATCGCTGATAGGAGCACTAAATAACCAGCAGACCTCTAATTAGCAGTTGAGTTGATACAATCAGTTGATAGTCCACGGTCCCCTCACCGTTACGAGTAGAAATCAGGGCCCATGCCGCTGAGAATAACACTTAGCGCAGAGCTGGAAATGTACATGTACGTGCATTCCTCAGAGGCTTAGATTACTCTCACT
>OZ012685.1:34076105-34164105 GCA_963942565.1 Maea johnstoni | reverse complement strand
TATATACATATACATATATATATGTGTATATGTGTATATATATATATATATATATATATATATATATATATATATATATATATATATATATATATATATATATATGTATATATATGTATATATATATATATATATATATATATATATATATATATATATATATATATATATATATATATATATATATATATATATGTATATATATATATATATATATATATATATATATATATATATATATATATATATATATATATATTTATATATATATATATATATATATATATATATATATATATATATATATATATATATATATATATATATACATATATATATATATATATATATATATATTTATATATATATATATGTATATATATATATATATTTATATATATATATATATATATATATATATATATATATATATATATATATATATGTATATATATATATTCATATATATATATATATATATATATATATATATATATATATATATATATATATATATACAAGCATATTTTCATACATACATACATACACAAACACACTTGATAATGATAAATACCGTATAGACTGTTGTTTAGGGCAATATAATACTAGTAATCACTTTTTTTGCCTCACACTTACTTGTCTCAGCAACAGACAATACGACTGTAATATTAGACAAAACATCTATATGTAGAGGTTACAGATGATAATTGACCTAAATGGCACTTTTTAATACGTGTCTTGGCTATGCTGTAAATTAATAAGCATTGCAAGCTTCAATGGATAGGTAGACAAAAATAGATTTTCCTTATTAAATCTTTATCGAATAAAACACTAGATGATTACAAACAGCTCTTAATGATCTACGAATTGGAAAAATGATGATAAACTAGAGCAATACAAATAGAATTATTCAATTTGGAGGCATCCTCAGTACCTTTGTAGATCGATATAGAGGCTTCTATTGTACTGTAAGCAGGTCACACTATATATACATTGAAACTCGACGCTCTGCCTGACAAACCTCGTAGTGTTTACTATTCATTTCAGGCACTATATCTGTTGCTTGTTTATCATTTTCTCATGATCTAGGATGACTTTGTTTACCAGCACATGGCCTCTGAGTAACGAAGCTTCTGACGACATCATCTAAACTTTATTCATTGCTTGGCAGGACGGAAAGCGCTTATCATCAATTAGTGCACGATGTACTATCAATAAGAATGACATAAAACTTGCCCAAAGCACTAAGACAACGTGTCTAGTCAGACAACAACTGGTAGGTCGCCCACGCATCCACCCCACGTCCTGTCAAGCGATGACCTAGATATTTGACCTTTCGTAAGTTAAGCATTTTAACACACGAATTCAGATATTTAATCAAATCTACAAATCTCATCTTAATAAAAATTCCAATTTCACATTTTAAAAGGAGTATGTGTATTTTGACCCATTCATACATAGAGTTATATTCATCCTACACTACATGTATGTTCTAAATATATGACACTATATATTAGCGCACGGACGCATCTAATTCATGTAAGCATTCTTCTTTTTCATTCAATACCCGATTACATTTATTCCTAATTATTTTCAAACTATTCTTCGGTTAAAGCTATTTCCAAAAGTAGGCAGGATGCGGAGAGTGTTCGGAGATGGTTGGAAAGTGCGTTTGTATGTTTTCATTTTATGAATTCTAATTTTCGTTTCATTTGAGCATACGTTATACAGGTAATCTAATAGCATACATGTAGCATATTATATACAGTAAGTGATCAGGTAAGTTTACATGTGGTAGTTTTACGCTCTGACGAGGAATCAAACTCATGAGAACCTAATGAGGTTCTTGAGTCGGGTTTGTGCGGTGTTATTCAGTGAGTACACTGGTAATTTTGGAGAATTAACGGTGTACGAGGTGAAATTTCAAATTCAGCAGGGTACGAAAAATTAATGTGGCCATTTAATTTAACCCTTATGCTGCTGGTGGCTAATTTGGCCAATACAAAATTATGCAGAAAACATAAAAAAATAACTGAAACCCTGGCACATGGGTACTCATCTGAGAGTACTATGCGAGAGCTTTCCAATGAATACCAACATGAGAGGGTTCAGATGCTTTCCAAAAATCTTTGCATTCTTATGTTTAGGACGAAAGTAGCCTCAGCATTAGAAGGACCAAAGTTCTGTGGACACACCTAAAGTAGGCCAAAGTACACTGGCTGTATGAGAATCTGGAAAATATATCCAGGGTTCATGAACTACACCTATATCCTCAGTGATCCCTACATTTCAAAATATTTGTAATAAACCGCCTGGCCATATTGCACATTAATGGCTAGCCGCCAAAGCAGCCGGCAATTAAAAGCAATTAGTGTCCGACAGATGAGCCGTAAGAAACACGTAAACTTTCAAAACATGCTGGGAGCTTACTTTTACCGACAAATGATGTTTGGTCTCCCAGGCTCTGACACTTTATGGACCAAGCAGAGATGCCCCACTTGTTTGACCTTTGACAATTAGCGCCTTATCAACAATAAGCCAAATATCCAGTTTGGTTTGTTTTGTTAGGAATAACGTCACTTTCGATAACTTACGATATATCGCAACATTGTAGAAACCTAGGCGCGCGGAGAAGCTCCCATATCTTAACCAATGCTACTAAGGCACCATAGATAGCTCTTCATAAGGCCGCACATTTTTAGAGAGACAAGGCAACCCTATTATTGCAAATTCAACGGAAACTAGAACATGCGACTACAAGCTTTGGAGCGAGGCGTCTTTATTGCAAAAAATTACTTTTGTAATATTTGAATACTAACTAAATCAATTTCACTCCAAAATCCAAAACGTTCCCATTTCACAATCAGTCTTTGTGTAATTGGTGAAAACGATGAAAGTCATTTTAAGGTATTTGCAGTTTGGGGTTTTATGTCAACAATCCAGTGGTGGTGTTTTTGTTTTTTTTAACAGTGCTATATGCCTCATTACTCAAGGGATTGCATTTATGGGAAAGGTCTAATCATGGGCTGAATATTGTGGCCAAGGTCAACATAAGATAGAGAGTTCATAATGTTCCCACCACGACATTTCCCGAAAGATTTCACTCAGATAGCTCACAGATAAGCAGCTGTCAAAATCAAATTCATTTCTGACCTTGCTACCAAACCCATGCTATTTGCTATGAACCGCGAAATATACATGTACACCAGACTATATCTATGGATACACTCTGAGATGTTCCCTTAAATTTTTTTTGAAGTCCTCGTAGAAAATGTTACTTTATTACTCATTTTCGAAAGTCAGTGATTGTTGCAGATTTCTTTTTATTCTCTCAGTGGCGTAAACAAAGCTGTTTATATGCAGTTATTTGCAACAATGAAGAAGAACCGCGACAAAAGTGAGACCAATATAGATTTTAAACTATACTGCCATCTTGCAAGCTGGAATTTACACAGGTTTAAAAAAGGTAAATTTAAAAAAACAGACTTTAATCTTGGTTTCCATACTTAATTACGCATTAATGCCAATGGTATCTTTTAATTGCTGTAAATCCATACACTTTGTTAAATATATGAATACTGTTAATTTTAGTCATTAACAATTAATATACCGATTAGTTCATGTCCGTTTATCTAATACAACATGTGTATGCCGTATTCGCGGCCCCATCCTACATGTGAATTACAATGAGATTCTCACGGGGGGATAGCTTGTCTTATTCTTGTCTTCTTGGCAGGTGGTCAACCTCAAAAGCTTGTCTCTTGGCGTTCGCACCATGCGTGTGCAAAGGCATTTATTTCCCATCGCCCGCCATGATTTTAATTACTCCCTTCTAATTACTCCCTTTCAACTCCCTTTACAGACGGAATTGGCCCACCGAGAGATGTTCCTGTCAGACTGACTGTACAAATGTGTCTCCTGGAACAAACATTTTTCTTACAAGAAAGATCTTTATCTCATCTTCTGGCATGCAGTAAGATGCATCTATGGTTCACTAGGCAGTGATAAGAGAGATATGAACAGCATCAATTGTACCACTCAGAATACAAAGGTACAAAGTGGATGTCTTTAAAATACTAAAAGATTTAGAGCTAAAGATTAGCAGAAGCTCTACAAGACACCATTAAACTGAAATAATGTGTCGAGATAGTCGCAATGCAAATCATTGGTCGAATATCTACAAGCCTTAAGCGATCTTTAGAAACCATTGTTTATGTTAGATTTAAACCCTAGTGTCAATAGACGTACTATACTTGTCATGTTTACACAGTAAAACACAAACATCAGTCAGTGACCACAACGATATCCATTAATTAACAAGATAAGGATAACACTGATGAATCTATGGTCGACGTTAGAACAATACAACGTTGGTCATGTAACCAATACCAAATGGCAAACCATTATCTTATTATCTTACGCCTTTTTCTTACAACGCGTGATGAAAAAATGTTGGCATCTTAAGGAAAAAACTTGTTCGATAAAGAAGTTTTTTGGCAAGACAAATCGCCATATTGCATGCTTAGAATGTTCGTGTTCGTGGAAGCAACGATTCATCACGTATTCACTTACACGTGAGTGGGCCTGTGCCATTAATTCTGGTCATTTGGTCATTTATAAGATAGTCAACAGTTCTTAATGCATGACGGAGGAAAGCACTTCCTGTTTTTTTGAAGTGAAATTCGCAATACCTTACCAATTTTTCACCAAATAAGAACGATGGTTATTCCAATTGGACAAACTAAAATAACTGTTTTTCATTAGATATGCACCATTATGACTAGACCTGCCTATTAAAAATAGTATCCAAATAGACAGTTTATACACTGAGTGTTTTGGCTACAGTGATTTTCATACTTATCAAATTTTCTGAAAATATGTATGATATTTCATGTGTATAAAATGGGGTTTCCTTGCTAGAAAAGATCTAATACAAGAATGGGCACATTTTGTATCAATTGGATAACTCTTTTATAACATTTCTTTTATTAAAATCTGCCAAAAAGTCCTATTTCATAAACTTTAATCATCTGTGGTTCGCAAATTCACACGATGACCTGTTATGTCTTCTTGTTATGAGCATTATGTAGAGATAGTTTTAATAAAATTGGTTGAAAATTAAACTCTGCAATTCTAATTTATACCAATTTTTGGTAAAAAACTTGCATCTCGAATTTCGTGATTTTACCCCCATACTTCATATATAACAGTAGAAAAAAAAAGTTTAGCACACAGTTTTCTGATCGGTATTACAGGCAATGACAATGAGCCCTTGTGCTTGGTTCTTTACTCATGCAAAGTTTCGTGAAAATTAACTGCTATTTCTAAATGTCGTAAGACCTTAACCCATTCCTGCCCCGATATAGTATATGGGAAATCATTTCAAATCCATATTTTGTTTTTCCTTAAATGTTATTCAATCGTCTTTTTCTGATTTAAAACACTTATATGAGGTGTCATCATCTGTGTTCTAGAGAATAAAGATACCTTTTAAAATATCTGACAAGCTATCGATATTTTTTAATATTTGACAAAAAGGTAAGAAACAAATACTTAGTAAACGTCACACACGATTTAAAAATAATCTTGCGATGCAAAATGCGCTTTTTAGTACTATAGTAATTATATATATTAGGTAGCTGTGATACGTGGCATAAATGATAGTTTTGAATTGAATGTTTTCATGACCTTCATGAATAATGAGCAATGTCTAACAAATAACGCAAACAGAAATCATCACAAATATTTTTCTCGACTGCTCAATTGGATAAATCCTTAAAATGTGGGATAGAGGCGCAAATACCCCCGTTTATCCTCTGATGTGTGCAGCAGATATTTGGAGATATGCTATCAGTCATTGACAAGAAATGGATATCCTGATTTATCTTTCCTGCGTCAAGCGGAGTCAGATGCTTTAAGATAATACAAGTGTTTTGACGCGTCGTCCCCATACGTTGTCCAGCAATGGCAAGTCACTGTTTATCTTGAGGTTTGTGTTTCCACACTGGTGGGGAACCACGGTGACCTTTGCACGTGGTGGAGGTCAAGTGGTGTCACGTGGGACACCTGGTTCTCTGTACCACTATCTTAAAGAGAGCGAATATGTATGGGGTCAGAATGATTCCGTATTCAATGTGACTGTTGCGAAGTACGAACGGGTTTTAAGAGTTGATGATTGGAATAGTTCGAGATATTTCCGTGAATGTTCACTAAAAGCATTTTAAACATACAGGTAATATCGGGATCCGGGCAAATGCTTCCATGGCATAGCGGTGTAATAATATGCAGACCGACACGTTTTGAGCCAGTTAATAAAGCTGCCAGATACTTGGGATTATGGTTAGCCTAGACATGCCAAAACAAGTGATAACAAACAAGGTTATGCTAATGCCTACGAGGTCAGGAATTATGAGTTGATACGATGTATTCATAGTCACTGACCTAATTTACTCAAAGGAAACATGCTTTCTCGGGATGTGACACATTTGCTGCTGAGCATGCGTAAAACAACTGTTTACAGTGAAGTGATCCCTACTACATAACGTTAGCACAAGTGAAAAGTGACGGCACACAGACACACACACACACACACACACACACACACATATATATATATATATATAAATATATATATATATATATATATATATATATATATATATATATATATATATATATGTTTATAACTATATGTTTATCGCTATATGTAAAAAACACTACTTTTTTTTACTGTACTGGCGCTGTCAGCGGTGGCTTAACCGTCGCTAACATAAAGATACGCTATGATGCGAAAACTATATATATATATATATGAATATAAATATATATATATATATATATATATATGTATATATATATATATATATATATATATATATATATATATATATGTATGTGTACACACTACTCCAAGAGTATATATATATATATATATATATATATATATATATATATATATATATATATATATATATATATATATATATATATATATATATATATATATATATATATATATATATATATAGTTTTTTTTTCATCCTAACGAAGGTTTACAAGGGGGCTCTGAGTATCATTCGAGGAACCATGTCGGTAGGGTTTGCCTGTCTAATTGAAATATAGCGTTTATAGAAGACGTGATCTGAGCTGATGTCCTTGACGGGGACGTCGTTCACGCATCCTGCCGTGGGGGGCAGCGAGGCAAGGGCAGAATGTAATTACGCTCACGTCAAAATCTCGTCAATGCCTGTCGCTCTCGCCCTCTTCCCGCGGCTGCCACTGGCTACATGGTTGATATTAGATGTACGCCTGTCGTCTCATTGCACTTGCCCCTTAGAGGTAAGGTTAAATTCTAGAGACATTCTCTCGCTGCGGTGATATGGTCGTCTACTGTGGGACCATCATTTAGAAACTGTGTAGGTTATTTGTGAGTTTTGAAATTCAATTTTTTTATAGATTGCCAAGACATGTGTGCCCTATTTTTGGTAGCGACCTTCCAATTTGATGCTAGTGAAAGTTAGTCTCTCTCTCTCTCTCTCCCTCTCTCTCTCTCTCTCCACACACACGTGTGTATATATATATATATATATATATATATATATATATATATATATATATATATATATATATATATATATATATATATATATATATATATATGTATATATATATATATATATATATATATATATATATATATATATATATATATATATATATATATACAACTACAACACAAATCTACAAAAGTTCTTAAGACCAATATGATCCTCAGACATTCTTATAAATGACATAAGGACACGTTAAATGTTACATGGTTTAAAGAGAGAGCCCATTTAGTGCCTATAGCTTATCTATACTCTGATCAGCTTCAAAGTCAGGCACTCGTGATGTTATGTATAGACCTGTCTAGACCATATCATCGCCCTGCGATTAACATTTTCAGTTTTTCAACTAAAGGTCTGTTCACCTGTTCCTGTGATTATTCATCTCTAACACAAATTGACATGTTATTTCGATGTGCTATGCTGCAGTTCTGGGAATGTAAGCCAATCAAATCATTCCAGTCATACCACGTGACTACTGTAATTTCCAGAGGTATAACAACACGTTTAGCGTACAATGCAACATTTCAATTGCAAACTGCTCTCTAGATTTGACCACTTTCAACTAGTCGAGAAGGTCGCCCACGCGAAAAGGAGTAATGATAGAATCCGCACATTTCATTAACTGTTTATCAATGTATATCTTATGTGGACAAAGTATCTTAGTTGGTTAGGCGTTCGACTTAAGTCATCAGTAGGCCGCTGGTTCAATTCCCGGCCCTCGGCACTTGGGTCTCTCCTTGGGCAAGACAGTTTATTCCATATTGCCTCAGGCTACCCAGCTGCAAAAATGGATACTTAGCATTAAAAAGGCAGTGCTTAGAGCTTGGGCTATATGCTGCCAGCTGCTGTGGAATATCCCTTTGGGGATTGAAATGGTCTTGGTGTGTACATGCGTGATAGGGTAGGAAGGTCGTGCGAACATTTTGGTGGATACGAGACTACAAACGGAATACCTTTATCAAGACGTTATGTATATTCAGCCGATAACTGTACGATTCCAGCATGACAATTTAAAGGACTCCGATGCGCTTTTACCAACAGTGGATAGTGTTTGTCCACTTTTGCTTTAACGTTATGGGTCTAAGACTAGGCCAAACCTTTAAAGTGAGCCACATATCATTGATAAATCTTTGACACTTCCACTGCGTCGTTTATCGCAAATTTGCAATCTTTTCAGCGCGTGTGTGTGTGTGTGAATTTGGAGCGCACTTAACTCGACTAGACAAAATAGGGTGTTATAAGTTAAAATTGCCATTGATGATGTATTCACAAATTTTAAAGATTGATCTCTTAGTTGATAATCCTGACAACGAGGTTCTGCTGCTAACAGCCCTTACCATTACTGTAACTATAAAATAATCCGGTCACGCATTTTTTCAAGCTGCTCTTCATTGAAATATCTCCTGGACAATGTATATGCACACCCGAAGATTGTCATTAGGCATCCCTTGCAAATCTTAATCTCTCCATCAAAACGAATGCCAGAAAAGCTTCACACATGAAGCCCTATTCTAATCGGTAATGTTTTTGATGAGTAAAAACTATCTTGTCAATCCTACAGACGCAACATTAACTTTCGTCGAAAGCCGCTATCTATTGACCCACAGGTCCCACAGCAGACGGAGTTGCACAACACAATCACTTGTTGCCCTTTCGTGTTATGAGATACGTCACTTATACGTCAGCCAAGCTGAGTAGTCGGACATTTATCATTTGTTTTATGTGTGGGAGAGGCCCACTAATCAAAAATGGTCAAGTCATGTACGCAACACTGTTTTTGTGCGCTGAACGTCACGACTGCATGTTCATAATTGATGTATTTAAGGCAACATATTATGCTTCAAATGAAATTTTCAGCAATAGTTAAAGGAAATAACAAAAATAATATTCGTGTGAATGAAATATATGTGAACGAGGACATTGAACGTTTACGCAATGACACCAGATGTTCTATTGGAGTGATCAATGGCTGTTTTTCCCACCTAAGACAGTTATATTGCATTGTGTTTATTACCACATTAATCACACCGAAGTAATGTTGTGCAATGTTATTTATCGTATGCAACACTCGATATGGCCCCAGAAATGAATTGGCTTATTTTTGTAACAAAAGTACCGTACTTCTAACATTATTGCTTTTAAAATGATGTAAACTTCAACTCCACTTACAATGCTCGATAGCTTTTATTGATTATTACTGAATATCTTTCTGCATTGTATAATTGAAACTTTTGAAATAAGATGTTGAGAGGCAGTAAAAGAAATCTGCTTTGCAGAGAATTATGAAAGGATCTTCAAATTGTAAATAGTTGATATTGTGCATTTTTTATACCGAATATAGGTATCACGGATATATTCATATGTTAAAAGACTAGATTGAAGTGACAGATGAAGTACTTCGTACTTGTCACAGTCATACTACAACAATCCCTCCAACCGTCTATATCAAACTAACAAATAATAAGTTATTCACTGTATGGGATATATGTAGATCAGATGACTTCCACGCGTCCCCTAGACAAGTATACGTGGTAACTGCAACATCGACCCAATGCCTATATTCTCTATTAATACCATTCGCTATAGTCAGCCGTCCATAGTTTGTGTTATATGTAAATCCATTGACTTTCACGATTGTCCTTGAAAACCAGCGGCAGGCAATTTGAAGTTACCAATGCCCCCTAAACATTTGGCAGGGCATGGAAGTCGTTCTCCGGGTAGTATTGAGTATGTATCTATCTATATTGCTGTCATCGGCCTCCTTTGCCTATGTTCCATCTCTTTAGAGCCTCGTGTATGTTTACTGATACTCGAGAAAACGTGGCGATAACGTATAGTACACATATAACTCACCCCTGAAAGCGTCTTAGATCTTTTTTTGGACTATCACTTTATTTGATTACAAGTAAGGTTTTTATTCCAAAACATGCAATGCTAGCGTATGCTAAAAACGCTTCAATGGGAAAAGTCAAGTGACGCTAGCCGTTTTCTGCCAGGGTCTTCCCCGATAGCCGAGTGATCTCATGCCTTCGCGATGTTGCTCAATGTATATATATATATATATATATATATATATATATATATATATATATATATATATATATATATATATATATATATATATATATATATATATATATATATATATACTTTTTAACAAGACTGAGGACCAGTATCCACAAAAAAAGTCAAAACGGGTCTTTTAGTTGCAAAGACATAGCCAGTAACCCTCGAAACTATCAAATTTGGTAGAGGGATCAGGCCAACCCGCTTATAAAGAACGAGCGCATATGTTACTTAAACTATAATAGCTGTAGAGAATGTTGTGAAAACTGGACGGGGGACTTTGGGTGAATCAATGACAAATTGTTTGTAATATCACTGTTCTTTCCACTTAATTATGCATGTTATTTCTATAGTTTTGCGATATTACATGGAACGAACCTAATGACCTTTATTGCATTCCTTGCTCTTGTGACATTTGCTATTGGAATCTACAGTCCCGATAGATCTGCATAACGAGTATACGGGGATACAGCAAACATTCTGGTTAAATGACTTTTTTTGTCGTGGAGTAAACAAGACCATAGATCATTCCTTTGTCGAGGTTCGGACAATCTTAGCACATCCAGCTTGTTGGGCGGAGATAGTTCTGTCAATAGCAATACTCATTTTTCAGATAAAACCCTCATTATAACACAATATGAGTTCTCATTGGTTTTACCTCAAGACCATTATAGAAATACCACTTATAGGTCATGAATCACTGCTTTTATTGCCAAAGAATAATGCCATTCGTTGTTGTCTTTACACCATTTTTCACCCAGTTTGCTGGTTAATATTATAGACTACCCGTACCTATATCAATCTTTACGGACAAATGTTTTATCATTATATTCATTTTAGTGACATCATCGAATCCAATTGAAAATAACAACTTAATTAGTTAGTTTACACTCAAATGTTACATAGATATCGATCTGGTTCAATATTATCCTATTCCTATGTAAATTCATCCAATGCAAGTTAATATTAACTTGATAATTCATTAGATCTCGATATTGCGAATTGTGCCTTCAATTTAGGGGAATGAAACATATTGTTCTTTCCATGTTTTATACTTTCAAATATGACTACTAAATCCCTTATCCAGAAGCCCTTATAACATGAGGAAAGCTTGTATAATCCAACTCGTGAAAACTACGGTTCTAAGGGTTCACGATGTGCATATTAAAATCCTCTTCACAGTGCAAGTATTGATGTCTTTCTCTTTTCGATCTAGCTCTTGGCAAAACTGATAATACATTCTTCATAGCATCCTTATCAAAAGTATCAATAACTGCCATAGTTCATTCACATCTAATAAGTTAATGGCATTTTAATTTTTTTGAAATAGTTTTGGTTTTTATTCAGCATAGCATGTGAGCATGATAATACAACATATTGAATATATCATAACACGATTTCATGGCTTCAAAATGGTTATGTGTAGATATATGTAATATTCAGTATCCAAAAACAGGTTATGGGAAGAAGTCATCTTGTTCTAAATTGTTCGTGTTCCTCATAAGATATTACCTAAAATTCGTCTGACAGACATTGGACAAGAAGGAACTTTTCAAAGAGATTGATGCTCGGTATGGCAGGTTTTTAGTCTACTTATGTGGATGGTCTTCTTTGCTATTGAGATGATTATGTTGAAAAGTACATTTTCCTTGTCGTGTTGCTCTGATCCAAATATTCTGTCATTCTTATTTCTACATTATCACAATCATAACCTAGTTTTTCACAAAAGCTTAGACTTCACTATAAAATGTTCTTGTATGTAGACAATAAAGAGATGCATGCATTATGTCTTCTTCCTCATCGCAGAAGTTACATTTCGTAGAAGATAAGATACCAATTTTGTGCTGGCAGCGGTTTGTATATATATATATATATATATATATATATATATATATATATATATATATATATATATATATATATATATATATATATATATATATATATATATATATATATATATATATATATATATATATATATATATATATATATATATATATATATATATATATATATATATATATATATATATATATATATATATATATATATATATATATATATATATATATATATATATATATATATATATATATATATATATATATATATATATATATATATATATATATATATTATATATATATATATATTATATATATATATATATATATATATATATATATATATATATATATATATATATATATATATATATATATATATATATATATATATATATATATATATATATATACTTCTCACCTATCACTCCATGGCGTCGAAGCAGAGGCTTACGAGAGACCACTACAGTAACGCGTCTTCGTACATAACGTCTGGTCAGATTAGCCATGTCAAGGGACCGATAGGGGTCATTGCCACATTATCTAGGAGACGTAATAAGCGTAAATCCTGAATGACATGGTCAGTACCTGATCTATCAAGACGGGATGTTACGGCAATAAGAATCATCTCTCTTGAGGCTATGGACAGTTAACGTAATAACGTAATCATCGTCACAAATACAGTGCAGACATTTAATTCCTGCACCAGTGGACCGGACGTCTGTCAGTGCCTAGTTGTATAGACACTCATGAATAGCATGTCAAAGAAATAAGCCCAATAAGTCAATGACCCATGTAGCTTGCGAATGAAAGCTACGTTCAGTTTTAAGGTTTTCAATGCATCCATGCATGACAACGGTTGTATAACGGCGAATAGTACATGTAGATGGGAGATGCACACAGACGCACGCCCACTCGGGTACTGAGTCTACCCCTGGTGTATTTTGTATGAAGTATACATTTAACGATACAGTCGGTTAGTTAAGTGTATATACATAAATACCTACACGAGGGAGGAAGTGGGCGGGGAAGTCATGTGACGTGGATACAGGTAATTGTTTTGATGTGGCTAATTATATGCATTGCGCCACTCCTGTAAGTGAGCAGCACTCTGAGCCAGGCTTGGTATGCGCCATAAAGCAGTCCGCGCTAATCTCTCTACGCTGTCTGCATCCTACTACACTCCATAAAGACATCCTATTGTGACGACCACCTCTCCCCTCAGTCCTCGACAAGGCGATCCTATATCCTAACCCATACATGCTTGTGACATCCTTACCCCTTATGCTGCTGTGGCTATATTTGCCAATACAAAATGATGCAGAAAAGCTGGAAAATGACTGAAACCCTGGTATATGGGTACTCATCCGAGAGCATTCAGTGAGAGCTATCCAATGAATACCAACATGACAGGGTTTGGATGGTTTTCAAAAACATTTGTATTCTGACTTATGCTTTAGACGAAAGTTGTGTCAGCATTGGAAGGGTTAAGACATTATCGTCTGGATCTATGATACTTTTGAAAAAAACTTGGGAATAAAAAATGATTTCATGAAATATTTGATGAGGATTATTGTAAATTCTCAATTTTGCATTTCTCCTCCTGATATATTCTCAATTCTGCCTATGCCTGCGTGATTTCACCTAGTTCAACGATATTGGACCTGACTCAGGACAGTGCATATGATGTTGTCACTGCCGATTTCATTCATTCTATTTCATGCATACTGTCCATATGATATCCGAAATTGGAATATACATGTAGGTAGGGTTTATGTCTGAACTAGATTCCACATAGTTTGCCAGGATGTACTTGGCCCCTACGAGCATTCATGGGTTAAGACGTTGCTACGATATGGACGTATCGTGGGTAGAGCCTAATGGGCACTGGCATACCGACCTATTCATTCCAACCGACAACCAACGACTGCTAGAAACTAATGATGACAATAATACATAATTCTCTGCTGTACTATAGACGTACGTGATCAGCGACTGATCGATTTTCCTCCATCGTCCACAATATGTGCAGCCATGCCGAACAGTTTGGCAACGAAAGGGTTAAATATTCACATACACGTAGCTTAGCATACTTAGTATAGGTACAGGTAGAGTTAAATAATGATGTAGTCCACTACCAAAATATGGAGCATCCGGAAGTTTTCATTCCTCTTAGTGGACACCCTTTGATACGGTAAGAGTGGTTCCACAGTGAAGAGGTATGAAAGTATGTCTTAGTAATTACCTACGACAATCAAGCACGCCATTGTTTCCTTGTTTATCATGATATCAATTCTACACCCGGATGCTGAAGACGGATGTTGATTATTTCTACAATCAACAGCTATTATCAAACCAAAGTATCAGGTAAAAAATGAGTAATCAAAATGACGGTGTCCTTATCTAAATTCGTTGAAATCATAAAAACTTGGGTCAAGTACTAATATTCAATTACTACCACCGGAAAGTAAAAGAAGGCAGGTTTCCATACACTGTCCGATCGACCTATATCGTAAGTCCAAAGTCAGGTAACACACACACACACACACAATGTATATATATATATATATATATATATATATATATATATATATATATATATATATATATATATATATATATATATATATATATATATATATATATATATATATATATATATATATATATATATATATATATATATATATATATATATATATATATATATATATATATATATATATATATATATATATATATATATATATATATATATACTACATAGTACAGACATCTAATTTCCTGCACCAGTCGACCGGACGTCTGCCAGTGCTTGACTTGTACAAAAAATCATGGATAACACGTCAACTAAGGCAAGCACATCACTGATCCACTTAGCTTTGTGATTCAACGCTTCTTTCAGTTGCGATGTCATCCATGCGTCTATGCCCAAGAGACTGGGTGGCAATTAGGCGTGAGGTCGTGTATTATGCCCGTGCTGTCCACGCATTTATTGCAGGAATTAAATGTCGGCACTGTATATATGTCATTATTAGAAGCATCAAGCGTTGAAAGCTTCTAATAGTTAGAGTTCTAGTACACTTGTATTATTCAAGGGATAACATATATTTAACAAACCATGGCATATGTATAAAAAAGCAAAAAAGACTTGGCTCTTGGAGTCAGCAAGGAGACCAGACCACCGACCGGGCGTCTGGAGTCGTCCGTTGCCTGCTGCAAGAATTGGTGTCAGCTCTTTATGTTTTAATTCACCATGATCTTTAACCTATTTACTCTAGGAGCGCAGAGATGATCTGACAATTTTGACCAGAACTCTTCAATTGCCATGTTATTTGAGTATACGTCAATAGATATTGGTCAACTTACTAGGGACAACTACCCTTATCTAAATGTTTCTCAAGATACTGAATTAATTTCAGGATATTTCCTTCAATGACAGACCATGTGCATGTTGTGAATAGGTTAATGTGTCCCTAGGAGTTAAATTCCGGAGATTTGGAATTACCGGAGTATTTAACGACGACAGGTAAATACACAGATAATGAATACAATAAAGGAACTTACGTAATATCCTAAGAGTCCAATTTTCTACGTTTTCAGCAAATGATGATAATCCTCGAACCGTTTACCTGAAGAAAAGAAGATGAAGAAAAAATGCCAGCATTAGTCAAAGTTCAACTGACTGTTCATCCTTCGAGCAGCGCCATTTGCAAGTGCCCAAGCAGGAACGGTATGACGTAGTACACATCCACTCAAAGTTAAACTGGAACCTTAACCTTTTAACTACCGAAGTTCGGTCAGGTTATGGCAAGAGATAAGAATTTTGATTTCGAATACTTAACACATTTAAGGTTTAAAGGTTCTTCTAGAAATTCGGAATCTATATAACATTGACAATTATTTTGGAGTTAAGAATAAAGTCACAAAGTATTTCACGAAGAGTTGTTGGCAGCGTTCTCATAAATACAGTTCCTACATGTAGCAGTAGAAGTATACTGCTATGATGATGATGATGATGATGATGATGATGATGATGACCATCATCATCATCACCACCATTATATCATTTGCAACATCGTGTCTATAACGGTTTTCACCAAATGCAGAAGATTGTCATTTTCAACACATTTGTTTGTAATACACCCACGGATTATACAGACGACGACCTCTGTTTGTCCATTTAAATATTTATGTAGGAAGCGGGTTTTTCAACGTTGTGGAAACATTCATTACTTAAGAGAATACAATAAAAAGAGGCACTTGTCTGTAACGACTCAGCAATCAAATTAGCGGCCATAACGGAAGTGCTTCTGGGATGTTATGGGAAATACAATACAAGATATCCCTTAAGAAGCCTATTACAAGTCCACTGTGGTGTCGTAAATGTAGCACAGATTCAGTTTTATTGCATAGTATGTGCGTCCAGTGAGTACATTAGAAGACCTCATATATAGTTTATTTACGTAAGAGTGGCAATAAATACTGATTCACAGATAAGTCACACAATGCCAACTTCATAAAACTGCTCTTATGATATTTTGTTTACAAGAGTAAGTGTCACACCAAGTACTTTCTGCTGATATATGATAAACACGTATTTATTTTACATGGCTCAGGTTATGATATGTTTATTCATCCCAGAAAGCAGGAGAAATTGAATTGCATTCTTATGATCAAAAAGTGTGTTCAAAAAGTTGTAATTGTATAATGATGTAGGACTACTACAGGAGGGTAAACTAAGAATCATAAATCACTAAACAAGAAATTAAATGTAAATAGTTGAATTTCGATAGAGCACCAAATTTTGGAATACCTTCACGTAAATAGCACAGTCATTGACTGCCTTAAAGGTTTCAATTTCTTTGATGATCATAATATTTGATAGTGAATATGTTATTGTACTTTGTATGTTTTTTTTAATGACGGAGAGCTATAGTAAATAAAGATACCTACATTGATAGCATCCATTATCAATACTAACCTATACTACATAATGATACAATTCATTGAATCGAAGTTGATATTTGGGTGGAATTAATAGTTAATCTCAAATAATTGGTTTTCAGAGTGCATAAATGAAAAGTAACCAATAATCAAATTTACTAATCAATTATGGAAATGGCTCTCTTGAGTTTTTAATCCAGTAATCCAAATATTAATTAGTGAACCATAGATTGTGGGTGTCTATCACCTTCTTTGCTGAAAACCCTTTCTATATTTGCCTCTAAAACAACATACTGTACATTGCCATGGGAACAAGGATATTAAAAATGTATATGGAACTCGATAGCTAATATAATCAGTTGTACTCTCACAGCTGAGATAATTTTTTGTCAGTTTATGTAAGAAACGTTTTTTTTTTTAATCTTTGGTAACATTCATTACATAAGAGAATACAATACAAAGGGGCATTCGTCTATAACGACTCAGCAATTATATTGTCGATCTGGACTGTCGTTTACCCTAATTTTTGGCGATATGAAAGTTAAATTGGGACGACTAAATTGCTAATGGTGGATGACACCAGATTACTTAGGTAAAGACAACGATTAACCTAAAGGCAAAGAAGTGATGAGAGACAGCGAGTCGTGAATATATTATGCATTATACAACTCGGCAGTCGGGGCAGTACCTACTAAAGTTAATATATTTTTACAAGAATATTAGTTCAAAGTACATTGTTGCCCATGTATTCAAGAGTGGTCGAGATAATTCATCAATTATGTCACGATAATGGCGATTCGGTGACCTGATTCTTTTATAGTAATACACCAGAGAAACCTCGTCTAGTTTATATCGCGTCAGCTGGCATATGCAATCTGCGGTGTATAATCAAAAATCGCAGTTAAATCATTTTTAATGATGATAGACATAGACTTTTATGTGACGTTTGTCTGTGTATATTATGAAAATATACTAAATCTCCAAACGTATATAATAGCATAAGTATCAAGCTGTCTAGGTGCATGATTTGTCTAGTAAGTACCTCGTCACAATCAACAACAGAAAGCATCCTTTAGGATTTGATGGTTAGCTTACCATGGGTGCAAGGTTGGGACAAAATTCGTATGTAATCACGTATGAAGCGAGATCAGGTGTGTCAGTATGTCAAACCTCATTAAGGGCTCTAGCAGTTCTTAATGATCGCTTGAATGATTGGACAAGAATGGGGCTAGTGACACTGTGGACCTACTAATGGCAATAGCAAAAAAGAGGCAGACAGGCTGTAGTTTATTTCTGCAGAAAAGGTGTGACCTTTAGAAATGTGATTCCCCTTTGTTTTTCCAAATAGGTGCTTTTTTATACTTTTATTTTTTTTAATTTTGAAATTACACATTTGTGTAACACGGTTTTTATTCAATTTTTTTTTTCGTGAAATGACATACATGAACATAACATATATACGAATATTCACATAAATTTATACAAAAATAAATAACAACACATAAATTGATCTCATAAGCACCATATTATGCATTTGGATCAAATATGTATTGTTTTTTTTTTCTTATTTTCATATTACACACATTTATTACTGGATTTTGTTCCTATTTTAACAAAGAAAGACAAATAAACACATACACAAATAAGAACGCAAACCGTTGGCAAATTCTACTTTTTACCACACATATTGTTGGTAATATATCACTACACTATGTATGCACTTTACTTCATCTCATATTACGGTCAAATGTGTTACGTAGTGAGCCTTCACATTTTCCCCATCTTTTATTGAATAGTTCCATTTTTTGGTGAACCTCGCATTCATACTCATCTGCAATCATTTCATTGTATGTCAATTTTAGAACCTCATGCATTCTTAAGTTTTTTCCTTCAGGTCTTTTCATATATATAACTGTTTTGGTGTTAATAATAAGCATATTTATGATAAAGGATATTTCATTATTTTCTTGAAAACCAAATATTTTTTCTTTTTCCGAGATTTTTGTGGTATTATTGATATTCGCTCGTAGCCAAATTTCAATTTCCCTCCACAGTTGAGCAGTCTGTGGGCAGTCTATCAATGCATGAGTTTCTGAATCTACAACATTACCACAATACAGGCATATATCTGAGTCTAAAATTTCCATTTTGCAGAGCAGTTTGCGGGTATTAAGTCTATTATGTAAAATTTTAAATTGGACGTACTTATTAAAAACACATTTTGGTGTTCTATGTATAATTTGAAAACCTTTTACAACTTCCTTTCTAATAATTTCCTCGCTTAACAAGTTTCCCCATTTCACTGCCGTTTGATCTAAGACTTTTTCTGATTTTTGTTGTAAAATTTTGTAGATTTTCCTACATCCCTTTTCTCCTGTACCTATCTTTTCTAACATGGCTTGTAACGCTGGATGAATGTAGTCATGTTCATTAAAGGCTATATCTAACATAAACGTTTTTCGTTTGATGGATTCATACTCTAAAAAATTGCATTTTACGCCTATTGTGGTTCTTAAATAATCTAAAGAGACAAAATTTCGATTGAGAAAAAGATCCTTTACAAATAGCAGCCCCTTATTAAACCACTCCTTGTTAAAGTGATTACACAATCTGGAATTGTACCATATCGGCATATCAATATTTCGGAAGATATTCAGAGTCCACATTTTGTCATACAGTGATTTGCATGCGTAGACTACATCAGTCCAAAAAAAGCTTTTTTATACTTAATGTCACGATTCTTACATTAATTCAGTATTCTCAAAAATACAAAATGCATTTGCCTACAGGACAGTTGTAGGAAACTAGTTTTGTTCGGATCATGATTGCTTTTGTTTGTATTTATTTTCATTTCAATCCCACTCACACTAAAATTTACATGATTCCGTTGATAGATTTCATCTTGAATTTAGAGGCCACGTATATTTTAACTTCTCGAAAGAAGGACATGTTAAGATCTCAGAAAATTTAATTTTGATATTCTGAGGAAAATGGTATCTCCTAGCACCTAAATATGGCTGCATGCTGATAGTGGAAGTGTTTTAATGATACTTCAAGGATCTTTTTAAGGATCAATACCACGTGTGGAAATCATTACATGGGAATGATTATTGTATTTAGACCAAGTCATCAGGGCAGTTGGAATTTGGAAGTTCGTTTCTAGCCACGTTTTGTCATAAACCGAGCAAGTTGTAAACTAGAGAGGCTAAAAATAGATACATTGCTGCGATTTGAAATTCATTTACTGACATTTTTCTGCCTTTTTAGTTTAAGAGATAACCGCCGCAAAATGAATTGGCAACTGTCTTGCATACCTCGTGCAGGATGGGAGCTAGGAGGAAGATATAGATATAGCAAACAGTAAGTGGCAATACCACTCCCCTCTCGGAGCTGGGTCCATTTTCCATTAAAAGAAGCCATCACTTGGAAAGGGCCTTTATTGGAATACTTCATACTACTAATTCATAGTAATTGGAGCTAGGATTGGTAATAATTGTGATTTTGCATGAGAAGAAAACATAAAGCACATAGTTATGCAATGGTCTGCATATGAACAAGACAGAAAAGCAAGGTATGGTGCAATTCATGTACTCCTAGATGTAATTGGAACCAAGTTTCCACACTAAACAGGTGAGCCAATACTCTTTATTCTAATGGGGATGCAAGAAGAGAGTTTCGATATCGAAGAAATGACAAGGATATGGCGAATCTCCTGTGCCCATATCAGTACAATGTACAGTAAAACCGAATAAGAAACCTGGACCGCTTCTCCTTTCGATTAATAGTAGAGTCCATAGTTGTGACCATCAGACTCACTCCCATACAACACTTTCTGTGCAGGACTTAAACACCTTAGCCTGAATGGGTTAATGTTTGGCTAGGTAATACACTTTATAACGTTCTAATATTCTCTCTCTACATATCGCACATTTACATTTTCTAATATATTACTTATACATTACTAATATATATCATCATTTATATTTTACTTCTTTTTGTTTGTAATGTTTTGTTCACTTTATGTCGATTTTCTACACAAAATGTTTGCATATGTATGATTTTGCATTGGACATGCAGTCAATAAAGATACAATACAACACTGGAACTATGGACATGTCTGCCTGGTCATTGCCCTATTTCCAATGAAAAGAAGTCACGTTATAGCCATCCCGCACGTAGGCGAAGATGACACATATTGATTAGCGTAAAGCCATCATGTCGCTGTGCCTGGTAAGCAATAATAGAGGTCAATCCTATCCGTATCATCGGACATGCTGCATTATGATCTGGCTCATAGCCAGCCTACTTTTACATATGATTGCATACATATCAAAGTGATGACGTGTTACGTTTTGTTTTCGTACCTAGATATATTGGATGAAATGTGGCATGCAAGTGTTGCCCCCATGGCCAAGCGGCATAATGTATTTACATTTTGCAAAAATGTCCACTATACAAGGTCTAGTGTTCGAATGAAAGCAAGTGAAAAGAGCACACGAACTTGGAGTTGTTCAATAGTTTTTCTTTGTGTTTCCTTAACTATCACATCTTTGACTAGTCACAATTTAACATATAATGATACTATTCCAGTGTCTCTCACATCTGCTAGGTTCGAATACTGTTCATGGATTGTGAAAAAGTTACCAGCGACTTAGACAAGGGGGTAGTCTTAAACAACTGACTAGTAGAGATGAAGCTCTCACCTGGGCATGTGAAAAAGTTACCAGTGACCTGGGGTTAGGCGGTGGTTTTCTCCGGTTTCCTCCACCAGTTACAACAGGATAGTCACGCAACAAAGCAGAAAAAATGACGAAAAAAGAAATTCCAAATCTAAGATTAAGCCTCGATATGACAGCAACACGTACTCAAACTCGCCTCTTAAGAACACAGAATAGCTTATATATTTTACTGTATTTCTATAAATGCATGGGACATCCATTGGTCATTTCCCGAACTGCGCTAAATCAGATTGACGCACATGAAAAAGAAGCAGTATGACTTTCTCAATGCAATGATTAGTGTTTTAACAGCAGGCTTATACATTACTTTTCTCACTGCATGATGGCTAGATCACGGTTCTCGAGGAGTCATCTTTTAAGAACACCGTCTACGCCAAACAATCTAAACCTGCTTCTGGTTATTCCTCCACAATCTGCCTGTTCATTCCTTCTACATCTGGATAGTGGAAGATGTTCAGAAGCACTGGTGCGGGCAACCTAAAGAATGATATCTGGTTCCGCAGTGCGAGCACAGGGCCTGCTAGTTAAGCATAGAGAGTATATCCATGTGATATTGTGAGACCTGATAATTGGAGATGGCTTGCCTTACGACCTCTCAGGAAGTGCTTATTTCACGCAGATTGATAAGTCAAAAGAAATATTTCTCGGAATATGTTTCCTGAGATGTCTTTGATGGTTATCAACATTGAGTTGGTAAACTCTTTTTAACCCACTTATACATGGTGCATTCACATAGTATGACATAGAACCTGATCACCATGCACAGTTTTTAGAAATACACGACCAAAAGTTGTTGTTCCTGCTTGGTTTAAAAATCCCTCTCCAGATGCTTTTTAAATATCTATTTAAGTGGGTCAGATGCACCTACAGGCAGCGTGATCGCTATATGAGCGTGAGGTATTACGATATGCTGGCTATGGCTTCATTTGACCATAAGACTCGCTTGAGATTAAGCCCTGTGGCCATAGTAAAATCGTAATTTATTTAGTTTACTTATAGATAAAAGGTTCTCTTGCAGAGAGGTACATGTAGGTCGTTCACTATATGAATGAGCGGTATGGTGTGTGGTCTATGGCTTCTTTGCAGCTACGTATAGGATACTCACGTGGAACATTATTTGATTATGATACGTGTTCAATTTTATCTAACATCGTGACTCCTGCACAATTAAAATAAAGCAAAAAATGACAGGAATCGTGGTCGCTATATAAACGTGCGACACCATACACACATTTTTTATGTTCACTGTGTGCCTAAAAGACTCCTAAAGGTTTCTTCCACGTCTGGGTTCTTTCCCATCGTGATATGCTCTAGCTGTTGAAAGCTGCAGACCTCAAACATACAAACACATCTATATTCATCAAGTGGCATATCTATCAGACTAGCGGACGCTTGCTACATGAACGGGATAATCTCACGTGCCAAGACCAATTGGCTGCGATGATCACATGTTAAATGGCAGATAGATAAACTTTCACCTGGTTTGCATTACGACCAAGCGTGACCCTGCTTGCCCCCTGCAGTGTGCGTTAGAGGATGGGGAGGGGTAAGCTAGTACTTTCATAAGCATAAGAACGGTATATTTTGAATTTTGTCAAACGTCTTTTTTCTTTCATACTTAGACTATTATATCTTGAATAGCCGGATAATAATGTTGGGGGAAACCAGGACATCTGGGAAAACAATTGGTAACCAAAGGTCACCTGGTTCAACGCAACTGATTCTACGTCAGCACCCATACCAGATAAGTGTGCATAAGGAATTTGGAACTTAGATTATCGTCACTTATTATACCACATCGTGGCGAAATCGTGATCATCTAGGTCGCTTCTGATTTCAATTAGAGAGGCAATGATGTCATAACTCATAACTTTCTCGTTTCGGTATGTATATTGTTTTATCAGTCATTTATCTTATTTTCCACGTGCTGTTACATTGACTGTCATAATTTGTTCTGCATAATCTATTTCATTTGTTGTATTTTCCGACATCTCGGCATGTGAGAAAGTTGCCATTGACTTGGGGTTAGGCGCTGGTTTCCTCAATCACTTACAACAGGTTAGTCATGAATGAACCTAAATAAGGCAGATAAAGTGACGATAATCAAAGTTCTAGTCTAGATATTTCTTTTTGAAATTAAAATCTGGTTATACATATGTACCCTTTGAAATAAAAAAGCACGCCGCTAAATTTGTATACTAGACACACAGTATGTCGATTGGTGTGGGTCAGATCTATAATGTATTGCGGTGCTGACTTCGAGCTCTTAACACACCCTATGAGCTATTTTTAGATTGGTTAGTAGGTTTGGTTTGTCATTAAAGAATCGCTACTTAATCTTGGTTGCAGACACAACACGAGACATTTATAATTTTGCCAATTGGCATATGGGTTACGAATATGGTATTCTGAGGCTAAATCCCACACCCACAGGCTATTTTTAGATTGGTCAGTGGATTTGGGTTGTCAATAAAGAATTTCGCTACTAAATCTGGGTTGCAGACACAACACGAGGCATTTATAACTCCACCCATCGGTATGTGGGTTACGAATAGGGTTTTCTGAGGCTAAATCCCACACCCGCAAGCTATTTTTAGATTGGTCAGCTTGTTTGGGTTGCCAATAGATTATTTCGGTGCTAAATCCGGAATGCTGAGACACACTTAAGCTATGTTTAGCATGGACAGCGCTTAATATATTGCAAATGAAATATGTTGCTGTTTATACCAGGCAGCATACACCATGCGGGGTGGTTTTGTCTGTGGATGGGGTAGTGGGTTGCCAATGGAATGGCCGGTTGTTGATTAGGTGCTAGGTATAGGTAAAAAAATGCCCATCACAAGTTTGCAAACAAAACACCCATTATTCCTGGATGTATCAGAGCCCAAGTTCCCATTACAAAGCCACCCATTTCTGGAGCATACACATACTGTCTGACACAATTACACATATTCCTATTCCAAAGCAATATTTGACAGCAAGTTGTTCCTCTTCAAAGGTTAATAAATCGCTCTTCAAATATTTCCAAAGGTTATTCTATCGTCAAAGTTATGTTAAAAGTTGCCAGCCCAGGCTCACACTCCAGATACACATGGGTTAGAACACCGTCTCAATATATTTCATGTTTTCCGTAATCTAAGCATTAATCGATTATCGATATTGAAACCCCCAATTTCAATTGCATTTTTTTCTTTTCCTTTTTTTTTGGGGGGGGGGGGGGAGGACTCATCGTTATTTGGCATGGTCAGAATTATTTTTTTCTCCTTTTTTCTTCGGCCAGTATCATTTTGGACACTATACAAAACAACTTTGTTCGCGTTGACAAAAGCATTTTCTTTTCGCTTTTCTGGGTCAGAATATTCTTCTTACCTTTCATGGACAGAATTTATTTTCTTGATATTCAGGGCCAGATCTGATTTCCATAAAAAGGATAGCCCCCTTCTCCCAGAATATCAAATGGTCCGCCCCTTAAACGCGATGATGCCTTTCGGCTCTTGACACATGGGATCCATTTGCTCGTTTATTTAGACATAGGACTCTCAAACGTGCATGTTTAGAATCAGAGTAGCGCCCCCGCGTTTGTCCTGGGGCGTCAAAATAAATAATGTGCAGAACACGACGTTGTTGGAGATTTACTGTATAGGACTAATGGTGCGATATGGAAGCTATCAATATTCCTAACGTGATATATGAACGTATCGCCTGAATCCCGAGAGGAAGTCTTTTACCTGTCTCACCACTAAATCACTGTGGACCTATACATGTAGGTCCTTGCCAATGATGTTGAACGAGTGTTTTTGCTTAAAGTAATTCTTTCATGTTCAGATTCTTTCCAAAATTTTATAGTATACTATAGTGCCGGCATTTAGATCCTGCACTTGGGGCGTGGGCAGGCCGGGCATGCCCGATTGCCACCCAATTTCCTGGGCATGGATACACGGATGACCTCACAACTGAACGTAGCTTTGATTCGCAAGCTTCATGCGTCATTGATGTGCTTGTCTTATTTTGTTGACATATTATCCATGGGTGTTCGCACAACCGGGAAGATGTCCGGTCGACTATTGCAGGAATTAAACGTCTGTACTATATATGCAATGATACTACATGTACCTGTTACGAAACGCGTAAACTCATCTTCAAACATACAGCACGTCTAATTAGACGCTTTGAAGTGTCAAAATATTTTCTGGATCTAAGAGTAATTGACACAATCAGATCTTGTTATTGCGATACATCCCCGCCAGAATCAGTGAGTCAGGCATGAACAGTATAGTCTCGCATACAGGAAATGTGTAATGTTTGCTTTGGACATTATGATAGATTATATGAAATTACCTGACCTCAAACAAACCATATCTTCAGCTATACCTATGGTTTGTTCAGTCGGTCTTTATGACGAAAAGAAGTTTTGTTTCACAGGTAAGATGTCATTTTGAAATATTTACGATTACATAAGGATTGGTTATCGGGCATCGAGTTAGAAGGTGGTTTCTTAAATACGCGACTTTGCACGAACTAAAATATCATGCTATGCAATCGACTTTCCAATCTCACGGAATTAACGCAATATGCAGTGGTGACATCATTTAATCAACTGACCGGTCTAAATAGAGGAAGGACTGCCTCAACAGTTGAATGGTCTAAACCGTTTTCTTTTTACTGGTCATCGTCTCTCGCTACTGCTCCGGGTTAGGCGATGGTATCACCGAGTACTCTGCAGGTTCCTGCACCACATGCAACTAGCTGGTCACAGCCGCATTATGACAAACACGAGACGATTAACAGATTTCCATTTTCTAACAAGAAAAACAGCCTGGGCAGTTAAAATTATCACAAAGAGAGTCTGTATAGGAGGGCCACTTGAAGTGGAGTTCTATCTCTCCCAAGTGATCAGAGCACACCTTCGTCAAATTCGAAGGAGGAGTCCCCCCCCCCCTTCCCCCGTCGTCTTCCCCTTTGCCCCCCTCCCCAACACACACACATGCACACACACACACACCGGGGGAAGCACCCGAGTACCAGGAACAAATAAAGAGCAGCCAACGCGTTGTAATGACAAGTTGTCTCACCGAACGGAGTGTCTCGAAGCACTCGATCGAAGAACGGAACAAGTTTTGCTGACGTCATGAAACAACCGTTTAACATGCAGATCAAACGCAATCAGTGTGCGTTGTGATGCTACGCAGACAGCCAGGAGTGGTCCAGATGATATATGGCATATTACTCTCAAGGTTGCAGGATAAACTACCTTAACAAAACGACTTAGGTATAATGGCATTCTACATAGGGGAAGTGCACCATTTGGAATCGATAAGAGCATATCACGAACCGGCACAGCTATTTAGTGTTCAAGAACCACCCCAATGCATATATATATATATATATATATATATATATATATATATATATATATATATATATATATATATATATATATATATATATATATACATTATATTTTGTATGTATGTGTGTGTACATGTTATGTGAACTTTCAATACCTAAAAACATTTTTTTTATAAAAAGATGTTACAAAACAACCTAAGATAAGGCCATTGCTAACCTTTTGATTATTAGATAATATTCTTTAATGCAAGGTATGATGGCAAAATATCATTGTTACGCTGAATAGATGCATTTTCCCATTTTCAGCAACATACATTGTAAGTTTGACTTAATGACTTGCAGGTGTGACCGACACTTATAAGGATGAGCATCATGTCGTGAGCCTCGCTCTACCTTCAGGAGAGGTTTGGCGTTAAGTAGACGTGTCCCGTCGAATGCTTGTTTACTAAACCCGTCACCCATGTTTACCCCCAGAGCTGAGTGGACCCCTTATCGTGCAAGGGCTGATTATATACCACGTGTCTTCACTCGACTGCCCCCCCCCCCCCCCCCCCGTAACAAGCTACGCTCTTGGTCTCAATTTAGATATCAAACACGAGCAGGGAGTATTGCTATGTTAATGAACACATGGTATATATGAGAATCTTCGGACATATGTGAAGGAGGTCATTTAAGGGCCACTCGCTTGTTCGACCCAATCAATTCAAGGCATGTCTTGCTCTTGGATATAGAATAGACAGATCTAAGGAGGAGGGTGAGTTTAACGTCGTTATATACACTTATATGGATGTATTTCATCGGTGAAATAAGAATCCTAAATTCCGAAGAAAGTCCATTCTATTTTCGAATAGTGACAAGGGGCCTTTCATATCCAGAGGCACAATATGCTGTCTTCCAAAACGCCAAATATTTGTATAGCGACCATGTGCCGGCTGAAAAGAATAAAATTCAGGCGTTGCATCTATGATCGAATGCTCTGAAATGGTTATATTAATGTTATGCAAATAAGTATGTGGTCACGTTTGTATAAATTATAAGAAAGGTAGGTACATGTACAGGGTCGACATTTAGTTCCTGCCCTACATGCGCGGGCAGTCTGGGCACAATGGACGACCGCACGCTCGGATGCCACCAAGTCTCATGGGTATAGATGCATGAATGCCCTCACAGCTGAACGTAGCTTTGATTTGCAAGCTACGTGAGTCATTGGTTTGGTTGGCCTTTTTTATTGTTGTCTATTGGTGTTTGTACAACACGGCACTGTCAGACATCCAGTCGACTGGTGCAGGAATCAACAAAGTTCAAAGTTAGTAGTTTTTTTCCATGGCGATCGGGGGTGAATAACCGGGTGTCCTTTGGTGTATGGATAAGATATCAATAATGTATTGGATGGGACAATTCATCTAACTGTATGGCCTTTTGACCATATGGATCAATTAGGATAACTGCTTATCGTATCGGCGATGATACTGCGATCGTCTTTGAGATAAGTCTTTAAGTGGACTACAAATCAGCACTCTTCATCACGATTACATCTTGAGTCAGTTCAAATGATCATAAGGGAGAGGCATAAGTACCGCATAGAATTGATGAATTCAGCACAATGTCTCCCTGATAGCATCCCATCAAGGCATTGGCGAACATTATTATAATGATGTCTTATTATAGTGGCTCTAGATGGCGACAGCACATAAGTAGTATGTCTTACCCCACGTCAAACGCATAGAATAAATGGGATAAGGCACACAATAATACTTGTTTTCCAATTCGGTTAATTTCAAATATAATTGGTAAAGAGGAGATCAAGGATTTGGAGAATAAAAATATAATGGTTGGAAGTCGAAAATGTATATATGCAGTTTAAATCCCATTCATATCGTTTGGACATTTGTATAGTGACAGGTCAACACGGAATTCGGGCATCATTATTATATATATATATATATATATATATATATATATATATATATATATATATATATATATATATATATATATATATATATATATATATATATATATATATATATGTATATATATATATATATATATACATATATATATATATATATATATATATATATATATATATATATTTATACATATATATATATGTATATATATATATGTATGTAATATATATATATATATATATATATATATATATATATATATATTATATATATATATATATATATATATATATATATATATATATATATATATATATATATATATATATATATATATATATATATATATATATATATATATATATATATATATATATATATATATATATATATATATATATATATATATTATATATATATATATATATATATATATATATATATATATATATATATATATATATATATATAAATATATATGTATATGTATATCTATATATCTATATCTATATATCTATACATGTATATATATATACACATATATATATATATATATATATATATATATATATATATATATATATATATATATATATATATATATATATATGTATATATATATATTTATATATATAATACGTTTAGTTACTTGACCTGAGCATGTTAAGATAAACGTCCCTCAATAGGTTGTGATTGGCAATATCTGATGCTGCTGTATGGATGATAAGGGCATGGGAGACAGCATAATTGACACTTATGATTCCGAGTATTCCTACCAGTGGCTTTGAGCAAACATTGCCTCCTGATAAGCCTATAGTTTTGACAGAATTACTTCCATTTGATGCATGCCTCGGGGTTGAGCGAATGAAATGTCAGAAATGATTACCAATACTCATGTTGAGGCTTCTATGATCTTTCCTTGTGGAGTTCGTTTCGGTACATCGACGTGTCAAGAATGATTGATATGTCTGGTTTATTATAGGCGAGGCTAATCAAGTTCATTGTGGCCCTTTGAACTTGATCGATTAAAACGGATTTATGCAGGAGTTATGTCGGTTTAATCTAGTTTTATTTGAATTGAGATCATGGTGATTTCATAATGTTGTTTTCCACCTGCCCTATTTTCAAACACCATGAACCTTTATCATTATTTTTTATCTGGAAAAATGACTTTGCTTTTCAAACTATTACTTATTTCTATTTCATTTACTGCCCCTTTTTGTAAATTTAGAATTTTTTACTTATTTACACATGCAAATATGTATAGGGTTATGTATAAACTATGTTTCGTTGTGATTACAATAAATGTAAAAAAAAAAGAATGATGAATTTGCTTAAATTCCAATCGTTACTACTACATTTTACTTGTGGTCGTTTTCTACTGCCAAGGGTTAAACTACTCTTCAGAGGAAATAACAATGTTTGCCATAAACACATTTCTCTAGATTCTGACATTTTTCTCACCTGATATGTACTTGGTGACCTCAAAAGGGAGTAACCCTAAATGCACCAATGATAAATGCTTGTCAGATGAATGGCGAAATTTGAATAAGTGACATTCCCAGCCTACCAAGCCAGAGTGAACATAAGATAAAGATGGAGTCGAGTAACATTTAATATTAGATTTTCTAAATGTCTTCTCCACTTATCGCAAAAACATTCTCTTCGTAGCATGGGGCCAAATAACATTAGAGTAATTCCCCAATTTCAACGCAATATGATGGCTTGTTATCATATTAGCTCGAACAAATTCATACATTGTTTCACAGCAGGTTAGATATCATATTTAAAGAATTTAATATAATGTGTTACCAGACGAGTAATGATTATAATATTCTTTTGGGAAAACACATTCATCTTCACCTGTGCATAATGTTCGACACTAGTCTTATAAGTTTAGCATTCTTGAGTGAATTAAAGTGAGCAACAAGCTCTACATAAAGTACATCTAGTGAATATCATATACTGGAGATTTATATCAGGATCATTTCTTTCTAATCTAAACACACACCGATAGTTGATAAAAAAAATGAAATGATAAAACAATGTAAAAGAATACTTAAAGAGATAAAGTATATAGAATGTTTAACTAATACAATACGATTAACACATTTTACATCGCATATATTAACATACTGTGCGTATGTACATGTGTATTTGAAAACCCTTTGGAGGAAATAAATTGGGTAAAAGACTAAAAGTGGAAGGTGTGAAATTCGTTCAGGGAACCAACACTGGCTTTGATAATCGTATCATCTAGAACTTCCATGATCTAAATGTCCCTCTGAACCTTTAAATGTCAGGCCATGCTTGTAGGTAGACATGCAAGCAGCCTAAGACATATCCCTGAAGTATTCTTACAGAAACACAAAACGATAATTGCGTCATCAGAGATTTCATGCGTTTACAACTGGGAAAATCAATAATATAGAATCATCAGCCTTGTATTTGCGATTTTCATTTACGATACGATTCCTGACCTGATGGTCGAGTAGTTCATGACGTCGCCGTCAACAGCTCGTCACCAAAACCAGCGTTCGAATACTAGTAGGGGCATGTGAAACAAGAATGAAAATTCCAATTTCCAAATTATATAAAATATAACCATTCGATTGTATTAACGCATGCTTTAGGATAAGCAATGCATTTGGTCAACCGTAGTGCTGTAAACTTCCAATATTTTAATACATTTACGCAATTTGTTAAACTATATCACATAATGCTGTAGAATTAGGCCTTTGCTACCTTTTTGATTATTTGGTGATATTCTGTAATGCAAGGTATGGTAAAGATGCTATTGTTACGCTGTATACAATGTAGATGCATTTCCTTATTTGCAGAAAAATACACTAAGTTTGACTAAAAAAAGTGTAGACCATCCTGCATGTAGACGTTTTCCAAACTCGTTTTTGCTCTCGCCATGGTCATAACCATTACTACATGTAGGTCTCTGACTCCTTACCTAATTCTAATGCTTGCGTTATGCGCATCCTCCAGGCCTGTCAGAGTCCCCAGGGGGTCATTAAGGGTAATTGGCCGGCAGGGGAGGATGTCCCTAGGACACAGTGCCTATCTCGCAATTGATATATTTTGTTGCTGCTTCTGACGACACACATTACGGAGATGACCCACGCGATATCTCGCGAGACTTCCAACAGATTCATTTATCTAATTACTCCTAGATGAATGAGACATAATAAAAGAAGGCTCCATAATGCATAAGCTCCACATCATAACGCGCGTAATGGAAGACATAGCTTAAGTTAAGATATCCGGGTGAATATATAAAAACGGCAATAAAACCGTAACAGGTCCATCAAGTGATGAATCCGAGGTTCTCACAAAAACAGCTAGCTTCGGTGTTGACTTAAAACTGCCGCTTTCACCATTGACATCAACCATGTCATTGATGAATGTACACTTTGTGTTGGTGGATAGGGCCTGCCCAGATGGCCGAGTTGTCTAAGTGGTTACCTCTTACTGCTAGCTGTCTCTCACCACTATACCGGCAGGGGGCATGGGAGAAAGTTGCCAGTGACTTGAGGTTAGGAATTGTTTTTCATCTGATACTGCGCTTTCTCAAACACTTACAACTGGCTAGTCACGATTTAGCCGCAACAATGGCAGAAAATGTGACGAAAATCGAAATTTCAAATACATTTGGTGACATCTATATTTTAAACATTTTTTCTCACTGTGCCTGTAGACGTTCTTGTTGTTATTGTTTTTGTTGCTGTCTTTAATTATAATGATAATTATTATTTTAGTGGATAGTTATGCGGTTCTGTATGCATAGTTTGTATACATGTATTCCGGTTGTAGATGATGACGTAGATAATGATAATGTCTTGTGATGATGAGGATGAATACTTCAGGTTTGGTCGACTAGTTCATGTATGTTTCAGAGAGCCATCAAACCAATTTCACATAGGGCAATTCAGAGCCTAGATATTGTGCAAGACTTGTCGATGCACGTAGATAAACCTGCGCAATTACAGTAACGTGTTTCTTATGCTCCGTAACACCCTGGTCCGGGCAGCAGGGTGCCACAGGGGTGCTTTAGGGGTGTGAACCCAGCCGTACCCCAGCTGATAAATGTGCCAATGCAGGAGCTGTTGGTCATAAACCCTTTCTGTGACACCATCCCTAGTATCCAATCTCTCTTAAGATTACCATGACAAGGTCTTAGAAAATACTCAAGAAAAAAACGCGACTTTCCTTTGACTTACAAAGAACATAATTGGTTTGACTGTTAGATGTAATTACCATATCCACAGAACAGTACAAATGGCATGAACACTTCTTTGTGACATGTCATTCTTGTGTCAGGTACTAAATGAGATAAAATGAATGAAACAAATTACTTTCAGGGCCAAACGACAAGTAGTTTGTAGACACAAGGTTGGTCAGATACGTGCCACGGGGGCTATGAGCTATGCTGATGTAGATACGTTGGGCTATTAGCATGAACTTACTGCATACAAGTTTCTGTCTAGTGGGAAAACCAGTTGTCTTACAAGTCGTTTGAATGGTGCTTGAATAATAATCTTATCGACATCTCTCTCGGAATTCGATAATGCCAAGCTTCTCATCGCTCATCATTATTTGTAAAACCATTTACATACTGTACGCAGGCTTTAATATTTGAGTTGCTCGATTTTGAATTCATTGTTGAATTAAGGGGGCTCGAGACCTTCGCACCTTTAAATAGTTTTTTTTTGGTTTTTTGATATGTGAAAGCTGAAAAGGTTTGCTACTTATTCCTTTGAACTAGAACTCTCAACTAGAACTACAAATGACAAAAAAGGGAGTTTTTAAAAAGCTTTCTACTAGAGGCCAGATCTCCTGAAGCACCATGCTGTGATGTTTATCTAAGATCTTAATATCCCCTCCTTATCTAATCTCCCCTGGGAGGTGTGCTCTACTGGCTGATTGATGGGTACTGGGGCTTAGTTCCTGGCCAGGTCCAGAATGTGTATTCAAATGGTAGTATCCTGTTTACCCAGGAAACAGGCACCAAGCAGTTATGAGTGACCAATTCATTGCAAATAGGGTATTGAATAAAAGGTGTGATTTTTGTGCATGAGCTGTCTGGCTTAACAGTTGCAGGTCAGACAGGTGAGGTAACACCAATCAAATGCTCCAGAAAAATGGTAGGGGCAGGATATTTGGGATGCATGCTACCTAGGTGAACAGGGTTTCCTGTAGAGATTTAGGGTTAGGAGAGGACATTCAGATGCTGACCCCAGGACAGTGCGGAGTCTGAATGTTTCCTTACAATGGAAAGTAGCTCCAGAAGGAAGCCGTAAGCCACATGCAGCCAAGGAAGAGGGTTTTTGAATGGGAAAAAACATCTTCTGTACCAGAAGATTAGGATACAATAAAGGATGAGGAATCTGAGAAATCATCAACTATTCATAATGCCTGTTATAGAAAGCTTGCTGAGTACTGTTTCAGATGACAGTGGCATAGAAATTTAAGATGCAGATTTTGAGGAAAGAGACACTGATCATGACTCAGAAGATGAGACAGATTCCTGTGAAGAAAGGGTATCAGGAAGACATTTTCTGCATTCACAAGAACTTGAGGACAGCCTTCAGAAAGCTGCAGTGTGCGCATACTGTCTTGATGGAAAGTTAGAACAATGGCAAGACAGTAGAAGGCGACAAGGACTTCAATCAGCCCTATTTTGGAGATGCTCAAATGAGGATTGTGATGGAAAGAGAACAGACTTTCCTAGTAGTGACAAAAATGGACGATTTTATACTATAAACAGACAATCAGTTCTAGCAGAACGCCTGTGTGGAAATGGACATAATGCGCTTCAAAGGTTTAGTGCAGCTATGGATCTACCTCCTCCAGTAACCCCCAAAAGTTTCAAGAAGCATGAGGTATCTTTTCCATATATCTTTTTTATCAGAGAAAAAAACAATGCAGAGAAAACCTTATTAAACCCTACATGTCTGTGTCTTCCCAAATCCTCCAATTCTTTTTTAAATTCATCCTTACTTCTGAAGTTATTTACATAGTTAGTATATCATAATTTTCATATTCATTTATTCATATGGCTAGAGCTATATCTAGAAAAATATTTGAAGAAAAAATGTAAATCAGTACCTAGTAAACAACTCTCCTTGAATTTGTTTGTCAATTTACCCTTACAATTGCACTTCAGAGTACTTGAAATTGAATGGATTCACCTACAGACAGCCAACTAGCAATAAGTAGTCACTAATAGCTTGTTACCTTTCCTTATCAGCTGAGGGAGGAGCACTCACCAGGGGGTGCCAGTCTCCTTTCAGAAAGTTCAGAATTTCCCCTTAAAATCCCTTTTTATTCCAGTAATTCAAGTACCAAGTAAAATATCAAATATTCAAACCATTCTACCAATGCAAACAAATCACATTCTTATTCCAAATTAACCCTTAAGTTTTATAATGGAGCATAAAGTCATTTTAGAATGTACAAATGTAAGGTGCACTTCAAATGAGCCTTAGACAGCTTTCTGAAATCACCATACTTCTCATTTTTGAAACAACCTCATTCATTTAATATTGATCCCAGAGAGCTGAAATTTTGTAACACGATTAAAACATCCTTGGGCACGCATGCGGTTTTCGTTTTTTTTATATCTGGTCTAGTTATTTCTTAATCGGACTTCAAAAATGAAGGAAAGTGAAATTTTAGAAAAAAATATTGATCATGACTTTAACTTGCTTTAAATTCCGTTCGGAACAAAAAAATTAAAAAATGAAATAACAATGCATGCCTAAACATGTTTTCTATGACACATATACACACCAACTGTGTTACACTTTTTATGAAGTCAGGAGGCTGTTTGCAATAACATATGTATTAGAAATCCACATGTATGTCTTTTGGCCCCACCCCAGGGAAATTGTGAAGATGTCACAAGAAAAGTTTAGAATATTTGACCTCTCCAGAATCTCAGCTTTCATAAAATATATAGTTTATTGGGGTTTTCTTGTATATAGACCAAGATATTGGTCAATCTTTACATGAAAGTCACACTTACAGAACGAAGGTCCCGAGCCCCCTAAATACCGAATGTGATAGTCAGGAATATAGCTTTAATAGGGTTGTTATAAGCTGTATAACTATACATCGTGTAACGATGAAAAGATGCGTGAAAGCTGAATTAGTGAAAAGCTGAAATTGGCTCCCAAATTAACAGATATGTTGACGACGAGATTCCCAAGGAAATGTTCAGTGCTGACTTAAGGTAGCTTTCAGGTTTAATTTCTTTGACTGAGATTTTTCTTACCCTGCCTGTATTTGATAACTTAGCCTGTACACACTGAAAGTAGTAGGGTGTACGACTTTGGGGATGAAAAATGAAAACTCATGCATAGCATTTTCAAACGGAGCTCCTACCAACAACTGTGAACCGGACACCTTCAAATTTCACATTTATGGAGGAAAATCAATACAAAGACAAAGGTATTAAATTTGTCTCTCAAATCGTTACTTATTTTAAAACCATTTATTTCAGAATCGTTGTTAAACATGAGAGAAAGTGCATTTTTCAAGTTTCCGATTCCATAACCTTTGAACTACATGTAAGTCAAAATAGGGAAATAAAATACTAGGCCCTCAATCAATCAGAAATACCTGCGAGCTACATGTATGACTATGCCCAATTCCAAGCAAATCCGTCAACACCCAAGGTGCACGTTTGAAGTGAAACATGGTGAAATTCAATATGAAGAAAATGGCCTATCACATTACCTACTTGTGTGCAAGCCTATGGGAGCCTCCGTAATAGATGGTCTTTCACTATGCTTTGTGATGTCCTTAACATAGATCAGATTATAAAGGAAAAGGTGCAGGCTTTCACGTATGTAAAAGTGTCAAAATGACCATATATTCACAAATTAAGCCCATCAGCCACATTAAGTTTAGCTAAAGTGACTCGCTGAGGGCCCATAGCCTGAATGGGTTTATTCAACTCTTCGTGTAGGACTGTCGCTCTTTGATGTAGGTTGATGGCCGCGTAGTGTAGACCGAGGGGATATGCAAAGACACAGGCATTGTCTATTCTGGCTTAGTCGGTTTTAGCGAGGTATGCATGGGATAGTACATAAAAAGCGGCGATTTGCATGCGATTTTCGAGTGTAATGAATGTTTACATGTGACGAAATAAATGAGGCGTTTGAGCAGTCTGGGATTACAGGATGCTATAAAAAATGACCACTTAACGGTGAAGCATTTTTATGCGATTTTTGACGTCCACTACTTACATCAAAGATCCGAAGTGGTTGATGAAACCACCCCTTTAACTCGACTCATCTATAACTCATTGGTGCCTTTTTGACCAGCGAAAGGCACCAAATAAAAAAACTGTAGAAAGTGAGAAATGATATTATCGCTTTTAAAGCCTTACAGATAAAGCCTGACAGAAGTAAATCAAGGGCTATTCTCAATATCTTATATCGCTACAATCATAAGTTTATCAAATATAATGCTGTGAAGATTGCGTCATCCGTATGTAATCACCACATAAAACATTGCTTTATAATTACACTTGGCAAATCACAATCATAATCATATTCGCTGTTAGTGGCAAGGCTAGCGTTAAAATCCCATAATACAAACACTAATCTCGTAATTTGTTCTGAAACCCACTTCCAATTCTCACAGGTATTCCCATGACTCGAGACGAAATCACTTTAATCCGTGATAAGCTCGGTAAGTTGCGATTTCTCTTGATTGCTTAAGTGGTTCTCTAGGTTTTACGCTCGGAACACGTATAGAATTAGACAATTGTAGTGAGATACCAGTTGAGGAGAGGTGGAGCCACTCATAGAGTAATATAGCGGGTGTTCACCCGGCAAACTCGTGCTTTATTTCCTTTTTCTCTGGCTCGTGTTACTTCAAACCGGAATTTAATGTGTGCAGTTTACATGTAGATATTTATGCGGATATCTGCCCGCTGTGGAACACCTTACAGTACAGACATTTAATTCCTGCACCAGTCGAACGGACGTCTGTCATTGCTTGGTTGTACAAACACCAATGGGTAACATGTCAAAAATAAGCTAAACACATCGATGACCCATGTAGTTTATGTATCAGAGCTATTTTCAGTTGTGATGTCATCCATGCATCCATGACCAGGAAACTGCGGTTGTGTATTATGTCAGGGCTGCCTATGCATTTAGTTCAAGGAATTAAATGTCGGACCTAGGCCTGTACTAATTCGATTAGTGTAAATGCACTGGAAGTTCGTTCTTGTCATATCGCCATTAAGATCATTGCAAACCTTATTCTTTTGGTCTATATTATGTCCGAGTGATCTACCGCACCGAATCCCTTATAAATCTTATAAATAGCGTCAGCAGCGAAGCGCCAAATACTTTAGTTGCTGTATATATATATCACCTGGATTCTAAGATATCTCTGCCACTACCATTCCCAATAACAGCCAACTGAGCACATATTTCATCCCTTAGATCTTGGATTAGTACACATTGCAGGATGATGCGCTTTGCCTCTTCCCTAATACCAGATCGCAGCCATTGCATAATTTTTCTCCGAGTTGTCTACAATTAATCCTATAGCCTTCGAACGTTTATAGGCTGCATTCAGCTCTCAACTTTACCAATGACAAGCATTTTTAACCATTGATCTTTGCATGTCTGATAGCATCCACCATGTCAGGTATCTTTGCCTGCTTAAAACTTAAATGTTAATGAATATTAAGTAGATTTGGCGTTTAATAGTTAGTTTTAAAACATTGGACACATAACAAGTTTTGGCCTCAGCGTTACTCATACCTACACACATAGCAATGCAGGTAAAAAAAAGGTATAAACATCCAGTGAGTGAGCCAACCTATTTCCCAATGGCTCACCATACGTGGTGATGTACAGTGCTCAAAGGTTGTTTGCCATCTGGATGAACCCTACAACTGCTAATTCGGTGCTGTGAATGATCCCCTATCACCCTCAATTTGCCACTTTAGGGCTTCCTCCAGAAACAATGTTGTCACCTAAGCTAATTAACCTGTCTCCCTCCTATCAGGATCAAAAGAGGCCCTGTCTCCTAACCGCGAGAGAAGCCTACTTCCCAGTCAACATTCTCTTCCGATGGCATTCATCAATTAGATGGAACTTCCAAGCAACATTGGTAAATGGTAATAAGAATGATGAGTTTCTTCTAAAGCCCAATGGGTAGTACATGTAGTATCACTTGAGAGCTGACCACAGGTGTCTGATCTTGTTGCTAGATGTGAATGCTATGTGTCATGGTGACTTAAAGTAATGGGTAATCGACAATCGACAGCACTAAGACTTCAGAGGACGCTGCCTCAGGGTATAGTAAATTGTGCAGCAATTTACGATAATTCCTGCAAAACAACCCCCTTCTCTTATTCTTTCATATTTGCATTAGAAATAATCGTCCTTACCAATTTTGAAAAGATTCTGTCGCATTGCCTTGTAGAAAGATACTTTATCCAGGTAGTCACTGTTTTTTTATTCATTGTAGCAAATGTGTGTGTCCGACAGTTTTTCCATTTAAAAAACCAAGCCTAAAACTGCAGTGTGCTATAAAAGGCTATGGATTTCCCTTGTGTATTCAACACTTTATCTTGTGACCCTGTGTGCACTTTACAGCCATAAGGGGAAGGCCAAAGGTAGCTCTTAATCTGCTTATACTTTATACACTAAAAAGGATAACGATATTCATTCAACATATCCTTTGATAAAAGCTACCATTTATTTACTGGAACACTTCGGCTTATGGGATTGTGAATAGCGGAACTTGTCACCTTGAATGACACCATATAGATTATACAGTGTTAGTTGACATTTATGCTGCAGGGCAGCTGTTCATCTGTATATGCATGATGTTCAATGTAGGTTAATGGAAATATCAATGAGATCTGCAACCATACTTATATGAGTGAACATCAACCACACATAGAAAGCATACGCATAGTGACTCCCCCATTGTCGAGCGGTATTTCATGCCACAAATATTTGAATCTAACCACGGCACTAGGACCAAAAAAGTAAAATAAGGAAATTATTCAGTTGTATCATATCCCTCCTTAACATTGCTGGCTGCTATCACAGTTAAACATGTCTGTGCAATAGACATTCTAAAGACTGTTATATTAAGACACTGCCTTAAAGCATGACCTTAGCATTAAGTACAATGTACATCCTCATTCGTTCGGAATGTAAGCTCGTTGTGATATGCCTATCTATGAATAACCACATCGTCACCAAAATTGCTAAGTTGTCCACTAAATCTTAAACAAATTGGACACTGCACATCCCGGTATGGCAAAACCCGTTCATTTGTATTTAATGCACCTCCTCACAGTTATAGCAAACAAACTATAAGAGTCAACCCTCCTTAAAAAGTTTGTGAATAATATATACATATATATATATATATATATATATATATATATATATATATATATATATATATATATATATATATATATATATATATATATATATATATATTTATATATATATATACATATATATGTATATATACATATTTATATATAAATATATTTATATGTATACTAGTATATCTTTAGTATATATATATACATATATATATATATATATATATATATATATATATATATATATATATATATATATATATATACATTTATATTATATATATATATATATATATATATATATATATATATATATATATATATATATATATATATAGAGAGAGAGAGAGAGAGAGAGAGAGAGAGAGAGAGAGAGAGAGAGAGAGAGAGAGAGAGAGAGATGTGCGTGTATAAGTGCGTGTGTCCTATCGAATGTGTCTATTTGATTTTTTTCATTGTAGTTGTAGTTCTAACATATAAGGACCCAGGTCTACTACGGGTTAAATGCACTAGTTTACGTTATTAGTACATGTACCGATCATGAAGGGGGAAGAATGATTACTTATCAGCAGAGTTGATTGCAATTCATCTGCAAGCACCATTTAACACACTAAACTGATTTGGCACTTAACCAATGCTGGTGTTTGAACATGTGAGACGTGCAGAAAAGGCGTTGCCTGTAGAGAGTGATCACCAGGAGAACGTGTATAGTTACACTATATGTGACGATTGTATTATATAACCATACCTTTACAAATAGACTATTTATACATATCGCAGGTGGCATGTGTGTGTGTGTGCGTGTGTGTATACATATAGATAGTTATATATATATATATATATAGATGTAGTTATATATCTATATATCTATCTATCTATATATCTATCTATCTATCTATCTATCTATATATATATATATATATATATATATATATATATATATATATATATATATATATATATATATACATATATATATATGATGTATATGTATATATAGTTATACAGAGAGAGAGAGAGAGAGAGAGAGAGAGAGAGTAATGATAATGTCACATATGTACATATACATGTAGCTTTGAAAGGTTGTATAATTTGATGTGGATAAGAGAGCAATGTTCACGGCCTCCCATTGGGAATGTTTATCCGCCTATACAACAGCAGGGTAAAGTTTACGACCCCCTGCTGTTTTACTGTTTTGTGCACATTATCAATGTAAATATTGCTGGCGGTGTACCTGCAAGATCATAACTATTGTCAATAAAAGTCAGACAGCTGTTGGTATCTCATGCTTTATGCATCCCCATCAGTTTTTATGGTTTGCTTTCCGACGCTTCTTTGAAGATCTACCAATTTCTCGTGAGATACAAATAGCTTTTCCCCAGCTGGATCCATCACCTGGAAATGCTGAAGACACACACATACATACACACACACACACACATATATATATATATATATATATATATATATATATATATATATATATATATATATATATATATATATATATATATATATATATATATATATATATATATATATATATATATATATATATATATATATATGTAAAAATATATATATATATATATATATATATATATATATATATATATATATATATACATATATATATATATATATATATATATATATATATATATATATATATATATATATATATATATATATATATATGTGTGTGTGTGTGTGTGTGTGTGTGTGTGTGTGTGTGTGTACGTGTGTGTGTGTGTGTGTGTGAGAGAGAGAGAGTATTGCTTAAACATTGTGTTGCTGTCCCTGATTTTACTGGACTCTTTCTGATGATCAAAAACTTTCTGGTGACAAGTTCGAGACGATATTTAGAATAGTATATGTATGAATACAATGGAAATTGACAAAGTGTCATGCCATTAGATACCAATGACCACCCAGGTTGTCTATGGTGTAGAAAAATAGTCTAATCTAAGGTTTTTGATGATTGTGTTTCATGCCAATTTATGACACACTGAAAATTAAAGTCTATAAGGTCTCCATTTAAGCACCTGAATGAATGTTTGTATTTTCAATACTATATCTCAACCTTGACTTTCTTCAACAAACATTTTCCATAACAGTAACACATAATCTGGAACATTCTAGGCAACATTTCATGCTCTAAATACGATTGGTCACAATGCATATCTTTTTTCTAATATCGATTGAAATATCTCAAAGAATTAAAAGGAATCAAGTGGTCTGGGAAGCCAAGAGCCAGTGAAAGTATTCGTTGATTTAGCTTATTTTGATGTTGGCTCCGGCGTGGCAGTTTAATTAAATATCTATAGCACGTCAGCAGGAGCTGGGTCAATGGTGACAGAGTAGGGATATGCTTGACAGAGATATATAGTATTTCCCATTGTAACCTAGCAAAAGGAATGACCCTTGCGGAATGGTGGCCGTTCTGGAAAGGAACGAAGTTAATCTATCTTCATTGAAGTAAGAGGATTGGGCTGGCCATCTGTTTCGTAGGCCGGAAAATAGACAGACATGGAATCTGTGGATTTTATCAAAGCCTTTGATAGAATTTGTCCAGCCAGGCGAAAACGTGCCAAACAGCCAATAAGACACTTTGCAGATGCCTGCTCCTCGATTGGAGCATTTGGCTAAGCCTATTGGCTACTAGACAAGGTAATTCCTATGCTATTCACGTGGAGATGTGCTCCCACCTCAAGACACTCTCGGCAGGTCTCGCTGTTACATAGTTACCTGCCTGTTGTCTGTCTCCGCAGTACCCGCAGATTCCTCGTAGACATATCATTCCGGATTTGACCGTATTATATGTAAGTGATTATGCAGCAGAATTCCAAACGTAAACTTAACCCTTCCAATGCTGAGACTACTTTCGTCAAATGCACAAGGATGTAAAGATTTTTGATAACCATACAAACCCTGTCATGTTGTTAGTAATTAGATGAGTACCCATGTGTCAGGGTTTCAGTCATGTTTCAGAAATTTTTCAAATTATTTTGTATAGTCCAAATTAGCCACCAGTAGCACAAGGGTTAAGAAGGGTAAACTTGTAGTTGATTTCTGATTTTTTTTGTTTAAGTCATAATTCTTTTCATTTCGTATGTTATCAATTATCAATCAAATTCAATAGTAAAATGCAATAGCCAAATCATATAAATCTATGATTTCTTGGACATATAGCAACATACTGTGCCAGCTGTGCATGATGTGATATTTTGGTATCATGAATATTGTGCGTAACTAACCTCCATTCCAAATCTGTGTATATATTTCTCTATTTCAGTATAAAATGGTCAAACTCTATTTCTATCTCAGAGGATACTCCTCCACACACATTTCTGAGATAATTCCCATATAATATCATCTATTCGAAGTTTTACCTTTTTTCTTTCTTTTTTATAAATATGCCTTTTGATGTTTACAATCAGCACATTAATAAAATTGTCAAAAGATGGGACTTTTATTTTATCCAGATATCTAAGGTAAATAAAAGGTTTTGGGCCTGTGACATTTCTACGAATTAAACTAAGTACATTGCCTTGTCTTAAATCAGCCACTTGCGACTGAACCACATGTGTTTTTTTTATCTTAAAGAACAACCTTAACATGTTTGTTACTGATACGACCCCACACTTTGACAGATGGAGAAATGAGTAGAAACTAGTTCCGTTCTCAAATCAACTTAGATCGATCACGTGAGAGAAATGGGCAATAATTTCACGTAATGGTCACTCTTGCGAGATAAGGTAAAGTACCATGATCTCCCCAACAGCAGTAGACATCGTCGTCATCAACATCATGACTGCTGTACATGTATGCAATGTCCTTAACCCTTCAAACACCAAGGCTACTTTAATCCAAAGCATAAGTATGCAAAGGTTTTTGTAAACCATCTAAACCCTGTCGTGATCCTATTCATTGGATAGCTATCGCTGATCATTTTGAGGATTTTTTTAATCGTTTTGTATTAGCCAAATTAGCCACCAGCAGCATAAGGGTTAAGGGCTGATGCAGAGAGAACGTATCTATCCGCTTCACTTGTCTGCAAGGCCATCAAACTAACGCTAAGTACACTTTCCTTCTGGAAACATAGGAGCGGAATAGAATGGATTATTCCTTATTGTCACTTTTTCTGCATATTTAGTAAAAAAAAGAGGTTATTTTGGACAAAACAAGCATATTTAGGACAAATCAAGTATGTTTTTGAAGTATTTGAATTTGGCATTGGACTTTGTTTATCATAACTATTTGCCATATCCAGGGGTTATAACCCAAAAGATCACATGATTGTGTGAGATATGGCATCATCATTTTCTTAGTTCAATCCGAAGGAGCGTTATCTGACAGCTCCGGCAACAACACACCAACCAAGATGGAGGGAGTTGACAGTCTTACCGACCTTGTCACTAACGTTTCCCTGCAGGAAAACGCCGTCACAAATAAGAGAAGCGGTGAAGGAGCGTCGAACGTAAGTAGTAACTTTCATACACCCCTTCCACCGAGGACTAAGCGTAGTCAAATCAGACGAAGTCATAGTATTTCTAGCTTCGTAAGTGCCAGCTCCAGTCCGGAGCCCTCTAACGTGACTTTACCGAAGTCACAACGTACTATTGATGCGTATATGGTCAGGACCAATAACCGCAATAACGATAACGAGACCGACAATGTTGTCGGTAAAAGTGGCGCTACTTCGACGCCTATTAAACAACCGGTAACACGAAAACCGGCGCCGAATATCGTAGCCGAGATTCTGGCAGAAAAAAACATGGCTGCCGGCAGCCACTCCTCGTCGTCCTCCGAGTCGACTAGCAGGGGATCCAAACGTAAGCGGAACGCTAGTAAGCCTACCGATAACTATGTAGAGGTTCGTTCAACCAATACTAAAGATATGTCACCCACTAGTGTGTCAGGTGTCATAGAGGACATTATTCAACCCACCACGTCAGATATTTTACTGGCGGAGAGTGGTAGACCGACAGAAACATCCGTCACCTTTGTGAGCGATAATCGGGGAAAGACTGTTAACTCTCTCTCTGTTTCATTTCAGGTTCCTCAAGCGGCGTCGAGTGACACCGGTAAACAAGCCCCACCATCCAACACAGATGATGGGGGTCCCCCAGAGATACCAGCGGTAGATCTGACGTGGATGGAACAACTGCAGCTGGACTATTTCTTGACCACTCGGTCAAGTGTGGTGTCAGAGGCCAGAGCAAAACTCAGGGGTATGATGCTCGGCCAATGCACAGACAAGGACTTGATACACCCTTGGGCTCTACATCTGGCACCGATGCCAGTCTACCTCACACCTCATGCAGATGTGATTGTACCATTTCTAAAGCAGCAAGCTTTGGAGCTACAGAGGTTCTGTAGTGATACCCTGCTGGAATTTGCAGAATTCCAGGTCAGGAAGATAGAGGTCGACAAAGACTGCCTAAGGAAGGTACTCGACAATGATGTGGAGAAATATAAACGAGTGGCTGGTGCTCTGTTTGATGCTAGACGCCGAGTCAAAATGGAGGTAGAGGAACAGCTTGTGAAACAACACAAGGAGTTGAGCACTCAGCAAGTCCCAGACAAGGAACTTGCTTCTAAAGTCAGGGGTGTGATCCCCAGGAAATTCAGCTATGCTGATGCAGTCCGCCAGACGTCTGGCGAGACTAACTCTGACCCTGTTATTACCAACACCAGGAGTCGGAGCAGAAGCCGCAGCAGGAATAGGAATTCCAACAGAGGCAGGTCCCAGAGCCGCCCCCGACAGAACCAGAACCAGGGGTTCAGGCCACCACGTCAAGATCAGAACCAGGAGTTCAGACCACAACGCCAGAACCAGGACTTCCGGCAGCCAAGGGCCCCCACTAGGGGAAGGTTTGAACCATCAAACAACAATGATCGTCGTACCGACAACACCGGTACCCAACACAATGGAGCTAGACCCAAGACTAGCTCCAGACCAAGCAACGACAGACCCAGACAGTCTGGCTCTAGATACCAGGTTCCTAGCCGACCAGAGTGGACCCGCTCTGACATCAATCCAGAACCTCTGGACTGGCATGATGTGACACTGCCTTCTGTCACAGACAAACCCACCAATCCACCTGACTTTAGCAAACTCATGGGGATTGATAACAGGTTTTTCACTCCTGATGTTGTCAGGAAGATAGCCGAGGCCTATGATAGCCTCAATAAGTATTAGAACATGCACTCCGGGGTACATGAACAGACTGAGCTATGAATAATTATTTTCAATATGTATAAGTTTATTTTGTATAATGACTTTTCAGTTAGAAGTTTTAATCTGCATATCTCCATATCACCAGAGGTGCATATTTATGCAAAGGGTTATTGTTTTATACAATCCTGTGGATATTTTACTATCTGTGCCAAGTTTGACATAGACATTTCTTGTTGTACCAACTCTCAAGTTGTATACTATAATCATCACATAAGACCTATCGTGCCTTATCTCTATCACATGTCTGGACACTTGTCCAATCTTAATTGCATGAGGTACATGCATATATCTAATAACACTGTGTTTGTTTTATGTATATTCATCTATGGATGTTTTATTTATTACAGGACCATAATTGGACAACCAATTTACATTCTGTGCATTTTGAGTACCATAGAGGACCTATCGCATGCTGGGCCTACAGTACTCCCTAGTGATTCTATTGATCATTTTGACAATGTGACCCTCAGGATTCAGAGACTTACATATGTATGTATAATTCCATTATTGCCATATCACCTGATTAATGTCTTCCAGCATAATATACCTGAGTTGCTACCCCAGGATTATGTATGTTCTCCACCAGAGGTGGATGATTTTTATTTGTATGCAAGTATGAATACCAATAATAACAGTTCGAATTCCAATTTGGAAACACTTGTTGTTAATCTATCATCCCACAAACTGTCAGATGATGAAATCAAGGTACTTAAAAGGGGTTTAAAGTTTTGTCCCACCCCAGGGGAACCGAACTTTGGTGACTTAAGGGATGATCTCAATAAGTTTCACACTAGGTTAAGACGACAACTATTCTTCAGCACTCTGCCGGAGAAAGATGAGGAAGATGGCAGGCCATCTATCCCATCACAAGATGATGACAGAGATGGTTTCAGTCATCAAAAATTTAGAGAACCTTCTAAATGGAAACCCCCACCAGTTGTTCAACTGGAACTCTTTTTTAGACAAAATGAGATGGACCTTTTGACACATAATGTCCCTTCCTACAGACATCATAATCTGTCCAAAGGTGAACAGGCAGCTATAAAATCACTTTCCAACAATAGATCTATTGTCATTAAACCCGCCGACAAAGGAGGGGCAGTAGTAGTCCAAGATGTCTTAGACTATATAAGCGAAGGGATGAGACAACTCTCAGACCCAAAATTTTATATTGAGACCCCGGAAGATCTCACTAACACACACACTTGTGATATAAACACTTTCTTGAAGAAATTGCTTGATGATGATCAAATAGACGATAAATGTTATGAATATTTATATGTTAGCAAAGAGAGGACGTCCCTCTTTTATATGCTCCCAAAAATCCACAAAAATCCCAAAAAGCCCCCAGGGAGGCCCATAGTGTCGGGCAATGGTTGTCCGACAGAAAGGATTTCCCAATTTGTAGATTTCTTTCTACAACCTACCGTTAAACTTCTTCCGTCTTATGTTCAAGACACCACACACTTCCTTAAGAAATTACTTAGGTTAGACAGACTACCACCGGATAGTCTGATAGTCACCATGGATGTTTCTAGTTTATATACAAACATCCCGAACGCTCAGGGCATTGAAGCTGCCAAATTAGCTCTTCTGGCAAGTGGCCAACATAACCGAAAACCTTCTATTATGAATTTATGTACACTTTTAGAAAAAGTTCTGACTATGAATAATTTCTCGTTTGCTGGCAGGCAATTCCTTCAGGTTGGAGGCACAGCTATGGGCACCAAAGTGGCGCCATCTTTTGCCAATACATTTATGGGCTGGTTTGAAGACCAGTTTGTTTATACATACCCAAAGCAACCTTTACTTTGGGTGAGATATATTGACGATATTTTCCAAATTTGGACACATGGCATGATTGAATTTAGAAAATTTGAACAACATTTGAACAATGCGGTTGAATCCATTAAGTTTGAAACTGATATTTCCAATAAAGAAGTACATTTTTTAGATGTTACTGTCAAAATTGAGGATGGCCTCATTTCCACCTCACTCTATACTAAACCTACAGACGCCCATAACTATCTTAGTTATAAATCTTGTCACCCTAGGAATTGTAAAAAGGCTATACCTTATAGCCAATTCCTAAGGGTGAGGCGTATTTGCAGCAATACAGATGATTTTGTATTTCACAGCAGGAATCTTGCAAGATATTTCTTAAAAGCAGATTACCCGGCTGACCTCATTCAAGAATCTTTTGATAAGGCTTTTCAGAAAGACAGGCACATACTCATCCACCCGCCCCTGAAAGACAGGACTGTGGACAAGGAATTTCCTGAAGAAATCTTCCTTATTAGCACCTACCACCCAGCAGGTGGTTTTCTCAACGACATCATCCGGAAAAACTGGGACCTCCTAGACCGCTCCAGCAGCACCAGACCAATCTTGAACTGGAAAATTACAAAAGGTTTTCGAAGACCTAAGAACCTAAGGGACCACCTGGTGAGAGCTCTTTGCATTAATCCTATGGATGTCCAACAGGACAGACGTTCCAATAACCTGAAAAAAGGTAAGCCTAAAAAGCGTTGTTCACGCCCAAACTGTAGATATTGTCCCAAATTAGTTAAAAAAGGATCCATTAATAGCCCTATCACAGGGAGAAAATACAACACAATTCGCAATTGTGACTGTGAGACTAACAATATTATCTATTGTATCTCTTGTACTCGTTGTCATAAACAATATGTTGGTCATACAAAACGCACCCTCAGGGAGAGGATGTGTGAGCATTTTAGATTTATTTCTCAAAATAACAATACCCACAGTGTGGGTAGACATTTCAATACAGAGGACCACCGTGGTCTATCTGATGTGGAAATTTTTGTTTTGCAATTTGGAAGGAAAGATCCAGACTCAGCAGAGTCACTGGCCATTAGATTAATTTTGGAATTAATGTGGATCCATAGACTTAGATCCACCACCCCTATGGGCCTCAATGTTTTCGACTAAGAAAATGATGATGCCATATCTCACACAATCATGTGATCTTTTGGGTTATAACCCCTGTTTTCCTGTCATTTGTTGTATTTCTATAACCTTATTGATTTCAGCTTGGACACTGGTCAAGCGACCATAGTGTTTATTTTCTCTTGGTGGGCGTCTTGAATTTATTATTCTCCTAGTACTTTAACACACCCTGATGCAGGCATTAAGGGTGTGACACTATCCCAACTTTCGAACCCATTACAAAATTTCATTCAATAGCACTTAGGGTATCTTGTAGATGCCATTTTAATTCCATCTCTCATACATTTCGACCACTCTAAAATTCAATTTTTTGGACTTTTTACCTCTGATGATTGTCTGTAGGCATGAAACCGCTCTTACGGGTGTTCACGTGAACCCCTCCAGAGGGAGCCACCGACTGGCCCCTCGAACTCCACTTGTTTACCTTGACTACCCACGTGGGACCAAGGAGACACGTGAATACGTCTTTGTTGTTTCTAGGAACGCCCGCCAGTTGATGACACAACAATGTCATTAGCGGTCAGGTTTTCTTCTTGTACACCAGAGAAAATCCGTCGTCTTCTGTCTTTTCCCCTGTTCTTCCATATTTGCCATATCCAGACTGCATTATGACTAGCCATTTGTAAGATTGTGGAGGAAACTAATTTCTCTAGCACACGCGTTGTAGAACCTCTATGACTAATCCAATGCATCGGTAACTCATTCACATGCCTATAGGCCATCTTTGGGTGATGAAGGACGTCCTATGACGCATTTTGGATGGTTATGTAGTTCTAGGTTATTCATGGGCAGAACAATATATGCATTCTTTACAAATGTAACTTTGCGTGTAGCTAATGGAATAGACTATCTATCTGGTCGGACAAAATATATTTTCAAACCAGCTACATTTTTCGCACAGCATTGACGCACATGCACATGCAGGGCGATATCACCTTTATTCTTTAAAAATGATCCAGAGATTTTTGCTTTATGTTAGATTTATGATTTATTGTTTATTTACAATGATGGAGTTTTCCGAGTTACTTCTTTTGCTACGGAGTTGATAGGAATGACAGAATACGTTTCTTGCTATGTGCAAGAAAAGATGACAATGGTGTTGGCAATAGTTTCCTCGTCGCAACAATATGAAATAAACTCACTTGTTGACTTTGCCCCTGGATGACATAACGAGGGAAAAGGGTGAGTCAGCATCCCTAACTTCCAAAAGCATTGTTATGTACGTGCACTTTGCGTAAGAGTAGTTCTGAGAGAACATATATATTTCCCCCGCTTGCCTTAGAGGACCAGCATCATACTGTACCTGTAGGGCTGTAAAAGATAGGATTATGGACTTAGACTTCTAGAGGATCTGTTTTACAGTTCAGTAAGCTTCAGGTGATAGTTTTCTTTGGGTAACTGATTGATGTGCTTAGATGTAGATGAAAGGGACGTCGACAGTAGGTTGAGTTAAACTCCTATAGATATCTTTACTCTATAGTACAGAAAGAGTGACAAAAACAAGATTCAACATTCTCATAGCAACACGTGTTTGGATAAAGGCGGTTGCAAATATTGTGCCAAAACATCATGATTACAAGCATGTTTATTGAGATGTTAACAAAAGAGTTTGTCACGTTTATGCAACATACAACATATAAACTTGAGTGATCGTTGTAATTTCGCAGAAATATCATCAATGGAACACATGATTACACAGGATGACAAAATGATTCTTGGAAAAGATGATAAAACATGATATGAATAGGCATTTTATAATGCTTTCCTTCGTTGAAGAAATGATGGGTTCATCACAGATTATGTTTAGCCCACTGACACAGTTAATGTGGATGAAAGCAGAAAATGCGCAGTCTCAAAACAAACACAATGATAATAATAATAATAATCAAAATACGCCTAATGATACTCAAAACACGACTAATAATATATATATATATATATATATATATATATATATATATATATATATATATATATATATATATATATATATATATATATATGTATATATATATATATATATATATATATATATATATATATATATATATATATATATATATATATATATATGTATATATATATATATATATATATTTATATATATATATATATATATATATATATATATATATATATATACATATATATATATATATATATATATATATATATATATATATATATATATATATATATATATTGTATTCCATATTGTTGAAAATTTCTTCCAAATTGTTCAAGCAAGTATATTTGTTATCTAGTTCGTGAGCATTTGAATAAAAATATATAATCATGATAGTTAACTCAAAAGGTTAATGCATCTTTAGAAAAGTTGCTAGTTTAGTACACATTTTGATCATACCGTTCTGATATTTCGCTCATACTATGGCAACTGAGGCAAAGCAGCACAATTCTCGTTGTCTGGCAAAAGCAGAAGCTGACAACAAAATGTATGTTTGTCTGAATTTTCTCACCCAATAGTGATATGTTATTTGCAGATACGCCATATGGTCTATCAGACTAGCACATACGTACATAGTAATGGTTTGCACTAAATGCACCCTGATGTTTTGCCGGTATTTTGTCATGCATGGAACATTCCTTTCAAACAGCCAAGGTTACTTCTAGTACGTGTAAACATCGAACGTTCTAGTTGTGTGCATGTTATAGGACAAGAAATGACAATAAGTTCGACTACGTGCAGTTTACTTATAACCGCCATCAGATGGTATATGATTAAAAAAATACTTTATTTCTAAGCAAAAGTGCAATTAAATTATAATGCCTACATAGTCAATCATCTTTCCAAAATGCCGAATACTTACCACATATTCAAGTTTGTGATTTTTAACATTGTGATTCAAAATATTCTCAGTTGGCATTATCCTACCATTTTGTGTTGCTACACAGACTTGTGTCATTTTATATGATCAATGCCGAAAACTTCTGCACCGTTTAAATTTACTATAATTTACATTATGTCGTAAAACTCTGAAAAATCACCAAACCATGATGATATATTCCTTTTTTGTTCTTTCCATTTGTATCTATGACACATTGCTAATAGTTCAAAAACAATGTGTACTTGTTTGATACGGTCTTAACACGAACACTATACATCGATGATGGATTGCAAACACTTAACCGACCGGCAATGGGGTCAGCCTCACTTCCCACTGAAACCTATCTTCTCCTGTTTTTGATAGACTGGTGAAATTGAAGTCAATCTCCCACGGTAAGGGATAACATCACAGTAAAAAAAAGGTTGCATTACATTGGATCATTGGAAATAAATGGATCATGCTAGAATCTGCATCACGTTTTCCATTAATAGGGAAAAGGTATCTGACAACCATGTCTGGTCTAGGCTGAGAAATGGAAACGGCTATATCCGGCGGCGGCAAGTGCGATGTTCTACAGTTGCTAGTATATTCTCTTGGCACGAGACACGCACACACGCTAACGGCCTATAAGGCTAACTTTATAATAACAGTTCTCGTTGCAATGAGAAAAGGGATTCTCGTGGTAACGAGAACACATTAGTATGGTGGTATACCGTAAATAGTCCAGCATGAGTGATGTTTTTGCTCTCACAGTGAAAGTTTATTATTCTGTCAAGCACAAAAGTTGGACCATTTTGAATTATGTAAACAATGCATACATTGACAGAGGGGGTGTAAACACGTATACTACAACTGCCCTGAGATTTGTGTGGATGTGTATACAATATATATATATATATATATATATATATATATATATATATATATATATATATATATATATATATATATATATATATATATATATATATATATACACGACCTTCATCCCCTAGCAGGCCTGTACACACGGACACCATTTCAGTCCCCCAGTTCCAGAGCAACTGGCAACATATAGCGCACGCTCTAAGCACTGCCTTATCTATGCTAGGTACCCATTTTACAGCTGGGTAGACTAAAGCAATATGGAATAAACTGTCTTGCCCAAGGACACACCAAAGTGCCCCGGCCGGGAATGGAACCAGCGACCTACTGATTTCTAGTCCGACACCTAACGAACTGAGCTACTTTGTCTCCTACATACATGAACATTCACACAATATATATATATATATATATATATATATATATATATATATATATATATATATATATATATATATATATATATATATATATATATATATATATATATATATATATATATATATATATACGTGTGTGTGTGTGTGTGTGTGTGTGTGTGTGTGTAACAGTCTACCAAAGTGACATCCACCATCAAGCAAAGTTACTGTAGCACAATGAAGAGGCTGATATAGATACATTAGACATTGGAGCACTTTTGGCAAATGTAGACATCGTAAATGCATGGGGCTGAAAGTCACTCAAGTTGTTTCAAAACTTATTCCCAAATTAATAGCAATGGACAGCCCGCTTTTTTCAATGTTTGCCTTACACCTGCCGACCTTAACAGCAGACTGCAACATAAGCCAATGCCAAGTGCATATAATGATACTCTAACTAACGCGATATGCAACCGTACTTTGGGTGACCAGATCTGCACTCCCGAATGCACATAACGTACGCTCCTTACGTAAAAGTGCAACTAACAGGGGAGAGCACCGTACGTTTCCTTCCGTTTCCTACGAGAAGCCAGCCAGGCCTGAGAACAATCTAATCAGAGCAGGAGATGACGGATAATTGTATTAAGTTTCCAGCTGGTCGCTTCTGCCTATGAGATTAAAGCACTAGGACCTAGATCCAGGTTCCTATATCGGTGCTGTCCCTGGTACGCAAGGTAGTGCTACAGTTGACTTTGTGACATTGAAAAACTAGATAAGATGCTAAGAGGACCTACATTCAACCGTAAGTCACTGGTTAATTCCTCACATGCTGAGAGTTGTGGTAGAGACGGTATGCACAGACCATTTCTGAACTTCACAGATCAAAGATCAATAACTAAAGAAGAAGAACTAATTCCAACCATAAAACATGTTATTGTTTTTACCGAAGAAGACCAGTTTTCTACTAGTCGAACAAAAGTCTAGACGAGCGATGTACAGATTTAGGGAAGATATGTCATAATACGTATAAGTTATTGAATGCTCATATCTCGGAAGTGTTATTTTTCTTTAAAATCTTTTGTGCAACTAACCGATAAAATACATCATGGCCAAACTTAACCATTATCTGTACTTTTTCATCATTTCTACTGACTTCCCGTACTCACCAAACGTTTCCATTGCTTTTTTGTCACAATGGTCCATTGAACAGTTGTCCATAACCATCATAGAACTTATAAATCAATATGATTTTAACATTAATCGATTGAGTGGCTTGGACAAGAGAGGCATATTACGTTGGAATATCGCAAAATTCGTTTTCCTTTCTGTCTATCCAAGCAGAAATATACAAGCCTGCACATCATACACATCCTTTTAAATTTTGAAATTCCTCTATAAGATTAATGAGTATCGTGCGATAATAAAAATTTCCTTTTTTTTTAAATGTGCATGATAATGCCACACTAGGAAAGTGAGGATATGCCTTTGATGCTGATCGCAAGATTGAATAGCAAGTTCGTAAAGGTAGTCATAAAACTGACTTAATTCCCTGTAGCAGCGAGTTATATTTAAGTTTTATGAGCGCCTGTGTTCTGGGGAGTACTGCGTAGATAAGAATGACATATTGTCTACGTCCCCAGGGTGTTATCCGTGTATAAAACTCCATCGCCAGTATAAAAACGCCCTGAATGGAAATAAAATTGGACTAAATCCTGCCCTGTGGTCGTAGGAGGTTAGATAAGTGAATTATCCAGTATGGTAGGTACCTATAAAGCAGTAAACATTGAAAGGTTTAGACAAGAGGCTGGGCAGTCCGTGGTGATAACATGAACATGCATTGACCCATTCATTCATATAGCGACCAACATGTTGCTAACATTAATGGAAACAATACTTTTTTCAAACTTTTATTTCGAAGAATATTGGTAATACAATATAGAATACAATAACCGTCTAAAGAAAGCAGCTTTAGGAAATATTTTAGACGAATTATTTATAGTATCTCACCTTCATCTCCCTTAAAAATCATTTCAAAACGTTTTTTTGTATTCAATTACTTTTCATAGGTATCATATGGCCAAGCAAACTTTTTATAATGTAAAACTCTTGACATAAACGGTTAACTGTGTTGCTTTTTAATTTTCATTTCTTTTTTAATATTCTTTTTTAATAATTGATTGATTAATTTTATTCCTCACGAACAGTTAGCATCAATTTCATGTATACCCTAATTTTCAGTATGTTATTCCAAGAATATATATCGAAGTGCTCTCTTATTCATTTCTAGATATCTCATAAGTGCTATCTTCTTTTTTTCTAAATAGTTCACATCTCCAATGCTTTCAATAATATCATTGTCTGGGTAGTATATGCCCATCTTTTAGAAGATCAAAGGACATTGCGATTGTGTGCATATTCTACCACCCTAACACTTCACAGTGGATTTTTTCCATTTATTTTGTTGCTACTATCAAGAGCTAAAGGATAATATAGCTCCCTGCTCACAGTGACTGGTTCCTATTGAACGCAGGCATGCTGTATTGTATTGTAGTGTATGTTTATTGACTGTACACGGTGGTACAAAATCATACTGATACTTTTTCCAAATAAACATAAACTCTAAATACTAGTATAAGCAGTAGTTCAAACGGATTACAAGCAAAAGCAGAAAACAGAGCATTATACTATACAGCGTCTTTACAGATAGACTTATCTTTAAGAGTAGAGCCTATTTATCATATATCGCAGCATGAGCATTTAAAGGCTCAGAAAAAGTCGCAGAAAAGAGATACATGGATGCAGGCAGGCTGTAATCCCTTTATCCTCACTAACATAACAAATAGTGCTTATCTATAAGCCATGATGCCTAAGTGTAATTGACATTTATCCCTACTAAACCGCTATTACGTATTACAGACAAGTTCCTTTTGCCTATTTAGGACAAGATTACCAAAATGGTCTTACAACATTGAATATGTCTCGACTGTAAAATGAAGTGTCAAATTCATCTTCTAATGAGAGGTTCAGAGATGAAGAGGAATACTTTATCTCAAAATATGTTCTCATTTTGGTACTTTGTTATATTTGTTCGTGAGTACCTATTACCCTAACCGATCTGGGGTTAATCCACTTATGTATGAGGCCGCCCGAATGACGTATTTTGGACATGTGTTTGCTGGAATCAGTGAATTTTTCATTGACACTTTTTCATGGGGAAATGTTAATCAGACTAATCATTGGCGTGACGTCATGTACACGTCATGCAAGCCCTAGCCTCCCGCATTAGTCCCTGCCCGAGGGTCTTAAAGGGACATCCGGATTAGGTTTCCGTCTCGATTAGCCTTACATCTCATTACCTCTTTGATCTAAGACCCGGCTATCCAGCAACAGCCTAGCTCCCTCTAACTCCTGTCGAGATACAAGAAAAAAATTAGGCTGGGACAAAGACTCCACTGTGCTTGGAAATGCGTCCCACATACCTTCGCCTGTATGTTTAATTAAAACACATTAGTCCCAGAGTAAGAGCTTATCTTGGGCCATCACAGTCGAGAGATCTCGCGTGAGCGGGATTTTAATGAAATTGAGGCATGCGGTGCGATGCTGTCCTCCTCAGACTACTTCAGGCGTTACTAGATGTAGTTGATAGGACGGGGATATGCGGACGTATGTGATTAATGACGCTACCGAATTCATGCTCGTTGCACACAGGTGATTTGACATGTATGGAAATATTGTCTCGAAAAAGATAGAGAATTGAGATTGCTTGAAGAAACTGAAACTTACAATCTGAAATCATGTTTACAGGTACTTCATCAATGCTAATCTTTCTTTTATAATGTTGAAGGTCATCAATGCTCAATTTCCCTAATACGCGCTGAATTTTATATACTAGTATATAACTAGTATATATATATATATATATATATATATATATATATATATATATATATATATATATATATATATATATATATATACATATATATATATATATATATATATATATATATATATATATATATATATATATATATATATATATATATAAACATATATATATATATATATATATATATGTGTGTGTGTACCTGTATGTGTGTTTGTGTTTAGACATCTGAGTCTTTTAGTTCCAGATGTGCCAAACATTTCAGTCTAAGATATTTCTAATTCCCCTAATGTCAACTCTGACCCAAAAAATACTTTGGTAAACGGAATATTCCAAACATAACAGGAAAAAGATTGCCACCGCCCATTTTGGTTCGTTCGTTTTGGCTTAACTAATTATTGATGTTTAGTTTTCCCCAATGCTAGCATGGAAAGCAAGGAGTAATGGCTATTGGGTATGTCTGTAAAAAGTAATCATGACATGCTGTCATTGCTCGCTCGACTTTTTATATCAGTATAAAGTATGATTGATATAGACTTAGTTACATAATATCCCACAGAAAAGCATTACATAAGTGAGTCCGAGGCTCATGTCTTGTTCATTTGGTTTGGCATTTATGCAAGCTTCCGAGGTTGGAGTAGACGTTTAGATATCCCATTTGAGCGACGACTGCTTTTACCTGTTACTGCAAACCAATGCAAAAGATCAAAGGTTTGAATTGATGAGTTGCGGTAATCTTCAAAGTGAAGGCATTCTGGACAAATTGATCTCATCACCCTGCTATCAAAAGGCAAGGACTCCTACAAAGGGCACATTACTGGAAGTCAATCGGGTTATTTATATTCAGTTATACGCTATTCAATTACATGGCTAACACTCAATCCCCCGGCATAGCCCAGGCTGTACATGTAGATGTCACCATTATTTATTTCATGACAATCCTCTACACATTGTGATAGGATTAACCCTATTAGTCTATGTGTCATAGCTTCTCTTAAAATTGCCATGTTGTTAGATATTTTTGAAAATAACTTTGTAATTAACTTTATTGGTAACTCATTCAAAGGTAATGTGTTGGTTAGATTCTGATCTATATCTCCCCATTGAATATTTTCCTGTAGATGCTTCTTTGAAAGATATATATATATATCGCCAACAGGATACGACCTTTTGCGGCGATACAGACGTCAATGGGTTAAGGACATTATTGTGCAACGACCTATCATTCCACACAACCTCATTTTACACGTCATTTTCCTGCTAATGGTATCATCGAAAATCCCAACACGATTATCCCTTACATAATTCGTTCGGCCCTCACCATTACAGTGCAAGGAACGCATTTGTAAGCTTCCCAAATCACAACCATGTAAGACTGAAAGCAAATTAGCCTATCAACTCGTCCATTATGAAAATATATTTTGTATCCCTTATTCAGTATACAAGATTTTGATATCAATTTATTATTATAAAGTTAATTATTAGCAAACCATTTGCGGGCAATTACGGATGGCTAACCATGTCAAGACCCATGGACGGTGCTTAGGTTGTGGGGGCTAGTTCGCATATTAGCGCCATAAACGTTTACATGGTTTAAGAACTCGCCATCATATTTTCTCTACATGTTTCTTTAACAACTGGCTAGGCACGATGATGGAGAGACAATCATACATACAAAGAGACGATACACAAACTTTTGTATTCGAATCTTATCGTCCTTACCCCTTCCAAATGCTGAGGCTACTTTCGTCCAAAGGACAAGAATGCAACGATCTTAAACCCTATCATGTTGGTATTCATTGGAAAGCTCTCACTGAGTACTCTTAGAGGTGTACTCATATGCCAGGGTTTCAGTCACTTTTCAGGTTTTGTGCATCATTTTGCATTGGCCAAAATTAACCTGCAGCAGGATAAAGGTTGAAGGTTTTTATTGAACCTACGACAATACTCATAATAAGACTAGACTGAAAGTAGGCTAGACAAATCTTGTTTTGACTGCAATTAATTTGATTGCTTACCTTCAATCAGCATTGCCCTCACAAGACCAATTACGTTCAACTCCGAAACGTATGACTAGTCAGCGACCCACTAAGATGTGCATGTACATGTACGTCTAATGGGAATGGCATTTACATGTACATGTATATTCTCTATATCGGTATATCTCTATGTTGAGATTTATTGGCATTATCATTTATTGGATTTATTTATATTTAAGTTGTATATGTACTTGTATGTTTATTGACTGTGCAAAACAGTGTTTGAAATCATATAAATACAATCTAACCATGGACCTTATCATAATCAATAAAACATTATAAGGTCATTTACCATGAAACACACGGTTTCGTTTTTGCATTTTGTACGTGTAGTCGTTTCATGACCAAAATGGTTATTGGACTACCTCGCCGGTCGAGTGGCCTAATGTGTGCCTACAGTTTACTATTCCTCCTCAAAGTAAAACGTCTAGGGATCAAACCACGCTCGAGTAAGACAATAGGTAGTTGATACTCAACAGCCTATCCATCAGAGTTTTATAGCTTTCTCGGCAGAGACACAAACAGTAGGGATATATCTAGGAAATAACTGATATATATATATATATATATATATATATATATATATATATATATATATATATATATATATATATATTTATATATATATATATATATATATATATATATATATATATATATATATATATATATATATATATATATATATATATATATATATATATATATATATATTGTGGACCAACCACTGATGAGAACATCCCTCTGATTATGAATTACAAGTAACTTATTTATCTTGAATTCTCAAAATAGTGTTTTTCTTTGTCCTGGGACATTTTAAACATTTTTTTGTTAAAATCACCTTGCAGGTAACAGGCAAAGTGAAAATCAGGAATGTAATCTCGGGGTATTTGGCGTTATTATGTGTCCATACGTTTTCAACATGCTAGCGGCACATCTCCCAATATCTATAGGACTTATTACCAAACTGCCCGTCATTTATAAAAGATTTGTCTCGGTATTCACATTGCCCCAGTTAGTCTAGGATTCCAACTGATAAAATAATGGGTGGAGGGGGCGTTTTTTCTAGGTTAACATAATTTAAAAGCGAGCTTGCTGACTTTGGGCGATGGTCTTGATATATCAAAAGCTAAAAAAATACTTGCACGTAAGTTATATATAGGGAAAGGCTTTAAGGTGAGTTTTCTATCAGTTTGATAAAGTTGACATTAGACAAGGTTTACGCTTGGCTTCACTAATAGGGTTTCACATGGAATAGTCAATGGGGATGCTTAAAGTGAAATTATATGATAAACGGAAAAGGGGCGGCACACGCTATTAGTAAGATTAAGACAGCCATAGCTTGGTCTTCTCTTTCAAATCGTTGTCTGAGGTCCACGCGCATTATTCAGTTGGGATACTTAAAACGGAAAAAATAAGAAAAGAGAAAATCCATTGGAGTATGATTAAGGTATTAAGAGATAAGCTCACACTTGGCGTTATTAGTTATAAGTTGGCTTTCCCGAGGAATACCAAGTGGGATACTTTCATTAGTAAAAAGCAAAAAAGCGTCAGATCGCCTTCTTTGCGATTAAGGATATCAAAGATGAGTTTCGCACTTCGTCACATTAATCATGTATCGCCTCTCACATAGAATAAGGAAAGAGATTAAATTAATACGCCTTGGAGGATCAAATATGATCGCATGGAGTTTAATGACCTATATTCCACATTTGCTATACCCTGTACCTACAACTTACATGCTGCACGGCTTTCACTCGGTGGAAAATCATCAATAAATGAAAATATATAACGCGAAAGGTACATGTAGTTTAAATAAATTACAACTGCGTTGAAATATCGATTTCTCTGAATTGATACTATATTTTGTATTTCGGATACCATATGATAAAGGACTAGCCAATCCCCTTAGTATAAAGATATATGAATAGCTTTTTGATCGAACGAATGAGCCCACTAGTTTAATGTATTGCGTGCTGACATTGGTGTAGGTCACCTCTACACAATCCCGCTTTCGAATCCTTCATGAGTCGTAATCTTTGGTCAATGTATTGTAACCACTGAATTTGATTTACTTTAGAATGGTAAAAGATGTGACGATAAAGAAATTCTCGAATTCCAGAAAAGCGAATTATGATATACATGTAGGCACTTCGTCATATTTGCATTGCCAACATTTAATTCCTACACTAAATGTATGGGCAGCCCGGGTACAACATACAACCGCACTTCGGATTGCCACCCAGTTTCCTGGACATGGATGACCTCAAAACTGAGAGTGGCTTTGATTCGTAAGCTAAGTTGGTCTTTGATTGCTTGGCTTATTTTTAAAGGTGTTATCCATGGCTGTTTGTACAACCAGGCACTGGCGTAGGAACTGGTGAAGGAATTAAATGCCTGCACTGTAGTAGGTGAAGTTTTTAATTTTTAATTTCAAATTTCACACATGTGTAATCGGGTTGTATAGAAATATAAACACATATTCTGTAGGTGCAGTTTTTTAATTTAAAATAACAAATTTCACACATGTGTAATCGGATTTCTTTTTCATGTACTAGACACATACTGAATTTTAGGTGTAGAGATTCGTTGTTTGATATCATCACATGGATAGTCTGCATAAAGGAATTTACACGATTTCTTAAGCATGCAATTCACGGACAGAAATTATCCACTGCTGTGGCACAGGCTGTTCCCCCTATGCTTTGCATATTACATGGATCGCTGTGAATCATCATAACCAACGCTTGTTGCACAACAGATCAATGTATAGCAAAACCTTTTATTCGTAGATACATTAAAGCTAGTTGTCAGCGATCTACAGTGCAGACATTTAATTCCTGCGTCAGTCGACCGCAAGTACATGCCAAAGAAACATCAGGTGACAACTTGGCGTGCAGTCGAGTATTTTGCCCGGGCTGCACACACATTTAGTGCAGGAATTAAATGTCACCCTGAGGCAATATGCATATCAAGTATTTATTTCGACATGTATAGATGGTGTGAAAAACTATCATTAAAGATTGTATACCAGGATATTTTTTCCATCACATTTTCTGCCATACTATCGCTAAATCGTGCAGAGACCGTATTTACCGCGGATTTACCGACTAAATGTATATATATATATATATATATATATATATATATATATATATATATATATATATATATATATATATATATATATATATATATATATATATATGTATATATAATAATTTCCCCCAAAAGAACTGAATAAAGGTAAATGCCGTATTCATAACAAAACAAAATACTTTATGACTTATGGCTTCCTTATTGGGTTTGGTAAGTTATCATAATGTCGTAAAATGTGTTACTGGATTCTAGGTTACTAGAGCATCTCTATATGAAAAATGACTTGAAATGACCATTAGAGATGCACTTTATTAAGTCTTTATTGCGACAGTATGACAGGGCGTGTAGTTAGTCGATATATCCTCAGCTGGGTAGATGCGGTTTGCCGATGACCCGTAGGCATTGAATCTGTAACATTTGGCACTGTGGTTGTTGAGTTAGAAATCCAATGGGCCCTCACAGCGCTGCCGCGGGACACATTGCGGCATGTACAATGTAGCTAAGTGAGCTGCGTAACGTAACATGCCCAGATCAGCGCCTGCTGACGTGTGGCGTCGCGTTTAACCCCCTACCTTAAAATTGAAATTAAATTTTGCGCCATTTTCGCGACTGTCTACTGGCTATTACGTAATTACCACATACAGAGCCGATATTTAATTCATGCAATCAATACGTTGGCACCCCGGTCAAAGTAAATGACCGCAAACCCGATTGCCACAAAGTTTCCTGGATGCATGGATGACCTCACAACTGAACGTAGCTAATTGATTCGCAAGCTTACGAGGGTCAACGATGTGCTTGGCTTTTGTCATGTTATCCAAGGGTGTTTGTACAACCAGGCACTGGCAGACACCCGGTCGACTGGTGCAGGAATTAAATGTCTGCACTGTACCATAATGCAACCTAGAAATTGCCGCAAAACTATCACACACTGACCCCTCAACCTGGGAACTGCAGCATAAATATAACGCACTATACTTGTAACATAGGATCTGCCACAGGAATATCCCCCCCCATGTTACCTAATGCCTTTGACATAGCTACAACAATGTACATACTAACCGCGTTACCTAGGGGACTGCCACATAAATACCGCATACTAACCTTATAACCTAGGGTCTGCCACATACTAACCTAAAGATATGCAGAGACCTTAATCTTGGCAGTGCAGTGATCCTGGAAAACTGGCATTACTATAAGTCCGAAGTGTTCTGCTGGAAACGCGTGTACTTCTGATATTATATGTTCCTCCTTATTGTAATATCTAACTATTGTGCTTATCATGTAAAAGGTTCATCTACTGTGATGAAAATGTTCTTTTGCTTTTTGATATGATTTTGTCCGATATCGATATACATCGACAGGAAATGCAACATACAAATACAAATACTAATTACGTTACTCCTAGGTTACCACATAACTACCACATACTAAACATGGATTATTGGACAACTGCCACATTGCAACCAAGCACAATGGTAGCCCTGAGGCTGACCCATAGTACACTGATTGCAAAGGCCAACGAAGTGTCTGCCACGGTCTACGCCAGGCTTAAGTGCCAATTCCTGCACTAGATGAGTAGGCAGTCGGGGACTGCACGTCCGATTGCCACTCAGTTTCCTGGGCATGGATGCATGCATGGGCGACTTCAGAAGTGAACGTAGCTTTGATTCGCAAGCTACGTGGGTGATTGATAAACTCGGCTTATTTTTTTTGACATGTTATCTAGTGGTGTTTGTACAACCAGGCACTGGCAGGCGTCCAGTTCACTGGTGCAGGAATTACATATCTATACTGTAGGGATCAGAATGCGGAAATTGTAGCATTGGCCTGTGTCTGCCGCTGGTCTAGTGGCGAGGGAATTTACGTGACAAACTCGCTGTTCTAAAGGGGGTGTTTTAACCCTTCCAATGCTGAGGCTTCTTTCGTCCAAAAACAAGGATGCAACATTTTCTGAAAACCATCGAAACCTTGCCATATTGGTATTCATTGGAAAGCTCTTATTGAGTGCTATCAGATGAGTACCCATTTGCCAGTGTTTCAGTCATTTTTCAGTTTTTGCGTCCTTTTGTATTGGCCAAAGTAGCCACCAGCAGCATAAGGGTCAAGGGAACCCGGAGCCGCACTAATCGAGAGGTACATCTCCACGCTTTGCAATCAGAAGCCTTTTTAGCCCGGTAACATATTCCATCCACTACTATCTTAATCGAGAGCTGTTGTGGGTGCCAACGGATCGATTTTATTAACGCCTATGATATTGTGGCTGTACACGCTCCCGGGGATAACTGCTTATTGGGTTGCAGCGCGAAATTGCCATGTTTTTCTTCCCTCCCGATTGAGCAATTGTGCCAGTGAACTGAATAAGTTGTATAGTAAGGGTCATTGTCTTTATTTTAACCAAAGATTTTTTTTTATATTTCAATTCTTCTATCAAAATGTCTTTTTTGAGAGATTTCGATTTTGATTTGTTTACTCTTTAATTGCTACAATGACCAGCAAAGACAAACCTCGCGACATCTTCCGAATTCCGTCAGCCATAGTGGCAACCAGTATACTTAGAAAACGGAAGTGTAACTTTGGCACCACCGATATGGACGGCATGACTGGTGACCCCCCTTTTTATCATAAATACTCAAAGGGGATCTGGCAATGAAAGCTTATGCAGGGTTTGATGAAATTCTAACTGTGTTGGGTATTTTTAAATGGACTTTCAATTTTAGACGTGAAATATGCAAATTTAGTGCAACATTGTCGCCAAGTAAATGGCCGGGATGACTAGTGGCTCCCCTTCTTTATTTCGGATTTTCGAAAGGGATCTGCGGATGATACATGTAGCTCATTGGATTTTGAACTGTGGAATATTTTTTAAATGACTTTGAATTTTAGATGTCACTCTCACTTTTTAGAATACCGCACAATGCCTTAAATTAAATTGGATTTCTAGAATCAGTCACAATGTTTTAGTTGAATCTATAACATATAGGCGATATTCTTGAACTAGACTGTACTGTACATTGCATTTACAGTGAAACACCTTGTATTGACGACTGTTTTATGAAATAAACAAATGTTCAAATGAATATGTATCGCACCTTTGTGGTTGTAAAATTATATGGTACAAAACAATACAAAGGTGAAACATATCAGCTGCTGTTGTTACTAGAGTTCCACATGGGCGCGCAGACATCAAGCACGCCCATACTGCAGCAATAAACATGTGGTATGCGGATAAGCTCAAGTATTTGATGATTGCGGGGAAGCAATGTTTGTATCAGCCATCCGTTAACGACGAGCTGGCAGCCTGCAGGAAGGCACGTGAGGACAGCAACAGGGCGCCGGGCGGACGGCCGGCCGGCTGACCGGATCAGGTCACGCCTGGAGGGGGTCAACCAGTGCGCGCTATGTACGACATGCTGGAAAAATATCAGGCCTCCTTCTCAGACAGACAGCCAAAATGGATCTTTGATGTCAATTGGTGGATAATACAAGTTAAAATAAATGTTTTATAGAAAACATGTGTGCATATACATATACACACACACACACATATATATGTATGTATATATATATATATATATATATATATATATATATATATATATATATATATATATATATATATATATATATATACTTATATATATATATATATATATATATATATATATATATATATATATATATATATATATATTCATAATTATATATATATATATATATATATATATATGTATGTATATATATATATATATATATATATATATATATATATATATATATACATATATATATATATATATATATATATATATATATATACATACATACATACATACATACTTACATACATACATACATACAAACCGTTGGTTTCAAGTGACATGTATGAACTAATCGTTGTTTCATTTGCCAGAACACACCCCCATCCATCGATGTAATGTGCATGTTAATGGACTTTGTTTAGTCTAGCCGGTGAGATTTCTTTTGCAACATGCAACTTTCCAAGAAAGTAACAGGGCCGGGTAGATGGTTTCTTAGATGACACATAGTTATACGGCTAGACGTCAGAACGCCCTGTCAGCGTTAGATAGATAGTTAAGGTTGCGTTTTCTCCTATAACTAATAAACAGCATTTTCTTCCTGATATGTCTCAGATTCATATGGTGCTTAACTGAACGTAATCGCTTTTTTGCAATTTACTGGAAGCAAGACGACTTCGGTGAACGATGAAGTCACTTCTTATCTAAGAAATCTTAGCTTAAATGACTTTTTGTTGATTAAATGCATTTCATTCTCCACCTTTGGTCCTAGCTTCATATCAGTAACATTTCGTCTTATATGAGATATTGTGTGACATATTTGCAGTTTCTCTTAAAGCATTTCTTCTAAGTAACCTGGTTATAGAAGGCCCTACTTAAAATAAAGCCATTTTGCAGAGCGAAATTAACCCCATCGCGTATGAATACCTCACTAACTAATCTGACTAAAGCATACACACATAAATATACCTTCTCTCAGTGTGTATGTATTCATCAGTGACTGTAGTTTCACTACAAAGATTTCATACTTTTCCAATAGATATGACTAAATAAATATATACCGTGAGACAACAATACAATTGCAAATAACACAATTGGAATCCCCAAAAAACAGAAGTATCATTTGACGTCAATTGTACACCGCTATACCCATAATGATGGATTTAACTTCCCCATCCCTTTCCAAATTCCACCCACAAATACTCAGAATATAGATCGCCTGCCAGATAACACACAGAACTATCTTTAGGATCTATGTTATGGAATAACGTATGTAGTTCTCATGTTCCATCTATCTGCATACCATTGTAAAAAAATAATTTCATTCCAAAACGATAGCTGGTATCATCCACGTTGAGATCCACTAGTTTTGCTATTTTCATGTCAATGTTGACAGATCATAACACTCGCATGCAACATGTCGTGATGGTATTCTTGTGAAATCACAACAACATGTCGAAAAAGCTCTCGACATCATGATTCACCCGAGGAAGCATAATGGCAGATAATCTTTCCGAATGAAATTGACATGCCCATTATACGAAATCGACAAAATTGTATTCTACATGCCAGTAGTTATCTTAGATTGTCATTTCACATAACTAACATTCCATACTCCAACACAGATGTTGTCGACAGTATGATAAATGTTGATAGACATGAACTCTATGTTTGCACAGGAACACATTAAAGAGTGACATAGGTTTCTATTGTATCAATAGTAGCATTCAGGTTGGCTATGATCAAAGACATCTGCATTGGGTTAGGATTCGAAATAAACCATCATTTATAGATTACCGATGAAAACATTATGTTATGAAAGCCTAAACGGGTATAGTTACCATAGACCTATCTCTTTTATACCTCAGCAGTGAGCTACATGCTCGCAATCAATAGCCCATCCACTCGGTCGCTGTATAAACACACGACGTTTTGGAGGATTTTCTGTGATACCTTTGCAACTTAAAAACATCTATGGACTGTCCATTGCAGACAAGAACCAAATGGTATTCATCACGAGAAATTGGTACACTCACCACATAAACTAACCTTTAGTTTATAATTCCATTTCCAATATTTACATACGCAGTTATGGCTTATGATTTGACTTTTAAATTACTTAGGAGGTGCAGTATGCACTACAGGGTACATTGTACATTCCCTTTGGAAAATTCACCAATTAGATGTGTTGCTTTGTCTATGAGAATTGTTCACTATACCACTTAAGCACATATACGTAATTGATCTCTCGTGTAGAATAAGAAGCCATATGTCCCATACGTTATGCATAGGGGAAATCCTGTCATGACGAGTGCCCGCAATTAGCTGTTATTAGAGTACTACTGCAATTGCCTTGCCAATGTACTACAATAATGCCATATACATACATGTATATGACATGTTGCCAGACCCCAACAGACGTTCTGCTTCACTGCCGCTGGTAGACACATGTACCATTTCACGCAAACCAATAATCACAGTTGCTGGAATATGACAGGAAACTATACTTGCATGTAATTAATGCGCATATATGTATGAACATATGTATGCATGTGCCTGTGTATATTATCCCTCTTCACTTGATAGGTCATAAGTCAATTCGAATCCGCACAGCGTTTGGCGTTTTAACATGTTGGTTTGGTTTCAACTTAATGTCCGATAAAATCATTTTACGGCATATTTCTTTTTATGATTTGCTATAAACCAAACAGTATGGTGATACCAGAGTCGGTTTGGGTAAATAGTTTATTTTGGAAACGTTTACTAAATGTCACTTTCCAATCAATAAAATTCAATAAATCAATGGCATTTCTATCATGAATTTAGGTTTATGATGACTGTGCACTGGAAATCACCAACGTATGGCAATATCCATTACACTTAAGGTAACCATTTGTACACATAATTCACGTCTTTCAAGAATCAAATGCTACGGTGTAAACTTCCTATGCATGCAATGCTAAACCTACATAGGATTAAAGCAAAAAGGTATATCACTATTAGTATTTGGATATAACCAAAATTGGCTAATATTTTATCACCTATCTAGAGCTTGATTCGTTCCCGGTGTAAATGGTTTGTATGTTGATGTCATAGTAACATTGACTGTTGTATGCTGTTTTACGCCTTAAATTTAAAGGTTAACGTTTAACTCGCTATTGCTATATACTGATTTGAATGTTGATTGCAGCGCAAGGATTGCTGTGTCTGTGTGATATTAAAGAGGGCACACCTATTTGGAAAGCCCTATGAACCAATCAAGAGCCAGATATTGAAAACATGTTTCAATAGTTATATAAGGGTCTGTATGCTGATTTCAGCGGCTATCTTACTTTGTTTGTGATATCAAAAAGAATGAATTTTAAAATATTGAAACTATTGTTCTAAAAAGTGTTTGTGTTGATGGATTTTTCTATTTTCTTCACTCTTTCTGCCATATTGTGACTAGCCAGTTGTAACTTGTGGAGGGAACCGGGGCACCCGACGAAAACCATGAGCCTCATCAAGTTAAGTGGGCATAGTTTATCAAATGACATATTTTACATATTCCCCGTCTCGTTCTGCGAGCGTATATTGCCCCCAGTAATTTTTGCCAGTCATATTTGCCTTTTATCACTTCATTAGACACCCCTTTTCTCTAATTTGACGTTGGGAATTGTCTTGGTCACATGAATGAAACATATACGCAGCTAACTACAAAGACAATATGATATGGAAATAAACTTACGATCCTCCATCTTCCTATTGCAATTCTATATATTTCCCCGGAACTCTTCGTGGCGTAGACGTCTAATTGTCTAGTTTCCCTACGGCGTTGTCGGCGGCGGCAGAACACTGTCCGTGGCCTGTGCTGGCTGGCGGGGGCTACAAGACCTACTCACCACTGGGCCGGGCTGCAGCTTTAATAGCTGCTAGTGAAACCCGCTGCGTTTAGACTACACAACACACGTTGGGAGTTGCGCTATTGCTTCGATATGCAGGCTATGTAAGGCACGCCTCGTTCTGGACCCCGAGGGGAAACTACGGGTGCGGTCCCTGGGTGGGATGCATACCCAAGGGTGTTATCAGCACCCAACCCTGTCATCAACTTATCTATACCCGTCTTTCACAGCCCGACACAACTATGCTGGATATGACGTCCGTTGTTAACACGTTCCTCACTGCGACAATAAATAGGTATTGTTACGATTGCAGGATGATAATATGCCGTATTGACTGCTACCCAGGGCGTCATTAGAATTTGGCACAGACCGAAGGCTCCTTACATTGACTGAGGGCCGTAGCGCAGTAGATCGTGATTAGCTTCAAATGCTTTTAAGTCAATTTAGCCCACTACACAGTGCCGTTATGATAGCAGAGTGAGAGAGGATAGCTTTCAAATGTCGAATTTAACATAGCCAGCTGCCTTCTAGAGTTGACCTATTCATCTAGTTAAGATTGCCATATTGGTTTAGTTTAGACGGGAGTAAATATAAGCATTTTAGACTAAACTTTCGACTGTCGTCACATATAGGCTTTTCGGAAATTTTGTTTTGAAAAGAGTGCATGTCAAACTTCTAGAGTGCATTTCATTGGATCGAAGTCTATATTGTGAAAACTGTAATACCCTTCTCTTATACTCTTAGGTATTAATATCCTAATCTTAAGCAAATCCGTTAATATTAGATTGATAAATCCAAAATGCATGTTTGAAACGAACACGTTTTGGTAAAATTTAATATGGAGAAAAGAGCCTAACATTTTTCCTATGTGCAAGTCTATGGGAGCTCCTATGATATGCGATCTATTACTCTACTCCGTGACGTCCTAGACCGTCACATTTGATCTGATTATAAGAATAAGAATGCAGGCTTTCATAATAAAAAATGATCCTTGATTCTCAAGTCCACCCCATAAGCCAACTTAATCCAGTTTTACCCAGAGAGCACACGTCATACAGTTTTATTATACAATTCTTTATCCTAATGCTGCTGGTGCCTTATTTGACCAATAAAAAAAAATGATGCAAAAAAACTGTAAACTGACTAAAAACTTGGCACATGGGTACTCGTATGAGAGTACTAAGCAAAGGCTACCCCATGAATACCAACATCACTCACAGGTTTGGATGGTTTCAAAAATCTTTGCGTCCTTGAGCTTTGGACGACAGTAGTCTCAGCATTGGAAGTGTTAAATAAAGCATTCAGAGCGCATAGTTGTAAAGGTGTTCTAAAAGAAACACGTAATCCTCTCAGAAGTCACGAATCAATTTGTTGCCATTAGAGGGTAGAAAGCACATGTGAGTACTTATTTGTCAGACAGCACTAGATAGGCCTCGTTGATATGCATAAAGTGCACTGTTTGTTGAAACAAGGTATTGGTATGCGTCGTCGAACATGTGAGGCTTACACAGTGCCTATTCTGAATCCAATATCTAGTATGTTGACATTCTGTGCCATGCTTCTATGTTCACCTTGGCACTCTACATATACAGTTAGGCGGTTTAGTGAGACATGTCATGAATAGAATATATATATATATATATATATATATATATATATATATATATATATATATATATATATATATATATATATATATATATATATATATATATATATATTCATATATATACATATATATACATATATATATATATATATATATATATATATATATATATATATATATATATATATATATATATATATATATATATATATTTATATATACATGTGTGTGTGTGTGTGTGGATATATATAACGTATCATGTAATGTATGCATTTTTGCATGAACAGCTTTTCGATTTTGCAACCGATGGTGTTGATAGTGCTCTCTTATCTGGAGATACTGTAGTCTATCCATAATTCTTGACAACAGAATGCCTTCATTGTAAAATGTCGCCCTGCTATGTCTATTAATCTATCGGATATTGATGAAAGCACTGAAGGGCTGTGCTATTATCACATAATAATTCCATTTTTTGAGGAGAAAATCACTTAACTTTCCTACTATGTTCAAGGTCCAAAAGATGCATGTCAAACTGACGAGGCAGCACGTTTATCGAGCAATCAACTCTTTACATCAACACCACTAGTAAGGTCAAATATCTGTAAGCTATCCAAGCTCCTCTCTCCTTAGCTCATACTGAAATACACTCTGTCTACATTGTACTTGCAATGCCGCACCGCACACAGATGACCAAGGGGCCTGCCTTGACAGCCGAGAAGTCCAGGACGATGCCACTGACTGTTTACTGCATCCCTCTACCCTGGTTCCTACCAGGCTCGAGGGCATGTAAGAAATGTGTCGGTGAGTTATGGGATGATCTACAGAAACCTCGCTTACCTCGGATAAATATGGACCATGCAAAAGAGTATTAGGTAACCGAAATCCGAGTAAGGTGATTACCATTTCAGTAGATAGGAATGAATTTGGTGGTTTCCTCGAGTCTTCTAGCTTCTAAGGTTAACAATGGTCACGGTTTAGCAAACCATGCCAGAAAAGGCGACGACAAATGACCAGATCATTTTATTGACAGTCGCTATGAGAATATCAACGATACACATATGTTGCTTTGAGCGCCTTGCAGCAAAACCCAATTTGCACAAACACTTGAGTCATTATGGGATTTTCACTCGCATGTTTTATTTTTTTGTAGTCAGCAAGATTAAACAAAAATCATGATGGTAATCGCCTACTATTATGCGTGATTTATGATTGCTGATAAGGTTTATGGCAGTTTGCAGAGGAGATTTTATTGTGAAGCTTTCCGTGCGAACCATGTCATTCATTTTGACGTCTGTTGCAATTATAAAGATTACACAATCAATTATATAAACAAGAAAAGGGTTGGGCGCATGCAACAAAAACATTCATTCTAATGTATATATTGATCTTATTTGCTTCAACGCAACGATATTTCTCCTTCTATTTATGTAAAATTTGGGCGTAAAATCTAAGGACCTGTATTTAGATTTTTGTGTTATTTTTTGTTTTTTTATGCCACTTTGAGTGCGTAATAGCCGATGGATGCTGTACCGAAGAATCTAACGTCACGAAAAGTTTCATGCACGAAAAAAATCGTGGCATGAAATTTCATCTTCATGGAAATTTCCATCCATCAAAATGATATTTTCATGCATGCATTTTCATTTTGCCCACATTTTTCATTGTATGGAATTCTCATACATGAGACTTTAGGGTCAAAACTTTCATTTCCATGCATGGAAATAGTATTTGGCACGCAGTTCAATGTAGTATCACAGAGTGAGAGAATATGTTCGTCAATACTATTGTACTGAGAACTCTACGAGTGAGGGATCATAGGGAGTGAATGTAAATAGCATGACTGGCGTGAAAAACCAGGACAGGGTAAAAAAGGCAGATGAATTATTTACCCTAAGTACACAGGGAATGTAAAATATACAGATAGGTCATATGTTCCCATTGGAGAAGTAGACACAATAGAATTCAACAGAGTGTGGAAGTTAAACAGATTCTAGCTGGTTTCATGCACTACCGAAATAAGTAAAAAAAAAACGTGCGAAAATTGGGAAGAGTGCATTACGTACATGTACAGGTTTAAAAAATGGACCATTGAAGCTCTAATGGAATATGGAGTATTTGTATGTGTATGTTTATTGACTTTAACAATAATATAATAAGGTAACTGCATGATACTACCATTGGTGATTCCTTCTGATAGTATGAATTATGCCTTGCACAGTTGCCGAATATGGAATTTAGATTTTCGTTTATCGTCACATTTTCGGTCATATTGTGGCTAATTGTCGGGGATAGCCAGTTGCAAGTGGTGCTGGAAACCGGAGTACTCTGCGAAATCCACCGCCTTAACCAAAGTCACTGGAAACCTTCTAGTATGCTCCGGCCCGAACACGAGCACGTGGCAGTATTGAAAGACGGCGAGCATTCAATTGTAAATCCTTAGACCACTCAGCCTTCAGGGCATGCCCCTGCACAATTATAGAGCGCTTTACTAAATTCAATTTCACTTCGTATGGTGTAGTCATAAATCAAAATACTAGAGCTTTTAATGGAATGCTGGAATCTTCTACCTCCTTGACCCAAAGATAACTGCAGTAAATTGCTACCCTTAATACTAAAACGTATTAATCCAATTCCCAGACGACCAGGAAATCATCCTGCCTGTCACCGGCCGACGAGTTCCGCTCTTCCGCAGTAGATATCATGTGATCGCGATAAGGCGGGTGACCTTGACCTTAAGGTCGTCCTGCACGTGCTGGAAGTCTTTCATCAGCGGGTCGCGCGTTATGAACATGGCTAATATTAGGTACTATGGGTGTCATGGTGCGGATCACAGCTTACCGAGAGATGGGGGGTAGTAGAATTTTGCGTGGCTGGTGGTCTCGTGATTCGTGATATACGGAATGATTTTAACCCTTTCCGGCTTGCATAGTGTGATCACGTGGTCGCATGGTCAGGCAACTTCCGAGAGATCAGACACCATGAAAACAGTATTTCACAAAATACCTGATGAAATTTTGTCGCCAGGAACACTTTTTGTGCAAATATAACTTGACCTTTTATATTTTGCAAGATTTTTTGTAATCTATGACTAACATTCCTAGGCGTGTATGGGTTAAGTCCTTGGCGAAGATATTGGTGACCCGATCAGGTTAAGGCAACGGCAGATTACTAAAGCCTTCTTCATGAGGTCAACAGCACAGTGCAGTTTAGTTTCTCGGCGGGTACTGACTCTTTTCTAGAAGGCTTAATCAGCCCAGTCTGAGAGAATACAGGTGTATATCATCTAATTTCATATTCATTGCGTAAGATATGATCGGGAAAAGCCTTTTTCCACTTTACAAGGCATGTATTGCAGAGGGTATGTCTTTTACAGCGCAGTGTTTATGTAACGTGGACACAGCTTAGTTACCGTATCAGTATATGACTACGTTAACCCTGTATAACCCCTTTTATTCCCATCTCCAAGAGAAGGAGTAATGTACACTAACATGATTAATCATACACGACAGTGTCTATATCAAATAAGTACTACGGTAGAACTAAAAAAAAATAGTTTAAAAGCTAAGGGTCCTGTAAGTTATTGGCTTCATTTCTGTGACTTAGTGTTTCCTCTAATCTGCTTTTATTTGACAATACAGCCTAAATAAAGTCTGTATTGCCCGAAATGTCTTCAGGTGGTGAATATATTGTTGTTATTATAGTTGTATTGCATACTTTTGTGTCAAACCGATATATTCAACGAGGTATACAATACTATTGAGCATCAGAAAATTACTTTCCAATCAGGGTGTAAGAATGTTAGTGTAAAAAACTGAAAAATATCCAATGTTTTCAAAGGGAGCACCCATCCACATCTATGAACATGGGATCTTCCAATTTCCTGAATGTGGAGAAAAGATTGATATATCTTTTTCTAATTTCTAATTTTTCCACGTTTAAACTTTACATCCGCTTCTTTCAGATTCTTATTGGAAAGGAGAAAAAGTGCATTATTCAGTTTTCAGATACATGACTCTAGGACAAAGTCAAAATTCTAAGAGGAATACGATATCATTCCTTTTCTGAATATTTTCAACAAATGTGCTTGTGCACGCATGTCATGTTTGCATGTGTATCAAATATTTGTGCGCACAGCCTATATTTATTCTTTATTGACTGTAAGTAGTGTTACAAAAGGTATCTTTTGTGAACAATCGCATATATTTCTTACTATGCAGGTAAGATAAGGCTGTGTATAATAACATTTTACTGTAGCGATGGAATTAGGAATGCATCCACAGCAAGTTAAACTGCGGTCTAGTAGTGCAAAATAAACTATATGACTCAAATTTCAAAAAGAATATTAGATATACTACTTTGGTCTAGACGAAATACCATACACCTGTATAGTAATATTACTTAAATGTTCCTTTTCTCATACATTGCTATTTGTTCATTTATTTTAATTTTCACTTCTATTTTCGTTACAAGTATGTACAAGTATGTACAATAAAGGTACTACTACTATTACTAGTTGTCTCTATGTGCAGTGGTTCTCTATGAGTTTTCACATTCCGTATCTCTATAAGACGAGAATGCGTTGTTCCAGAGGGGAAAGAATCTGATCCGAACCAGAGCAGCCGTAACAGACAGTGAGCAACCAGTAGCAACGCCTCAGACCACTTGACAATCGGGACAGACCCCTGCGAACAGTAGAAATGAATTCCGACCGCTCCAGCAAATTATGTTTGCATGGATAAGGATACCATACCATACGCTATGGGTCAGAACAGGTCTCATTCAATCCAAGCCATATTTGCATCTCGGTCAGTCGTTTCTGTGCAATAGTCTTTGTAACTTTAACAGAGCCCACTATACCGTGCACTAATGTCTATTGTGATTGATTTACTTTTCAAGCCAAGGCCACATCACATTGGGGGGAGAACATTTGTACGACTCTGGATTTTGCAGAAATCTCAGAGCCGTGCAATAATTGCATGATAGTTGGATGCGCGTATGGACCTCTAAAGTCGATCGCAAGCGATTATTTTTTTGCCTGTTTTAGTCGCTGCGATTCTGCAGAATCTTCAATAGGTGCGATAATTGCACAACAGTCGCGCAACTGTTGTGCAATTATATCTGGGGTTTGCAACAGTCGTGCAACTGAAACTATATATATACTTTATATAGTTGCACGATAGTTGCACCACAATTGCACAACAGTCGTGCAACTGAAACTATATATATACTGTATATAGTTGCACGATAGTTGCACCACAATTGCACAACAGTTGTGCAATTGACGCGCAACAGTTGCACCACAATGGCTTTAGGGTGAGATAACTCATGCAAGCAGTCGTGCGACTGTGTTACAAGTAGATGTGACCACTACATGCAATTGATAATAAATCGCATGCTACTCCTTGCAAATCAATTTTGGGAAAAATCTCATGCAATTTCTGAATCGTGTGATTATCTCCTATTATGTGACCTAGGCATAATAGTACCCTTAGATCATCTACTTTATTACGCTGACTGATTGTGCCATCCGGGCCTGTCGATTTTGATGATGAATTACCCTCGGAAAAAGGCATCTTTCAAAAATATATTTGAAGTGAAAACGCTGTCATGGAACAACTTACAAATCGCCTACAAATGTACAAATGTTTGGAAAATACATGCTTTATTCAGAAGTTATTTTCAAAAGTATCGTAAAATTCTTCAAGAGCTCTTCACAAGAAGGGCGTAGCCTATTGGCGCCTTGCTGTACTCGGCGAGTGCTAATGAAATTGGAGCGTATGCATAGCTGTTCGTCAGCTTTTCATTATCATGATAGCTCAAACAGGAAGCAATGTTGCCAAGCATTTGAATTTACAATTATTATATTGGGCGTCTAATAATACATAAAACGATTTTGACATGAAAGTGCAGATATTTTCACAGGCATTCAATTTGAAAGTATTAAAAAGATGTAAAACTGTTACTAGTTTTTAGACTCGCAAACCCAATAGTAGCATTTTGCAATGTATTAATTTGGCATATTAGGCTTATTTATATATATATATATATATATATATATATATATATATATATATATATATATATATATATATATATATATATATATATATATATATATATATATATATATATATATATATATAATTTCATAATCATTATTATTTACATATCGTCTGTTTGTTACTCAATGCCACCCATATCTTCAATGACCCACCCATTTGAAATTAATAACAGTAAGTGTCTTAGCTAATATTTAACCCTAATTTCGTTAAATTTTCAGATTGGATTTGGTAATTTTGGCTCAATGACGACTATATTCAATTATAAGTCTCCAACGTCTAGAGACGTAAAGTGCACATGCGACTTACCTCAAATTTCATAACTTCACAGGAATAATACCAATAACTTGCTGGAAAGCCAATTAGTTCCTTTCTTTGTACTACTGAGCTTGGTTCCAACCGTTGTTGTTCAAAGAACTCTTATGTAAAATGTGTTTTGTATAGTTTTGTTATTTGATATTTGCTAATGAAAATCCTCCATGGATAACTTATTCATCAATACATTTGAGGGTAGGTAAAGATAATTATGAATATGTGTATGTTATACCGACCTACATTGTAGCAACTGATGCAATCAAGGAAAACACTTTTCATTTTAAGAATACAATAACGATGTGAATTCCATGATTACCTACATCTACAAACAATATGTCACATTTTATCAATTTGGTTGTCCACTGACATCGAATCGCGTTTATGACATTGTTGTTTTTGTTCAATAACTGTTTATTAACATTTACACAACATTCATCTGAAATCCTGATTATGTTTAAAATGAGTGGCATTTTTGAACCAATCAATGATACATTATTAGTATGGTATTTTTCTAACCTTTTTCTTTCCATAAATCTCAAATTTTCATAGTCTAGAAAATTGATTGCAAAATGGGAAAATGCTCACACAGTCTTAGTAAAGAGCAAAAATAGTGTGTCACGTATTATCAATCACTAACCATTTCCTTGTTTTTCGGAATTATATACGTCAGAGTGTGCAGATATCCATGTTGGATATAATGCCCATATTTGGTATTTGCGTCACGAATACTAACGATGACATCTGCTCTTAAACGTATATTATTATCAATCGCGCCGAGGGTACCTTTTTACGACATTTTTTACTACACCCTTTACGACATCCCATTCGTTCACTTAATCACTTCCCCATTAATCTTCACCCAGCTTTACGACATCGTACTCGCCCACATCATTTGTTACAAAGGGTGATTGTGTGTCTGCTAAGACGTTTTTATCTACTTGGGTCAAGCTCCAAGATGTTGAGATCATCATCAACTATCCGTCAGACATATAAAATAAGCATAAAATCTAGATGGTATATTTTGTTCACACACTCAGGTTTACTATTACGCTTTTTTATGTAGTCATATATTACAAATGGGAGGGATCAAACATTTGTTTTTTCAACGCTAGATTATAACCTTAAAGGTGACCTGTCTTAGGTTCTGATCGTTTGGATGCTCAGTAATGGTAAGGGATGGAATTTTGTCAGTAGTCCCGTTTTTGCAATATTAGAACGAGAGGACGATGGTGTCGCGTTACATCTGATATCTCCATGCATCAAACGTTGGCATACACGAAATTATTCGCGCCCATTCAAAACTTCGGATAGGGGTCTTTCAATTGGTGATTACTAGGTCACGTGAACATGATGAGAACAGGTTGATATGGTGTTATAGAATATCATACAGGTGATGAGAAACACAAAGTTATTCCAGACTTTAATTGTTTTCACAACCTTCACCATAATCAATTTTCATTGGTCTGTGTTGATTTTTCAGAAAGATTCAGTCACGTGAATAATAACTACACACCTCGATACACGCTTCTTTTATTGCACATGGGTATTCGGAGTCAACGAGTGTTCATGGAGACATATACAAACAGCAATGTACCTTTGACGTGTTGTGAGAATTATTATTTTTGACTGAAATGATAAAATAGGTACCAATGCAATATGTTTGACTATGGTTGTAGGTTAGTGGCCACAGGTCTCTGAAAAAAGGTGTGCGGTTGGTACTTTTTGGAAACGGGCAATGAAAAACGTTTGCAGTAGGAGTTGACACCTCCGGGGAACCCTAAGCTGACGTGCCACCCTGCTCTCCAAATAAAAGTAGGGAGATTTTTTTATGTCTGTGTATACCATGAATCTAAACGATCAATAATGGTCAATAAACAATACAATGCACAGTACTCTAGAGCCAGTAATGGGTTTTCATTGCTTTTTAACAATGACAAAGGACTGCTTTATTGAAATGAATGGCTCTTGTGTATCGATGTATCGGAAACCCTAATTCATTACTACTGATAAGTGTGTTTGACATAACAATGTCAGAAAGGAATTGTCTACCGTTTCGCATTCTCGAATTAAGCGACAATCAATTCGGTAGTTACCAGTTCCCGCTCATTAAATCCAATATGAAGAAGTCCAATATTTCATTCATTTTCATTTGTTTTCAATCATAACATTAGCAAGTAGCATACTGTATAACTGGTATTTTACGGGTATCATTTTTTCTATATTCGCACTCCTAATGATAGTACCAAAATAGCACCCTTCAAATAATTATCCTGCATATGTATGATTTAGTTCGAGTGCTCATATGCGCGACTTTAAAGTAGCACCCTCCAGCAGGGCTGTAAAGCCAATTTAGCCAAGTTAGCACTCTAAATTAAAGCCGTATACAGTTTTAGTTAACTGCAACGTAGACGCTTCTGTAATTTTGCCATTGCCCTTCTGCACGTACATGCATACTCCCCTGTTAGTAGAGGGTGTCCACCACTCAGCGCAGCCAAAGGTTACGAACAGTTAAGGTAATATCCCTGTGGAAATTGAGTTATTATTTTCTCAGACAAATTGAGATGGATTGGTCTAGGATAGATCCTGCTGGATCTTTGTCTATCTTACAAACGCCACCGTGTGATGCCATGGGTGTTATATTTAGGAATGCTCTTTAACGAGACATCGATTTCCAATACGTGAACGTGCAATGGTATAAAAACGTCAATTTGCCTTTTTTATCATCTTAAACAAGTAACGTGCAAAGGACAGATGTAAGGACAATATTTTGTTTGACGCTTATATTCATGGCAAGTCACATTTTACAAAGCGACTGACTTAAAATGTACATTTTCAAAGTATATATCTTTAACACATGGAGTGTTGTTACACCTACAAAGCACTGTATAATACCACTCTAGACGGGAACATTTTTATATTTCTTCCCAGAGGGTATTTTCTTTTAACTTGAGGTATCTCACAGTAATGACGGAAAACAGAGCGTGTACAATTTAGATTGAAAGGGAGGTACAGCAGCTGTGTAACACTGCTACTGAAAGGCATACGATGGCTAACATTATCCAAGTATCAGTGAAAGATGCATGGATACATGGATCATATTCACAGGACTGTGAATATGAAATGTTTAGTACGTCAGATTAATAGATCAGCTGGTGTGCTGATTCTCTAATAAGTAGTTGTAAGATCGGAACCACACACAAAAAGTTAGCTGTGTCCCTTTATCATGGATAACGACCATTCACAAAGATGTATCTCCTGGATGAGCAATCTGCACTTAGGATATTGCTTGAATAATGCAAGGTGACTAACGACAATGCGGCATCGAGTGGTCATGAAACCATTAGGCTTATTGTTCTATCTCTCTCACCTGCAAAGAGGTCTCACCTGACACTCGATTAATGGTAGAGCGTCAGCTAAATCGGTAGGCCGATTATTCAAAAGGAATGTAACCTATCTATAGAATAATTTACCATATTGGATGGCTAATGGAAATTGGAATTTCTGATATCGTAACTTTTTTTGCCATATTGAGACTACATGTAAGTCGTCACTAGCCAGTTGTACGTGGTGCAGGAAACCTACACCAAATGAGCCCAATGGACATGATCTTAATTGATGCTTCATACTGTTTGGTACGTAAGTGAAATTGTTTAACATACTAATGCAATCAATATGGCATATGTAACTAATAGCTGTTCTCAGGTGTTTACCGCCAATTAGAGATACTTACACGGTATCTGACACAGCATAAAGCCAGCGCCACGACCGCTGAGGGTGTTGAATAATGGGCCTCATACATGTTCTCGCCAATTAGGTAATGGCAAGGGTACCACCTGCTTCCCCGATGATGGCGTTGTTAGTTAAACCATTATCTCACAGTTCGGAGGCAAACTGCTTATATACGGTCATATACCCTGAGCATATGTGATCTCGGCGCCGACTAGGCGTAGTTTAGGTTTAATGTCAACTGAGCCGTGGTGTATGTGCATAAGGGATGAGATCGAGGCGCCGCCGGCAAAGGGTAATTATGTCGTGATGGATTGTATGATACCACATTCGGAGTATTATTCGTTGAGCTAACTTTTGGCTAACCAAAAGATGTTTATTACCGATTGTGTATTTGAGGTATTCATAATCAAGAAGGTTACGTTATACTATGCTGCACAATTTCTCTAATGATAAAGAAATCTGGATTTTCATATATGATATCACATACTAACAAAAGCCCCCTTCTGACCCAATATTGCCCTTTTCTATCAAAAATGGGCGAATTTCTCCATGATGGCATACCCATATCTTCTAGCCAATGTATTTTCCTATCCTTTTCAAATACGTAACTGTTGTTGCAACCCCTTTCCAAAAACTATTTAGAATTGTGTTTTCTAAATGAACTTTTATCTACATTGCACATGCGTGGAAAGTTTCCCCAAACGATGAAGCTCTCTGTAACCTTTTATTCAGGATATCATGATGTCAAATTCCTTCAATAATTAATATTAAACCACCACTTTGAATAGATTTTTTAAAATCCCCTTTTCTGTATGTTGGAGATTTGCCGTATCAGGGGAAGTTGTCAAATATTTTGTCATTTATTTTTCACAATCAATATGCGATTATCTCATGTAGTTATGTACAATAACCCGACCTATTTTATCTTAGATGCTCTAAGAAATTGGAATTGCCGATAAAGGGTCTTCCCAAAAAAATCAGGAGTTACACACACAGGGCCAGAAGGTAATAAAAACGATAAAAGAGAAAAGACTGTATGCGATTATTGTCACTTGTTTGCCAAAAACGTAATGGGTACTGACTACAATCTACAATTGCCAAAGCATTTGGCCAAACCATGAATTACTAACATCTTTCCATCTTTCCTGCCTGAGATTCGAACCCAAGCTGTGGTGAAAGACAGCGAGCTGTCCGTGGCCTTCGACCACTCGGCTTCGTCTTAGTCATTCCAGATACATTCCCCAAAATGATTCCAGTTGTCCTATATCAAAGCTGAATCTATCCTACTTCAGAGATATGAAAGGTCTGATCTACGTATTGATACAATGTGTGTCACAATTTCAGTTTGTGTTTGTTATTATATCCGTTTTGTATATGTATTTTCAAATCTCCGGTATTTGGTCAATAAACATATAATAAAATACAATTCGTTCCCATTATATTACCGCGCTGTAGTCATAAAGAAAGGGGTGTACTCTACAAATACATACACCAGGCTTTATTAGACCTAAACCTTTGAGCTCGTTTAAATGTATTAACAAGAACACATAATTTGCTTGAAATATAGCTACTATGGGTATAAAGATGGTCCATCTTGAATGTGATTTGTCAGAAAGTCATGTTAAGGTTGACGCAAGAAGCTTTTTATGCAGCCAAACTACGGCCACGGTTATTAAGAATTTCCTCTTAAAAAACCATACATTCATTGTATCTACATCATCTTTTGCATATACATCATCTTCTGGTAATACGTGATATGCTATTTTACTCTGTCCTTTCGCGCCAGTCTTTCCTGTGTTTGGAACTGTTAGCATGCTTACGGTCAGTGACCGTACACCTTTGGTATTGTGTGCTTCGTTACATGAGCATTGATAATAGATCCATAGAACTTCTACATTCGATCTTTGGTAGCGTTGTACCTTGGAATGAGTTGAGTTGCAAAATACATAGATCCAACACTAAGTTTGAGTGAAAGATTTTACTCAGTATGGTTTAGATGCATATGAAATATTTCAAATAAACTCACAGCGGATATGTGATGTGTTTCATACGAACCTAGGCAGTTAAAGAAAAAAAGCACCATGCACACGATACCAAGGCATACAATGTGTCCATTCACATTTAGGTTGATTATTTAGATTATATCATCTGGAGACATCGGAATTTAGAATTTCCTTTTTCGTCACATTTATCCCAGATTATGGCTAGTTCATGACTAGCCACTTGTAAGTAGTGAAAGTAACCGGAGTAGCCGACAAAAACCTACGCCTAACACCAAGTCACTGGCCTTGAGACATCTGACTAACTCTGCCTTTGACATCTGAATTGAATATGGAGATTCTGCACTGGTGAGCACGCATAACATAATGATTTGACTCACGTAGTGTGCCTGGATGGAGTGAGGGACAGTCTTCAAAAGTATTCCGCATAACATGTATAATATACCCGTATGCACCAATATTTGCATTCTTATACAACATACTGTACTGTGGCCAACTAGGACTTAAAGGGTTAATAACCGGATTTTGCTGGTGGACATATAAAGTCATTTGTCAACATGTCGAGGTCCACCTGCTTGCCATTCCGTAGTTAGTGGAGGATGACTTTGTACTCTTTGGACACCCGCCAAGAGATTAATTCTGGTCTGGCCAATGGTTTCATAATGAAAGGAATGAACTCTACGTAACCCATATATGCTAAGAGCAGAAATGTGTAATGGCAATCATCGCCAAAAGACCAAAACGTATACACTATTTGAAGACTGTATCTTATTCGAAATTAATTGCCTTTATTCATATGCTTACACAGAATCAAGAAGAGTTCAGGATAAGCTTTCTTGCATGTGTAATGTGTGTAGAATCAATAAAGGGCTGTAAAGAATGGAGGAGGTATGATAGGCATAAATTCCCAAATCTGAATGGATTTGTAAGTAATGTGGTTCATTATTTGCAGAGGGAAAGATCTGCTTACCTATCACTAGGATAAACAGTACACTGATAGTTAAAGGGCTAGTCCAACATTTGAGCAGTCCAGAGCATTTGACACCAACTGATTGCTGTGTACAGTTGTGAATTTCCCTTGAGGAAAGTGAGAGATTTGATGCTGACTCTGGGGTTAACACCCCCCCCCCCCCCCCTCAGTAGATACTGACTGACCACCTACTTTAAAAAGGTGAACATAAAACAGAGTTCAAGAGTCAAAAATCCAGAGTCAGTAATCAAAGTTATATTATTGATGTTTTTTCTATCAACCTTGATTATTAACTGATTTGCAGCATCGTATGTGGTAAACTCAAGGTCATGCAGGCAATTCTATCACTGTATGATAATATGGCTATGCTTGCATCAAGTATGATAATAAGAATATGATATAGAATTACATGGTATGTGCATTGACTGTACATGTATGAGATATTATACAAAATCATACGAGGTACAAAAGATGTTTTCAAGAATGTTTGATAGAATGTATAAAGGAACCACACAAACTATGACGTTGTTGTATGTTTCTTCGTGCAGACTGGCGTAATCCTTAATAAGTGCTAGCCGACACAACAAGACGTAAATAAGGATAACAATAATTGACTTTTCTGTTTGATCTGTCAAATATGCTTGGAAGTTAATAAATCACATGCTACGGGGGTGTGTGGGATACTTAGTGTTACAATCAATCACGAAACAAAGGGAATGTTTTTCATTTAGAATTTCCTGCATGCTTCCGTTGCTACACTTTATCAAGTATCATAAAAGCTTGACTTACCTGCAGTGTTCAAAACTCTGTAATATGTAAGTTACCGATCTGAAAATACAAAACGGATCGGTAAGAGGAATATAGATAGCATTAGAATGAATGGTGTTTATATTGTGTGCGCAAAAAAGCACACATGCATTTTCATTTACTTTAGGCTAATAACAATCAATAAAAAAAACAATAAAAACGCAGAAGAACATTAATGATGTCTGATGCATACAATTTGACAGTTATATAACTTTATATAAGGTTACCCAACTACGTTGTTTACCTTTGAATGAAATTAATAAAGAAATCACAATATAAAATGTATCAACAGCAGCTGTAGTAACACGACATATGAATACGATCTGAAAACATGTATATTATTATGAAAAGTATCAAATATGAAATAGCAATTCACTTTGAAGGGTCGTGATGCTGGTGCGTATGGCAGACAAGGTAATGCCATTGCATAGTTATAGCAAATGTGTGCATCCTTTACAGGTTTTGTGTACCTGTTTTATGGTGGAACTTCCTGAATGAAAGCTTGTTGGATTGGTCTAGGTCCTGGGCCAGCTACCGGTCCCTCCCGGGGTTGTCTGCTCGATATCTCAAAAACATTCAATGAAATGAAATCTTTTCAAAAGTTCAGGGATCATTTCTCTTGACACTTACGTGTACAGGGATTGATTAGATTGTGATAACCTGTGATCCATTGGTATGGTCATAAGAGGACGCTTTGGTTCACGATTACTTTCCATGTCCAGACTAGCTTGTCTGCAAGACATCTCAAAAACTGTTCTTTGGACTTCTTTCAAATTTACAAGGGTCCTTTCTTATGACCTTTTTATACATTGAATAACATTTGGTAACTTTTGATTTATTTCAAGGACGTTTTGGCATTTTTTAACATTTAAGATGAAAAACATACCATACCCAAATGCCACATACAATCCTACAGGCTAAGAATAGGATTTTCGCAATCATTGTATTAGATCGCTCAATAAAGTATCTATCGGGTAAGAAAGATTTGCTAAAACGATGTATGTCTTTTTCAACAAATTAAAGTTTGAGAGATTGATTGAAAGCATGATGTTTGGCTGGAAATGTTAGAAATTGATTCAAGTCATGCCTTTAATTGACACAGACCCCCAGAATTTTAGTTCATGCCGGTTTCCCATTACACCCTATTAAAGACCCCTCTTAACACATACATTCTGCTAACCATGTTTATGTGTGAATGAATAATGGGATTTCTACATTTCAATCTTCTAGAAATCCAGCAGTCAATTTGGAATTTCATTTACTGTCACTGTTTCCATCTTACTGTTGCCAAGTCCTGATAAGCCAGTTGTAAGTGGTAGAATGTCCGATGAAAAACAATGCATAATCCCAAGGCATTGGCAACTTTCTCACATGCCCCAGCTGGGATTCGAACCCGAGCAGTGAGTGGTGAGAGACAACAAATGATCAGTGACAATCCTTTAGATCACCCGGCCATCAGGGCAGGCCACGTCACCAGAGCAATACTCATGATATGATGATCAGGGTAGGTTCAACTTAATATACTGTTGCTAGTGGTACACCTACATGTAGCTCCCACGTGTTTCACATAACACATGGGAGAGGGTCTGATTCAGTGAAGTGTCTGCCCTCTAATTCTTAGAACTGCCTTACCTGTGGCAACCGTTACTTATGATATGATACCTGTCTCCGCCCTGTCATTCAAGAATGAATAATAATGAAGGAATTGGCAGGAGAATTATTTGTTGATGGTTCTTTCCTGTCCCTATTTAATGAAGATGACCATGAACCTTCAGCACCTAGAATTCAGACGTGGTCAGACAACTTTAACCATAACTTATCAAAGACAGAAATCACATCTCAGTCCAGATAGCATTATAAACAGTTCGAGGGCTCAGTTGCCATTCCCTTTAGTCCTTATTTTTTATCATCCAAGGATGGGGGGGGG
>OZ012685.1:34066747-34070905 GCA_963942565.1 Maea johnstoni | reverse complement strand
GCTTGTTGAAGAGCTAGGACTTATGAAACTTTCTGAAACTTTCAGAAAGTTTCAGATAAGTCCTAGCTCTTTCAGTGAAAGGGTAATCCCCCTTCAGGTTCGCCAGATCTGCGCATGTGTGCATAAAAAAGAGGATTTCTGAATATTTCACCACCTCAAGTTTTAAGATGTGCCAAACAAGTGTTTTACGACTTATAACTATGAGCGCCCAGTTTTCTTGTCGCAAATGACAAATTTATATATGCCGGCTTGTAGTTCAGACATAAACGCTACCTATTTTCCCGTTTCTGATATCATATGGACTGTAGCATGTGCAAACATCCACAATAAGATATCGTAGTAGCATATAGAGCATGTATTCGCCAAACCGTCATTTTTCATGCATTTTATGGTATAATTGTGAATAGGTAGTCAATTTAAGTATTTTTTGTTATGTATTAATGAGGCTGTGGTAATTTAATTTTTCTATTGTCTTTGTTATTTTATTTATATTGAACCATGAAGGAAGTAGACGAGTTCAGTGAAAATGCGGTAGGAGCCAGCTACCCACAAACGTACTCTCCAAACCGTTATTTTTTCACGTCGTCAAATGTCTACCCATCGCGCAACTTTGAAGGGTCGCTACTCGGTCTATCCTCGACGAATTTTAATAAGAATTTCACCTACGGATAGGGCTCGGAGAGTTACATTTTCATATCAAATTTGGGAACTCTTGATTGCCAAAAACTATTTTTAACCAAAAGATTATAAAAAGAGGGTGTCCACTCGCCAAACCGTGATTTCTTTTCTTGGGGGGAGGGGAAGTCGGAACCGTGGCTTTACGTCTTTGCATTGAGGATTTGGGGCTTACTTCGAATGAAAATGACTTTAAATGATGGAAAGATGTTTTTTTTCACTAACCTGCAGTTCTATTGCTATACATTTATCTAATGTAGTAATCATATGATAAGTAATGACTAATGATCGTTGTCGCTGGAATCACTTTTAAATCTCCAACAGATGAGAATGTTATGTCTTTGATTATAGATGGCGCAAAATGAGTGTTGTGGTCCAGTATTTCACAGTAAGTAATCATCAGCAGAGAAAGAAACACTGGTCATTTAAGTAGTTGTGAAGTTTTCATTACATATTCAAAACATACCAACTGACATTACAGCTTATGGTTTCAATTTCTTTGTAACAGTCTACCATGTTTTTATTTTATAATTCAGCTTGCACACACAAAGTATAGATTGCCTTGAAGGCAGGATCTTAGCCAGCAGGATGTCTTTTTGGTACCCTGGTCCACAAAAATACCTACAAGTAATTTGGGGGAAAAAGACACCCTATCTTTTGGTCAGAATTTTTGAAAATATTAATTACAAGTAGATATTTTAAAAGGTTCAATTCTTAAATGATAACTAGAAAATTTGTTGAAGAAATAAAGCATTTAATTACTTGATTTGTCAATGTATATGGTCAGTATGTTGACATATTTTTTTTCAGTGAGGGGGTTTGGACACCCTGTCTTCTTGAAACCCCATTTTGGACACCCGGTTATGAAAATCCTGGCTAAGACCCTGCTTGAAGGTCTGATGAGAAATTCATTGATCATTACACAAATACCTCTCAAGCATGGTGGGGGGGGGGGGGGGGGGATGGTCAAAAAATGATAGCAATTATGGGTTGGTACCTTCAAATTTCTTTAATTAGAAGGGAATATTGAAATGGAGAGGTTTTTCTTTGTGGAAAATGAGGTATGGGTGCATTTTCAAGTTATTTGCAAACTAATCAAATTGAAATGAATTGATGAACTGATATTTTAGACTGTTTGGATTCCAAAGACAAGAAATGCAATTACCATTTTTGTCAGTAGCAAATTCACATGTAAACAGTAATTTAGCCTATTGGTAAATCATGTTATGATACTGTGCATTCAATTTGCAAATCATTTCATTTAAAAAAATCAAAAAGTGTTTTTTTTTGGATTTAACAGGTCATAGATATATATTTGCAGTAAACCATTTTTGACAATTTGAAAATTAGGAAGCATAGTTTATATTTGATGTGGTATTTTATATGTCGTCTTATTTGCAAATACTGAACACAGTCATGTGTATTGAATTTGTCTTTACACCACAGCTTTAGTAGTCATAGCATGCTCTTCTGCTTTACTATTTAACCTTTTCCCATTCACTGTATTGTCTTATATGCATCTCAACTGTTGTAACAGTGTGGTGAATGCGCCTGTATGATCCTATCCCTCTGGCACTCCTGCTTTAAGGACATCATTATACGGCCATATAGCAGCACCTCCTCGTGATATGGCTGGACTGGGATTACCCTACACCTCATAGTGTTGCATGATAGTTTTTCTCTCTCTAACTAGTACTAGCATTTAAATGTACTTTTGGATAGCCTGGCTTTATGTGTGACATTGCCCAAAAACAACTCTTCTTTGCTGTTCTATCACTCAATTTGGAAAAAAATCAGGGATGTGCACATCATGATTGAAATATGAGGGTAATGCCTGACTGAGCTGCTTCTGGAAATGCCAGTCGGGGGCCATCTCAGAGTTTTACTTCAGAGTTTTAATTGCATGTGTTGTCACTCTTTCTGCACTATTGAGTCTATGTCGTCACTAGCCAGTTGTGACTTGTGGAGGAAACTTGTGGAGTTTCTGGTGAAAACAACCACCAACTAACTCTGAATCACTATCAACTGCTTCAAATGGCCTGTCTAAGATTAGAACCCAGGCAGTGGTTGGACATGGCAATAAAAATTGAAAAATATATGTAAGTCCACAAATGTAACTGATATAATTCATTTCACACACCATCGCTAAGAGGCAGAACATTTGATATCCTTAGGAGGGGGGGGGGGCTATCTATCTTTAAGAAATAAAATCTTGCCCCGATGATCAAGATATTGAAATATACTGGCTTTGATAGTTAATCAAGAAAATATTCTGGCCTTGCCAGAAGAAAATAAAATCTGGCCCGCCAAAACAGATCCCACCCCCCCCCCCCCCCCCCCCCAGAGGTAATCATATCATAAAATGTCCTATAATGAAGAAAACTGAATTGTAGAATATGGTCAATGTAGCCAAGATCCCTAAGTCTCATTAATGCATATATATATATATTTTAAAATTTGATCACCGACATTGAATTTAGTAGGAATCTATTCAGTGTTGCAGTTGGAACTTACATAGTGGGGTGAGCCCGCGAGCCAAAGCGGTAGCCGATCCTTACCCTACCTGCCTACCTAGTCGGCTAGTGTTGTGAGTGTGACTGTGGAGAGTGGTCCATTTACCCGGCTCTCCAGCTTTCTGCGAAGTGTGGGCGGCCTGTGGGCGGTGCATACCGACTAAATGTCGTTCACTCAGGAGTCAGGCTGTATGGGTATAGTCTATATATGATGACAGGTGTTCTCCTTCAATTATCTACATCATATACACTAGTTCAGGCACACACCCTACCTATGTTCCCATTTCTGACTTGAACTCCACTCTCCAGCATCACTGATCCAGCAGAACTCACTTCGACGAGCCAACTTCTTTCACTAAAACGAACTGAAACCGGGTCGTATTCCAATAGACGGAATGTTCGCAAACGTCTCGGAGCGCGGTTCACATTATACGAGGGGACGTAATTCCTGGTGTACACCCCACAGGGATTTCATAATTGTTTTACACCGAACAAAATACAAAACACAAAAGGGAAAAATTACAAACAGAGATTTGGATAAATACTCGTCGTCTGCTTTATTGACCTAGTTTCAATGTAGTTCAGACATAAACTCTGCCTATTTTCCCGTTTCTGTTATCCTATTTGACGGTAGGGTTTAGTCCCAACTCTTAAAAAACTATGTTAGCACTATTCCGCCGAGATTTTGAGCGGAAGCATTTTCATAATATTTTACCATTTAAACATTACTTACAAACATTTCGTCTCTGCAATTGGTAGAGCGACGATAGTTTTATACAAATACCGAACCTAAATTGAAATTTTTTTTTATTTCATCAATAAAGAATATTTTAAACTTACGTTTACATTTTCCGAGTTTTATTTACTCGGCAAGGAACATTGCATAATGGGAACTGCACACGACGTCACGAGTTCCTTATAAAACACGGAGGTCAATACGAAAGCTAAATGTATGTATGTATGCACAATA
>OZ012685.1:34021747-34061747 GCA_963942565.1 Maea johnstoni | reverse complement strand
TTGACCATTAGATATCCAGGGGGGCCGTGTATAGAATTGAAAAAAATAATCGTGCCCAGATATTCTTTGAAAAAAATAATCGTGCCCTGAAATTCTTTTAAAAAAAATTGTGCTCTGATTCCATGAAAAAAAAAATTGGGCTCTGGCCAAACAGCCCTGCACACCAAAAAAAAGCATCTCAGATAAGGCTGAAAATGCATCTCAGAGCATCTAGAACCCTCTGGCTTCTGGGGGCCTTGCGCGGCCCCCAGGACCCCCGGCCACAATGGCAGTGTGCCACAGTCAGCCCTGCACACCATGAAAAGGGATAAAGGGTAAATTGTTTTCTCAAAACAGGAAGAAATTTCATCTGGAATAATTCATTCAGGGCTCAGATAAGGATGAGAATTCATCTCAGAGCATCTACAACCCTCTGACTTCTGGGGGCCTGAGCGGCCCCAAGACCCCCGGCTGCAATGGTAGTATGCCACAGGCAGACAACCTTGCACACCAAGAAAGGGTAGAAAAGGTAAATGATTTTCTCAAAACAGGAAGAATTCCATCTGGAATAATTCATTTAGGGCTCAGATATGGCTGAGAATGCATCTCAGAGCATCTAGAACCCTCTGGCTTCTGGGGGCCTTGAGCGGTCCCCCAGACCCCCTGCCACAATGGCAGTGCACAACGGCCCAAGCAGCCCTGCACAACAAAAGAAGGGGGAAAAATGGTAAATTGTTTTCTCAAAACAGAACGAATATCATCATCTGGAATCAATCATTTGGGCCTCAGATAAGGTTGATAATGCATCTCAGGGTATCTACAACCCTTTCACTTCTGGCAGAGTCCCCATTCCCCCGGCCGCAATGGCAGTGCGCCACCGGCGGATGGCCCCTGTGCGACAATGGCATACGGACTAGGACACCCTAGGTCCCTGAAAGTGATGAAAAAAAATTGAGCCCTCAAAATCTGTGAAAAAAAAAAAATTGTGCCCTGAATTGATGAAAAAAAACTAATCGTGCCCTGAATCTAAACGAAAAAAAAAATTGTGCCCTAACTTCTATACACGGCCCCCCCCCCCCCTGGATATCTAATGGTCAATGCCTAAGTGTATAGAATGAAATCAGGAGACTTCGTAATAACCAAACTGATGCGTACCCAAGTAGCTTCGCACCCAAGAGATTTCGAAGTCTCCAGCTTGCGCCTAGAATTCCGATATTTGATTCATTTCTACAAAAATGATACAAATTTCTAGTCATTATAAATTATTTTCCTCTATAATGTTTACGAGCATTCTCCCACCCTGGCTCTGCAATAATGTCGCCCAAAGTCTAAATGTGTCTCCAGTAGTACAGGGAGAACCCCGCCGATTGACCCCCAAGCACCGACTGACCGCAAGGCACACCTTTCTAAAATGCGCTGTGCTGGAGTTAAATCCTTGAGTTTAGACCAGTGTTCAGGGAGAGAGAGAGAGAGAGAGAGAGAGAGAGAGAGAGAGAGAGAGAGAACCGTTGGTGCAGAATGCCACTCTGCTATATGGGTAGCCCCCCCCCCCCCCCCCCCCCCCCCGTGCTTACTAAGGTATACGCATGTAGCCTATCATTTTGTAACTTAGTTAGATATCAATATGGCCAGAGAGCACGGACCGCACTCCCTGCAATGATTTGGCCTGGGAATGAGTTGACCTGCTCCCAAACACGCACTTGTTACCCTCTATATTAAAAACACATTTTCAGGAGAAGTCACTGGTTCCTGCTGACTCTTCTCCAGTCATTTTAGTTATGCTTGAAATGAGATGAAGAACCAGCTCTTAACATTTCTCAACAAAAGTATTACATTACAACAGTTATCAACCCTTTAATAGATAGATAAAAATAGTATACCACTAACTAACTTCAAATGTGTTTTTATATCGTGACATACGCAAAGTAAATAATTTTCAAAAATGTGACCCAATCACGATCGACAAATGACAAATGCGGGACTGTGCTCTATTAATAGCCATGAGCGGCGATTAAACAAGATGCAAATACACCCACAGAGGTGTAAAAGGTACCTAATTCGGTAATGTGACAAAATTATGAATATTTCTTTCAATAGAAATATTCTAAACTATTTACAATTTCGATAAAGTTAAAGTTGAACAGTTTTATTCAATCAAATAACTTGCAAAAGTTAATTAGGTCAACTACTCTAAGCATATTACTGTACTCCAATCTACCTATATAAGTAGCATCATTGGCAATATTAGGGTAAGCACAACCGATGGTTGTTGCGCTTCCCTGGTCTCCCTTCCGATACGTCATCAGATCGGGAGTGCGAGGGGATTGCTAATTTTGAGTGAGGGTGTGTCGGTGGTTCGTCCCGATACCCTCCACTGACCTTGACCGTGGCCTACCGTCTGGACCACGGCGTTGCCAATGACTGCTAGCCGTCTCTCGTCCATGTCCGAATTTTGTGTCCCTGCTGGGGTATGAAAGATTGATGCCTTTGACATAAGACCAAGCGGCGGATTGTTTTCCCTATATATCATCCACACCTAATTACATGCGCCCTAGCAGCAACTTGGCAGAAAAACTGACCAAAAATGAAAATTCCAAATTTAGGTTTTAGCGTGTTCCTGCGCGGCAGCGTAAGCAGGGTGTACCAACTGCAAGATCGCAGTTCGTGTAGAATGCGATCCCTTCACTATTCTACCCTCGAGTATACTCGTAGTTTCATTAAAGTAATTGCCAAACGAAAGAAAAAAAAGAATTTTCTAATTCCTCCACCTGTTACAACTGCCGAAATACGCCCTAGCCGCAATTTGGCTGAAAAAACTGACAAAAAATGAAAATCCAAATTCTGGTCTCAACGTGTTCCTGAGCGGCAGCACAGGCAGGGTCTACCAACTGCAAGTTCGCAGTTCGAGTAGAATGCGATACCTTCACTATTCTACCCTCGAGAATACTCGTAGTTTCATTAAAAGAATTGCCAAACGAAAAAAAAAAAGATTTCTCTAATTCCTCCACCTGTTACAGCTGCCGAAATAAGCCCTAGCCGCAATTTGGCAGAAAAAAACTGACAAAAAATGAAATTCCAAATTCTGGTCTCAACGTGTACAGGCAGGGTCTACCAACTGCAAGATCGTAGTTCGTGTAGAATGCGATACCTTCACCACCCTACCCTCGAGAATACTCGTAGCGTTATGAAATTACGAACAAGATAGGGTTGAGTTGAGATCCCAGTCAGATTTGAGCGTTCCTTGCATGCTTTGCGGTATTAGATATCCGCGGAAGGTCTAAGGGCCGTTCCATTTAAAAGTGTGGTGGGGGGGGGGGGGGGGAGGAACGGGAAGGTAATTAAAAATTCGGCACCCCCCCCCCCCCCTCCTGCCAGAAATTATATGGAACCTAATGGGAAAAATTAATTCAGAATTCGGCCCCTTCCCCCCTTCAAAAAACCTTCCGTTCCTCCTCCCCCCCCCCACACTTTTAAATGAAACAGTCCTAAGCTCATATAAAGCTACTCTTAGTTTCATAATAGGCATATAAAAGACAAATATTGACAAACAAACAAATTTACTTTATATGTTTGGCCATATTATTCATTTTGAAATGAAGTCTTTTTTTTGAAAAACAAGTCACATAGTTTTAGCATCTGCGTACACCGGCTCGGTCTTCCGCGACTGCTACGACGTGCATTGTCGAGCACGTTTGTGGTGAAAGATCTCAATAAAAACGAAAGGAATATTTTCCAAAACTTCTGTGAATAATATATGCGTATATATCGCTGCCAAAGATAATATTTGAGTTTAATCGCGAAATTTATCTGAAAGGACTAGGTAGAACTACATCGAGGACATGACGAGCACCAATATTGACAGTGACGTCACTAGACTGCAAAGCATGCCGGGAACGCTCAAATCTGAATGGGATCTAAACTCAACCGATGCGAAGACGCCCAAGATAGAACTAGAATTAATCGTGAGTGATGTTGCAATCAGATATCTAGGTGCTCTGATCTTTTGGTCAATTTGAAATATTTCATGGTAACAATCTGCAGGACGGGTACTTTCCAGTTAAGTACAAATATATAAATCAATAGTTGTTTTGTTTTTATTTTTGCATTTGCACCATTTGAAATTCGCCCAAAGTATGCCTTTATTAGGCAGATAGTACATGAACCTGGATGGTAGGGCCTTTTGTGACTACTGTGAAAGGTTTGACATGTCCAGAACATTATGTTTGATTGTTAACCCACATTAAGGGGGCTCGGGACCTTCGTTCTTTAAGTGTGACTTTCATGTAAAGATTGACCAATATCTTGGTCTATGTACAAGAAAACCTCAATAAACTATATATTTTATGAAAGCTGAGATTCTGGAGAGGTCAAATATTTTAAACTTATCTTGTGATATCTTCACAATTTCCCCAGGGTGGGGCCGAAAGACGTACATGTGGATTTCTAGTACATATGTTATTGCAAACAGCCTCCTGGCTTCATAAAAAGTGTAAGACAGTTGGTATTTATCCATTTCATAGAAAACATATTAAGGTACGGCTAATTCTTTTATTTTTTTAAATTTTTTGTTCCGAACAGACTTTAGAGCAAGTTAAAGTCATGATCAATATTTTTGTTTCTAGAATTTCACTTTCCTTCATTTTTGAAGTCTGATTAAGAAATAACTAGAACAGATATAAAGAAAATGAAAAACTTATCCGTGCGCAAGGATGTTTTTCATTGTGTAGAAAAATTTCAGCTCTCTGGGATCAATATTGAATGAATGAGGGTTGTTTTAAAAATGAGAAGTATGGTGATTTCAGAAAGCTGTCTAAAGCTCAAGTCAAAGTGAACCATACATTTATACATTCTAAAATGACTTTATGCTCCATTATAAAACTTAAGGGGTTAATTTGGAGTAAGAATACTATTCGTTTGCATTGGTAGAATGATTTGAATATTTAATAATCTACTGGGTACTTCAATTACTGGAATAAAAAGGGATTTTTAGAGGAGATTCTGAGCTTTCTGAAAGGGGGCTGGCACCCCCTGGTGAGTGCTCCTCCCCCAGCTGATAAGGAAAGATAACAAGCTATTAGTGACTACTAATTGCTAATTGGCTGTCTGGAGGTGAATCCATTGTGAGTTAGGTGGCTAGGTACTGATCAACATTTCTTCTTCAAATACCTTTCTGAATAAAGCTCTAACCATATGAATAATTACCTGAAATAGAATAATAATTGAAATAACTAAAAATTTGGAGGAGTTGTTAACTAGATGCTGATCAACAGAGTATAACTGTAGGTAAAATAAATCAACATAACATTTGGGGACTTCGTAAGGATCTGATTAAAGTATCCTCTTCAAGTGTTTTTCTGAAATTTCCTCTGATCACTGAGATAAAACCAAAATAGCGAAGGTGATTTGGGAAGACACAGGCATGTAGGGTTTAATAAGGGTTTCTCTGCATTGGTTTTCTCTGATAAAAATATATATCGAATAGATACCTCATGCTTCTTGAGACTTTTGGGGGCAACTGGAGAAGGTAGATCCATAGCTGCACTGAACTTTTGAAGTGCATTATGTCCATTTCCACACAGGCGTTCTGCTAGAACTGATTGTATGTGTATAGCATAAAATAGTCCATTTTTGTCACTTCTAGGAAAGTCTGTTCTCTTTCCATCACAATCCTCATTTGAGTATCTCCAAAATAGGGCTTATTGAAGTCCTTGTCGCCTTCTACTGTCTTGCCATAGTTCTAACTTTCCATCAAGGCAGTGTGCACACACTGCAGCTTCCTGAAGGCCCTCTTCCTCTTTCTCTTCCTTCTGGAGCTACTTCCCATTGTAAGGAAACATTCAGACTCTGCACTGTCCTGGGGTCTGCATCTAAATGTTCTCTCCTAACCCTTAATCTCTACAGGAAACCCTGTTCACCTAGGTAAACATGCATCCTAAACATTCTGCCCCTACCAGACACACAACAGAATATCTCTACAGGAAACCGGTTCACCTAGGTAACATGCATCCTAAACATCCTGCCCCTACCTGACACACACCAGAATATTTCTGGAGCATTTGATTGGTTTTACCTCACCTGTCTGACCTGCAACTGTAAAGCCAGACAGCTGATGCACAAAAATCACACCTTTTATTCAATACCCTAATTGCAATGAATTGGCCACTCATAGCTGCTTGGTGCCTGTTTCCTGAGTAAACAGGATACTTCCATTTGAATACACATTCGGATCAATCAGCGAGTATAGCACACCTCCCAGGAGAGATCAGATAAGGAAAGGCCATTATGGGTTTAGATAAGCCTCACAGCTGGTGACTCAGGATATCTGGCCTCTAGTAGAAAGCTTTTTAAAAACTCTTCTTTTTGTCATTTGTAGTTCTAGTTGAGAGTTCTAGTTCAAAGGAATAAGTAGCAAATCTTTTCAGCTATCACATATCAAAAAAACAAAAAAACACCCTATTTAAAGGTGCGAAGGTCCCGAGCCCCCTTAACCACCTGCATTAACCAATGATTAAGATAATTGGTTTTCGCATCGTTTTTCTAGGGTTGTCCTGCCACTGAAGAATCAGTGATATCAATATTTCATATTTTCCTTTGAATATAACTCCATTCTCTGAGTGCAATTTAACTGCCAGCAGACTCCCCGCAGGGCTTGTGTGAGGTAAATAAGGCAAATAAACCTGAAGTGGTAGATAAGGGACCAGCTCATAAGTACGATGTATTCAAGGTGTCAGCAAATGGCTGTAAAATATCTAGTCACGATTTGTCCCGGCTGATATCACGACATGTATTTTTCAATGCCTGTGTCTGCCAGAGCGTATCGTGCATTGCACCACACATACACGTGAGTCACGTCAGGTCGTGGCCTTACAGTCAGGCTGTGAGGATAAAGCATCGGCCATTTGGCATTCTGGGAGAGTGTGGGGGGGGGGGGGGGGGGTGGCAGGGGGGATGTACATTTTGGAAAAAAAAACACGTGTTTATGAAAATTGGCAAACTAAATATTCTGTCTCTGAATATTTAGAATATGAATAATCTGACTCCTGGAAAATAAAGAAATGAATGGTCTGTCTTGGATTTTCTCATTTGAAGTGTAAGGAAATGCATAAAGTGTATTACAGAGTGTCTAGGCCCCTAGAGCTTCTGCTGCTTTGCGGCCGCAATTACCACGCGACCTTAAACATTTAGCTTGGGTAAAATGGACCCACTTTAGTCGGTAGAATTAGGACAAATAAAAAACAATACATATTCGCTGAAAAGTACCATCCATACCGAGATTATTAGAGTTGAAATTATGAATATAATTCATACAATACAAAAAAGGCAAACATGAGTACTTGAAAAAGGCCAACTATATCATGAATCACAGCTAAAGATTATCAACTTCTGCAGATTTGGATTTGGAATTTTGCTTTTCGTCACATTTATGCCAAATGTGGCTAATTCGTATGTATGTATGTACGTACGTACGTATGTATGCATGCATGCATGCATATAATTATGTATATAATTATATATATATATATATATATATATATATATATATATATATATATATATATATATATATATATATATATAGAGAGAGAGAGAGAGAGAGAAGAGAGAGAAGAGAGAGAGAGAGGTATCTTATTCCTTCAATTACTTACCCTGATGTAACACTAAACCACGGCCACAATCGTACCCGTCCTGATTTTTCCGGTTTTGAACCGGCAGCCGGCCCGGCTAGGGAAATCCCCCTGGGAATTACCGGAGTGTAACGGGTACACGACTGTCTGGAATCCGACCAATGTAGGTCGATTTCAATTGCTACTACCTATAGTCGTTCAAACTAGCCTCAGTTAGTCAAATAGGTGAGAAGAAGCATTCGGTCTGTTGACAAGTTTGCTACTGACAACTTTGATTTATCCTGGTTCTACGAGCTAGACGCTATTGTTCAACCGTAGCCACGTGAGCGGCTGGAAAAGTGAAACGTTTGCAAATGTTACAATCTGAACACACCCAGAGATGTTTTTACTAGCAGGGAAAATTTGCCGGAGAAATCGGAGATGCCGTAAATTTAACGACTTGAAAACGCGTATAGATATATTCATTATTGTGTTTTCATCGGCAACGGGATAAAATCGGTATATCGCCAAATTCTTTTCAGCTGTTTCGTAATCTCTTCATTGGTTTTTAACGACATTCGAGTGATCTGTATACCGTAAGTTAGCTGGACGATTATGGATCCACATGTTGACACGGTAAGGTAGGGGGGTCGAATTCATTTTTGGGGACGTATCTAAATTTTGGGGGTTACTAATAAAAATGGCCAAATAGTAAATAACAAGACTTTTTTCGGTATGTTAGGCACGATCCCAAATTATATATATCAATATAAATTTGTCTTGATCCTAATACGAGTCCCATTCCTCCATGGGCTCATTGATAGCATACCGACTTCGAATGTCAGAGGTCGTGGGTTTGAATCCGCTTCAACTTCGCATGTTACTCTTTTTTTTGCAAGAGTTTATTTCTAGCTTCCAAATGCTTCGGATGGCACTTTAATCCGTAGGTGTAGTCGGCAATTTAAGAATTTCTTCAAAAAAAAAAGATATATATAGTTTAATGGGTGTAGTAATGCCTAGCCTTCACATAGAATATGAGATCTGTTAAGTGGTCAGCTTGTTCCTTTAACAGAAAAATGATCATAAGTGATAACGTTTAGAATTTCTTCAAGAAAATGTATAGTTTAATGGATGTAAATAATATGAAAATAAAGGATATGTTCCCGATGATGTTGGTATTGTCACGTGCATGCACACTTGCCGCACATGCCTATTACTCAATGCAACTTCCACCCATTCACCTTCTATTTGCCCTTCCATGCGTCATCACCTGTTGATCAGTGCCCTATTTATGCACCTTCCAACTGTACTATGGGCTTGGATACGTGCGCCCGCCACTCACGCGCACGGATCCTTATTACATTGTCATTTTGTAATCACCCTGCGGCCTTAATAAGCGCCCTGCCGCAACACTTGCCTTCCCCCTCTCTGTAAGTGTACTGTCCTCCCAATACCTCTTACAACGGGGCCCTCTCTGGATACGATGGCTATTCGGATCCTACCCAAGACTAACCTCAGTGCACAATCTGCCGCACAACGTAGCGGGATCTATGTGTGGAGAGTGCCAGTGGCAGTCAGTCTCCGACTCGTGTTCGTTTTCCGTATCGGTCGCGAACGTTCAGGACAACAGTTCACGCAAACACATCGACGAGGGTATTCTGTTCATTAAGGTGCTTCAGTACAGCATAGCGGCGCCACTGGTCTCTACAAGCGGCTGCAGATGGTCTGACTAGTCCAAACCGCAGACACCCCAATCTTAAGCAAGGGCGCGTTTTTTCAACCTTGACCACATTCATGCCTGTGATCCCAAACATTGACCTGGTTAATTAAGGCATTCTCCGGTGTTCTGCGTTATTTCAAAATTAGCCAAAAGTGAACTGTTGGTCGAAAACCAATTAAAAATCAAAGAACGTCTCCTTTGCAAGCCCTATTAATGCACGACTGAAATTAAGTTTATTTTGGTCACAGGCAATTTCAATCTTAATTTCTATATAAATATATGTATATTTTCTTTGTATCCAAATAAATTTCAGCAAAGGAATTTTGAGTGGTTGGAAAGGAAATACTACAGAAACTGTCTGCTATGTGCGCATGATAGACAGACACGCCACTAGCAATCAATAACTACCATTCTCCGCTCTACAAGAACCAACCCTTGGTTTACTGCATAAAAACGAGGTCCAGTGATTTGTCGTAATACCGCTAGATGGCAGTACAAATTTAATTCACGGGGATGCCGTTTTGCGAATTTCAGATAAACAACAACTCGAAATTCTAGTTTTACTGGCGTTATATGTGTCTTGTTTTACTGCGCACAGGCATACCGCAATCGTAATTAATGAGACAGTTGCTAGCTCGAGTGTGGGACCATGAAACACGTCCAGCGACAATGCAAATGGCGACCGAGTGAGTATTTTGGTGCACCTGATCAGTTCAGGCATAAACTGTATGGAGTTGGCAGCATGATATGAGTTTATTTTGCGGTATGCCTGTGGGTATGGTTACAAACAAACCCATATTGGACTTCAAAAACCTTACTGTTGCATAATTTGGTCGTCAAATCTAAACGTTTGGATGTTGTAATTTTCCCTTTATTTTGATCAATATTTTCGTTTGTTTTGCACTATCCAGCAGTTCAATGTTATCGTTTTCATGCAGGTTGGGTGTCTTCGTGCTCTGCACCTATGCATTATATAGACCCTCGGATATGATGGACATACAGCCTGATACAGGCTGTATTCTAGGGAGGTCGGTTAACACTCTTTAAGCCCCTACTGAAGCACCTTAAGAAACGGACAGAAAGCTACCCATCTGTATTCAAGAAAAAAACTGAAAAATGGAGGTCTCGACAAGCTTCTACTCATGGCCAATATCAGTCTACCTCGCCTTCCGTTGAAATACGTTTAGGATTAATTAGCAGAAAGATAGATTGTCTCGGGGTTAAGGTAGCATATGGGCTTATTTTTCGGACTGATTTTTCCTCTACCCTGCTTTTATTCGACCATTTATCCTATGTAAAGTATATTATATTGCCTGGAATTTCATTTGCTGAGTTATACATTGAGCACCTCCACACAGGCTGTGTGATGGTGGGATCTGAAAAACTGAAATACTACGAGGTGTTTTCAAATTTCATTAAGGTGGAAGAAAGGTATTGCATTTTTTCTTCAACCAAATTCTATAACTATTTCATTCGGATGTTTAAAGGAATTCAAGTTTAGATTGTCTGTTTCAATTTATAGAACACAAGCGAACACGTTCATGTGTAACTCTGTATTCATTCAACCGACAATGGCCAGCGACGGATATGTTCATTTATTCAGGCAGGTACGAAAAAAACGTCAATCAGACGTTCTCGGATGATAATTTTCATGATATCGCTAATTCGTAGATAGAGCATTTTTTGAAAAATATTTGAAGAAAAAATGTTGATCAAATAGTAACCATTTATAATTTTTCTCCAAGTATTTCCTCATTTTAATCTTGATTGCTGAGCACCTAGTATGTTCATTTTTCTAACGTGCCTTGTGATCTCGGAATACCTTACCTAGGGTTAGAGTTACCTAAATCTCTTAACCCTAACTTTAGGTAGAGTATTCCAAGAACCAAGGTTCCATTCGTATCCATGACGCAATACGAGTACTTCACGTATGCGGTGATTCAGTCTACCGTTGCTGCCACACAGGTAAAGTGAGTCATCCGCTCAGTAGATGTCTCTAGTGCCCGATGGGCTCAGATTGTTTTTGGAAAAATTTAGGATATCAGTTAGACCCAAATATCATAGAACTAGATGTAGCGCTTTAAAATGACTCAATTCTCAGATACAAATGATAGAGAGTTGTAAATGAAAGTTCTAAAACTTGTTCACTTAGGCATGAAGGAGTGCTCATCTCTTCCAGTTGTCGTATGGGAAAATATCGATAGACACTGCTGGTTAAATTATAAACTGCATGTTTACCTAGTTTTGACAGTAAACACAGGCATTGCTCGTATAATATTTGACAGACATATCGTTGTGTGTACTGTGTGTACTGTGTATATATGTATATATATATATATATATATATATATATATATATATATATATATATATATATATATATATATATATATATATATTATATCGTACAGTACCAATATACTGGCACATACGAGATACAGAAAACTGAATTTGTAGGGTGCCATAGATACCGCACCAAAAGGAGGGAAACCAGGTAAGTATGGCTAAGAACTGGTCTCTCCACCCCAACTTCACATTCTGCGCTGCGCTGGTAGTGACTGCACATAAACTTAATTTTACATACGCCTAAAAGAGGGCGCCACAAGCTGGTGTAAGCATAGAGCGGACAGGTAGCGGGTACCCGCTTTAATTAGCTTACCGCCCGACAAGTCACACATAGTATGATCAGCAACCTCGCAATAGAACACCGAATAGGCACACAGCCTGTTCCTGACAGGGATTGTAAATACCAGGGGCAGTTTTGGTGAGTTATCAAACCAACTAGTGCGAACATCATTATTTAGACTAGCCCGTAGCTTATGGGGCATACTAGTTCGAGCAACTCTAACAGTGGCACCGGCCGATGTTTCCTATATGCTATGTCTATTGGCCGACACCACCGTTAGAGTTCCCAGCATTTAAAAAAGTGAACTTGCGCCAAGAAAACTGGGCGCTCATATCTATAACCTGAAACACCCCCCAAAACCAGTCACGTTCGTATCCTACCTTATTTCTTTGTATAATTACATCTTTATTTGATGAAAATCCGTAGCCTGGTGCCTGTATGGCACACTGTTAAAGTTGAGGCGATCAGGCTTGTGGAGTTTACGTCTCCATTGGCGGATGCTTAATATGCACGCATGCGCACATGAGAAGGGAATCCCCCGCTAAAAACTAAGCGAGCAGTGGATGTGTGCGGAAGAGCTGCCCAATGTGAAAAATAAAATGTAGAGAAATATGATAAAGGTGGGAAATCTTAAAAATATGTTGTGCCAAACCTGAAATATATACACACACACACATATATATATATATATATATATATATATATATATATATATATATATATATATATATATATATATATATATATATATATATATATACCGGGTATATATATAAATATATATATATATATATATATATATATATATATATATATATATATATATATATATATATATATATATATATATATATATATATATATATACCGGGTATATATATATATATATATATATATATATATATATATATATATATATATATATATATATATATATATATATATATATATATGTATATGCTATCAATGAAATATTTGGGGAATAAAGTCCAGATACGAAAGAAAACGTGGAAAAAATGTGTATAAGTTGGCCAGTAAGCATTTTGGTATGATTCTACCCACCAATTATTTCCAAATGATACTTTTATGTGGATATCCTCCCCCTCCCCCCAGAAAATGATAAATAGATAAAAAAGGGCTTTTCCTTGAGCTGCTACGCTATGATTGTTAAGGAAATGTAAAAACAATACTATTTCAATAATTGTTGAAGGAAAACATATTCCAAAGGAGGCACAATCTTCGTTCAAACACGGATTAATTCCAAGCATACCCAAAGTGAGGTATGGGCATGAGGTGGTCCTATAAAATATACATAAACATTAAGTTCCATCACAATTTATTTTGATAAAGATAACTTTCAAATTGTATATATTTAAAGCCGGGTAGCTTATGTACTGGCTGTATGGAAAACATTTTTTGGAACTATAGAAAAGTCCGAATTTTTCGCAAGCTCAAATATGCATGTTACCCATGCACCACCGTAGTATGCTGAGTTGTTTGGGTTTGTTCAAATGCTCTCTCTCTCTAAGCGCACAACCTTTGATTGTGTTTTTCCCAAGGGATGTGTCCGTACGCTCCTAGCGCCGATGCAGGCATTGTCCATTGTGTCCATGCCGCCTAAACCCTTTCGGTGCATGCCCAGGTTCCCTTTGATTACCCGGGTAAGCTACGCTACTACAGTGTGCGTGTGTTACAACTAATAATGTAACAACTACCGATAATGTAATACTCAACTGATAATGTAATAACATTTACTGATAATGTAATACTTAACTGATAACGTAATAAACTTTACCAATAATGTAATAAACTTGGCCAACTGATAACGTAATAAGGCATGAACGTATAATGTAATAACATGACTTAACTGATAATGTAATACACTCTTACTGATAATGTAATAACTTTTCCAAACCTTTTCAAAGTTTCACGCAAATTCATTTTAGAGTAGTTTGAAACATTCATGCATCTAACATATCAAGTTCTGCACTTAGAAAAATAAATAGGGGTGGGGTTCTGATGTCGGGAGAGGGGCGGATGGGTTGGTGTTGACTAGGCAGGGGTGCCAGATATTCTGATAAAGTATCATCTATTGTATGTGTTTCAATGTGTATTCTTTTGTGTTATGCCTGCATATCAACACATTTCAAGTGTACAAAAAGCTTTTTGAATGAGATTTTTGACCAATATATTACTTGTTGCAATGTATGGCAGTTTCATTTAAAGGGAGAGGCAATTCAAAATTTAAAAATTGAAAGTTTCATTTCCTAGCATATTCACTTTTGCGAATTGTACAATTTTGTAATACATAACAGTACAATAAACCCTTTGCTGATAATGTAATAATTCAACTGATAATGTAATAATCCCTTACTGATAATGTAATAGTTCAAGTGATAGTGTAATAATACTCCGAATGATTATGAAATGAATCAACTAATAATGTAATACCTCCACTTATGATGTGATAAACTCTGACTGATAATGTAACATCTCAACCGATAATGTAATAAACCTGACTGATAACGTTATATCTCAACCAATAACGTAATAAATCTGAGAACTCTGACTGATAATGTCATGGCTTAACCGATAATGTAATAAACCTGAGAACTCTAACTCAACCAATAACGTAATAAATCTGTATAATGTTATAACTCAACCCATAACGTAATAAACCTGAGAACTGACTCAACCGATAACGTAATAAACCTGAGAACTCTGACTCAACCGATAACGTAATAAACCTGAGAACTCTAGTCAACCAATAATGTAATAAATCTGTATAATGTTATAACTCAACCGATAACGTAATAAACCTGAGAACTCTAACTCAACCAATAACTTAATAAATCTGTATAATGTTATAACTCAACCAATAACGTAATAAACCTGAGAACTCTAACTCAACCAATAACGTAATAAACCTGAGAACTCTGACTCAACCAATAACGTAATAAACCTGAGAACTCTGACTCAACCAATAACGTAATAAACGTGAGAACTCTGACTCAACCGATAATGTAATAAACCTGAGAACTCTAACTCAACCAATAATGTAATAAACCTGAGAACTCTAACTCAACCAATAACGTAATAAACCTGAGAACTCTAACTCAACCAATAATGTAATAAATCTGTATAATGTTATAACTCAACCTATAACGTAATAAACCTGAGAACTCTAACTCAACCAATAACGTAATAAACCTGAGGACTGACTCAACCGATAACGTAATAAACCTGAGAACTCTGACTCAACCGATAACATAATAAACCTGAGAATTCTAGTCAACCAATAACGTAATAAATCTGTATAATGTTATAACTCAACTGATAACGTAATAAACCTGAGAACTCTAACTCAACCAATAACGTAATAAACCTAAGAACTCTGACTCAACCAATAATGTAATAAACCTGAGAACTCTGACTCAACCAATAACGTAATAAACCTGAGAACTCTGACTCAACCGATAATGTAATAAACCTGAGAACTCTAACTCAACCAATAACGTAATAAACATGAGAACTCTGACTCAACTAATAACGTAATAAACCTGAAAACTCTAACTCAACCAATAATGTAATAAATCTGTATACTGTTATAACTCAACCAATAACGTAATAAATCTGTTTAATGTTATAACTCAACCGATAACGTAATAAACCTGAGAACTCTGACTCAACCAATAACGTAATAAACCTGAGAACTCTAACTCAACCAATAACGTAATAAACCTGAGAACTCTAACTCAACCAATAATGTAATAAATCTGTATAATGTTATAAATCAACCAATAATGTAATAAATCTGTATAATGTTATAACTCAACTGATAACGTAATAAACCTGAGAACTCTGACTCAACCAATAACGTAATAAACCTGAGAACTCTAACTCAACCAATAACGTCATAAATCTGTATAATGTTATTACTCAACCGATAACGTAATAAACCTGAGAAGTCTGGCTCAACCGATAACGTAATAAACCTGAGAACTCTAACTCAACCAATAATGTAATTAACCTGAGAACTCTGACTCAACCGATAACGTAATAAATCTGAGAACTCTGACCGATAATATTATATCTCAACCGATAACGTAATAAACCTGAGAACTCTGACTGATAATGTAATATATTTTATTACATTATCGTTTGAGATATTAAATTATCAATTAGAGTTTATTACATTATAAGTTGATTCATTACATCATCAGTCAAGGTTCAATACATCATCAGTCTAGTTGAGTTTTTACGTTATCAGTCAGAGTTTATTACATTATAAGTTGAGGTATTACATTATAAGTTGAATACTCATATTATCAGCCAAGGTTCATTATATTATCAGTCAGGTTTTCTTACAGCTTGAATAGGAATACTTCATATAAGGAAGACCCCCTACTGGGGTGGGGCAAGCGGCTGGCCGTGGTGTGTCAGATCAAAAAATTACTAAAACTCATTGTCTGTAGGACCTTTTGGCTGTTTCAACTTGGATAACTCAGATGGTTCACACTGTTCCCCTATCTGGCCTTGGAGAATCTAAAGATCAACCTGTCATGCTTTAATACAAAGAAAATCATAAGCTACATAATTTTCAGACTGCACATCCACATTTTGTTCGATACAACCTTTTAACTCATGGTATGTGTTATTTTTGTCTATTTGTAGTGTTCATCTAGGATTACTCTGACAGTTCCCCATGTATCCACTTCTCATGGTTTCCTCTTTCTGGCCTTCAAAAATCATCTTGTCTAGCATTGCCACATTCATCAGATATCATGAAATAATCATATATACTAGTATATATATGTATATATATACATATATATATATATATATATATATATATATATATATATATATATATATATATATATATATATATATATGTATGTATGTATGTATATATTTATATATATATATATATATATATTTGTGTGTGTGTGTATGTATGTATGCGTATATATATATATATATATATATATATATATATATATATATATATTTATATATATATATATATATATATATATATATATATATATATATATATATATATATATATATATATATATATATATTTATATATATATATATATATATATTTATATATATATATATATATATATATATATATATATATATATATATATATATATATATATATATATATATATGTCCAATGCTTTTGTAAGTGGAAATATGCTGAGGTGGGATGATGGGTTTAGTAAGACATTCTCCATCATCTGTCCAATTTTCCTGAAATAATTTCCAAATAATCCTCAAGAAGTCCAACTCAATTTATTTATGTATCATTTGAAAGGATAATCTGGCACAGTGCTATCCAGCTGGCTTTTTTTTTAATCCAGTGGTAATAATCCACAAAATCTTAGAAATGCTGTAGTTGAGGTCTTATTTTCATCACTCCAGCAGTAATGATCATGATGGGAAAGGGTCGACATCTATTTCAATTTTATGGAAAGAAGTACAAGCAGGAACTAACAAAACACTTCAGGACTTAAGGTGTGCGTTGCATTTAGGCATGATAGGATGATTATTAGATGTCTTTAAGGCCAGACATGGAAAACAGTGGGATGAGGATACGTGTGAACTATCTTAGTAATCCCAGTTGAGCCCTTTAGATAGACAAAAAAGTCCTGCAGACATTATCGGTTGAGTTATTACATTATAAGTTGGAGTTTATTACATTATCATTCAGGTCTATTACATTCTAGGTTGAGATATAACATTATCAGTTCGAGTTTATTACATTATCGGTTGAGATGTAACATTATCGGTCAGGTTTATTACGTTATCAGTTGAGATATAACATTATTCACGTTTATTACGTTATCGGTTGATATATAACATTATCAGTTAGAGTCCTCAGATTTACTACGTTATTGGTCGAGACAGAGTTCTCAGGTTTCTAACATTATCAGTCAAGTCAGAATTCTCAGGTTTATAACGTTATCAGTTGAGTCAGAATTCACAGGTTTATTACGTTATCGGTTGAGATATAAAATTATTCAGGTTTATTACATTATCGGTTGAGTTATAACGTCATACAGATTTATTACGTTATTGGTTTAGTTATAACATTATACAGATTTATTACGTTATTGGTTTAGTTAGAGTTCCCAGGTTTATTACGTTATTGGTTGAGTTATAACATTATACAGATTTATTACGTTATTGGTTGAGTTTGAGTTCTCAAGTTTATTACGTTGTTGGTTGAGTTAGAGTTCTCAGGTTTATTACGTTATCGGTTGAGTCAGAGTTCTCAGGTTTATTACGTTATTAGTTGAGTTATAACATTATACAGATTTATTACGTTATTGGTTGAGTTATAACATTATGCAGATTTATTACATTATTGGTTGAGTTAGAGTTCTCAGGTTCATTCCGCTATTGGTTGAGTTATAACATTATACAGATTTATTACGTTATTGGTTGAGTTTGAGGTCTCAAGTTTATTACGTTATTGGTTGAGTTAGAGTTCTTAGGTTTATTACGTTATCGGTTGAGTCAGAGTTCTCGGGTTTATTACGTTACTGGTTGAGTTAGAGTTCTCAGGTTTATTATGTTATCGGTTGAGTCAGAGTTCTCAGGTTTATTACGTTATCGGTTGAGTAATAACATTATACAGATTTATTACGTTATTGGTTGAGTTATAACATTATACAGATTTATTACATTATTGGTTGAGTTAGAGTTTTCAGGTTTATTACGTTATTAGTTGAGTCAGAGTTCTCATGTTGATTACGTTATTGGTTGAGTTAGAGTTCTCAGGTTTATTACATTATCGGTTGAGTCAGAGTTCTCAGGTTTATTACGTTATTGGTTGAGTCAGAGTTCTCAGGTTTATTACGTTATTGGTTGAGTCAGAGTTCTTAGGTTTATTACGTTATTGGTTGAGTTAGAGTTCTCAGGTTTATTACGTTATCGGTTGAGTTATAACATTATACAGATTTATTACGTTATTGGTTGACTAGAGTTCTCAGGTTTATTACGTTATCGGTTGAGTCAGAGTTCTCAGGTTTATTACGTTATCGGTTGAGTCTGTCCTCAGGTTTATAACGTTATTGGTTGAGTTAGAGTTCTCAGGTTTATTACGTTATTGGTTGAGTTATAACATTATACAGATTTATTACGTTATTGGTTGAGTTAGAGTTCTCAGGTTTATTACATTATCAGTTGAGTCAGAGTTCTCAGGTTTATTACGTTATTGGTTGAGTTATAACATTATACAGATTTATTACGTTATTGGTTGAGTTATAACATTATACGGATTTATTACATTATTGGTTGAGTTAGAGTTTTCAGGTTTATTATGTTATTGGTTGAGTCAGATTTCTCAGGTTTATTACGTTATTGGTTGAGTTAGAGTTCTCAGGTTTATTATATTATCGGTTGAGTCAGAGTTCTCAGGTTTATTACGTTATTGGTTGAGTCAGAGTTCTCAGGTTTATTACGTTATTGGTTGAGTCAGAGTTCTCAGGTTTATTACGTTATTGGTTGAGTTAGAGTTCTCAGGTTTATTACGTTATCGGTTGAGTTATAACATTATACAGATTGATTAAGTTATTGGTTGATTAGAGTTCTCAGGTTTATTACGTTATCGGTTGAGTCAGAGTTCTCAGGTTTATTACGTTTTCGGTTGAGTTATAACATCATACAGATTTATTACGTTATTGGTTTAGTTAGAGTTCCCAGGTTTATTACGTTATCAGTTGAGTTATAACATTATACAGATTTATTACGTTATTGGTTGAGTTTGAGTTCTCAAGTTTATTACGTTATTGGTTGAGTTATAACATTATACAGATTTATTACGTCATTGGTTGAGTTATAACATTATACAGATTTATTACATTATTGGTTGAGTTAGAGTTTTCAGGTTTATTACGTTATTGGTTGAGTCTGAGTTCTCAGGTTTATTACGTTATTGGTTGAGTTAGAGTTCTCAGGTTTATTACATTATCGGTCGAGTCAGAGTTTTCAGGTTTATTACGTTATTGGTTGAGTCAGAGTTCTCAGGTTTATTACGTTATTGGTTGAGTCAGAGTTCTCAGGTTTATTACGTTATTGGTTGAGTTAGAGTTCTCAGGTTTATTACGTTATCGGTTGAGTTATAACATTATACAGATTGATTAAGTTATTGGTTGATTAGAGTTCTCAGGTTTATTACGTTATCGGTTGAGTCAGAGTTCTCAGGTTTATTACGTTTTCGGTTGAGTTATAACATCATACAGATTTATTACGTTATTGGTTTAGTTAGAGTTCCCAGGTTTATTACGTTATCAGTTGAGTTATAACATTATACAGATTTATTACGTTATTGGTTGAGTTTGAGTTCTCAAGTTTATTACGTTATTGGTTGAGTTATAACATTATACAGATTTATTACGTCATTGGTTGAGTTATAACATTATACAGATTTATTACATTATTGGTTGAGTTAGAGTTTTCAGGTTTATTACGTTATTGGTTGAGTCTGAGTTCTCAGGTTTATTACGTTATTGGTTGAGTTAGAGTTCTCAGGTTTATTACATTATCGGTCGAGTCAGAGTTTTCAGGTTTATTACGTTATTGGTTGAGTCAGAGTTCTCAGGTTTATTACGTTATTGGTTGAGTCAGAGTTCTCAGGTTTATTACGTTATTGGTTGAGTTAGAGTTCTCAGGTTTATTACGTTATCGGTTGAGTTATAACATTATACAGATTGATTAAGTTATTGGTTGATTAGAGTTCTCAGGTTTATTACGTTATCGGTTGAGTCAGAGTTCTCAGGTTTATTACGTTTTCGGTTGAGTTATAACATCATACAGATTTATTACGTTATTGGTTTAGTTAGAGTTCCCAGGTTTATTACGTTATCAGTTGAGTTATAACATTATACAGATTTATTACGTTATTGGTTGAGTTTGAGTTCTCAAGTTTATTACGTTATTGGTTGAGTTATAACATTATACAGATTTATTACGTCATTGGTTGAGTTATAACATTATACAGATTTATTACATTATTGGTTGAGTTAGAGTTTTCAGGTTTATTACGTTATTGGTTGAGTCTGAGTTCTCAGGTTTATTACGTTATTGGTTGAGTTAGAGTTCTCAGGTTTATTACATTATCGGTCGAGTCAGAGTTTTCAGGTTTATTACGTTATTGGTTGAGTCAGAGTTCTCAGGTTTATTACGTTATTGGTTGAGTCAGAGTTCTCAGGTTTATTACGTTATTGGTTGAGTTAGAGTTCTCAGGTTTATTACGTTATCGGTTGAGTTATAACATTATACAGATTTATTACGTTATTGGTTGACTAGAGTTCTCAGGTTTATTACGTTATCGGTTGAGTCAGAGTTCTCAGGTTTATTACGTTATCGGTTGAGTTATAACATCATACAGATTTATTACGTTATTGGTTTAGTAATAATATTATACAGATTTATTACATTATTGGTTTAGTTAGAGTTCCCAGGTTTATTACGTTATCAGTTGAGTCAGAGTTCTCAGGTTTATTACGTTATTGGTTGAGTTATAACATTATACAGATTTATTACGTTATTGGTTGAGTTATAACATTATACGGATTTATTACATTATTGGTTGAGTTAGAGTTTTCAGGTTTATTATGTTATTGGTTGAGTCAGAGTTCTCAGGTTTATTACGTTATTGGTTGAGTTAGAGTTCTCAGGTTTATTACATTATCGGTTGAGTCAGAGTTCTCAGGTTTATTACGTTATTGGTTGAGTCAGAGTTCTCAGGTTTATTACGTTATTGGTTGAGTCAGAGTTCTCAGGTTTATTACGTTATTGGTTGAGTTAGAGTTCTCAGGTTTATTACGTTATCAGTTGAGTTGTAACATTATACAGATTTATTACGTTATTGGTTGACTAGAGTTCTCAGGTTTATTACGTTATCGGTTGAGTCAGAGTTCTCAGGTTTATTACGTTATCGGTTGAGTTATAACATTATACAGATTTATTACATTATTGGTTGAGTTAGAGTTCTCAGGTTTATTACGTTATTGGTTGAGTCAGAGTTCTCAGGTTTATTACATTATTGGTTGAGTTAGAGTTCTCAGGTTTATTACATTATCGGTTGAGTCAGAGTTCTCAGGTTTATTACATACCTGTCAACATTCAACCATCCAAAATCAGGAGATTTCATGCGGTTCACTATCGCAGCATTTTGTTTAGTTCCAATCCTGGCCACCAGGGGGTCAGTTTCTAGTTTAGCTTAGGAGTGCTCTTATATTTAACAGGAGTGGGCAAATTGATAACCATACACATATGTTTAAGGTTTTTTTTTTTTTTACTTTGAAAGCTTGTTGAATTCATCAGCCACTGCAAATGGCAGAAAGTGTTGAGCAATGAAGTTCAAAAACAGGTTCTGCTAGGGGTAACCATCTTTTGTAGTAGCAAATGATGTGATTTTGTTTGTTGTCTGCAATGTCCTTGCATTCTTCTTATGTGCAGGAGTCCCTATATGCTATTTCATATCTGTTTTTTCCTATAGGTATATCCAAACTAAATGTCAAGAAGTAAGCAAAAGAATCACCCATTTTGCTCCTAATTTCAGAATATTGTCAAGCCATTTTGTTACTAAATTTACACTGATACCTCTGTATTTTACGAGGTGGTGTATTTTTCTTGTCAGCCATTGTAGATTTTTCTTGAGATGATATCTGATGATGCTAGCCCACGATGCACCTTTCCCTTTTAAAGGCGCATAGAACAATACATGGGTGCATGATAATTCCAATTAGTAAGGGATTAGCTATCAATACCTACTGATTACCACACGCAGTAATTGGGTCAGGTGAGATACACTGGATAGAAGGGAATAGACTGACCTACTTGCTGAGAAAAAGATGGAGGATTTTTCAAAGTCAGCGAAATCAGTAGCTAATCAGTAGAAATATTCAAATCAGGTGCTAAATCAGTAGACAGCAATTTTGGGGTTCAAAATCAGTAGAGTACTGCTCAAATCAGTAGAGTTGACAGGTATGTTATTACGTTATTGGTTGAGTCAGTTTTCTCAGGTTTATTACGTTATTGGTTGAGTCAGAGTTCTCAGGTTTATTACGTTATTGGTTGAGTTAGAGTTCTCAGGTTTATTACGTTATCGGTTGAGTTATAACATTATACAGATTTATTACATTATTGGTTGACTAGAGTTCTCAGGTTTATTACGTTATCGGTTGAGTCAGTTCTCAGGTTTATTACGTTATTGGTTGAGTTAGAGTTCTCAGGTTTATTACGTTATGGGTTGAGTTATAACATTATACAGATTTATTACGTTATTGGTTGAGTTAGAGTTCTCAGGTTTATTACGTTATCGGTTAAGCCATGACATTATCAGTCAGAGTTCTCAGATTTATTACGTTATTAGTTGAGATATAACATTATCAGTTTATTACAATATCGGTTGAGATGTTACATTATCAGTCAGAGTTTATCACATCATAAGTGGAGGTATTACATTATTAGTTGATTCATTTCATAATCATTCGGAGTATTATTACACTATCAGTTGAACTATTACATTATCAGTAAGGGATTATTACATTATCAGTTGAATTATTACATTATCAGCAAAGGGTTTATTGTACTGTTATGTATTACAAAATTGTACAATTCGCAAAAGTGAATATGCTAGGAAATGAAACTTTCAATTTTTAAATTTTGAATTGCCTCTCCCTTTAAATGAAACTGCCATACATTGCAACAAGTAATATATTGGTCAAAAATCTCATTCAAAAAGCTTTTTGTACACTTGAAATGTGTTGATACGCAGGCATAACACAAAAGAATACACATTGAAACACATACAATAGATGATACTTTATCAGAATATCTGGCACCCCTGCCTAGTCAACACCAACCCATCCGCCCCTCTCCCGACATCAGAACCCCACCCCTATTTATTTTTCTAAGTGCAGAACTTGATATGTTAGATGCATGAATGTTTCAAACTACTCTAAAATGAATTTGCGTGAAACTTTGAAAAGGTTTGGAAAAGTTATTACATTATCAGTAAGAGTGTATTACATTATCAGTTAAGTCATGTTATTACATTATACGTTCATGCCTTATTACGTTATCAGTTGGCCAAGTTTATTACATTATTGGTAAAGTTTATTACGTTATCAGTTAAGTATTACATTATCAGTAAATGTTATTACATTATCAGTTGAGTATTACATTATCGGTAGTTTATTACATTATTAGTTGTAACATGCGTGCTTCTGCCACCGGACAACCAACAAAGTCCGTGCAGTGCAACCCCATTGTGGAAGCAGAAGTTATATATCCGTTGTACTATATATCGCCGGGTGGTCATGCCACACCCGGCCGTGCTTGAGGATAAGAAATCAGCATCAAAAGCACCTTTTTGTTTAATTTTTTGAAATTAGTTTACGTTAAGAACCATCTAGATACACTCGTCCACCAAACTGCCAACTCAGAATTAGGCAAACAGGCGCGGCAACGGAGATCATGCGTTGCAAAGGATTGGGCCTCCTCTCTTATAATATACTAGAAAAGTACCCGTCCTACGGACAGCAACCACAACATTTTTACGTCAAAAATATCAGGGCACCCAGATATCCTTGCAACCACACACTTAGGGCTACCTAACCTTTGGATCAATAATTCAAGAGGCTTGGTAATCATATATGCCAGTGGTAGATAAGTTGTCAAACCGGTATTGGAAAGGTGGTGGTGGGGTGGTGTCCATTTATCATATCACTCATAACGAATTCTAATCATTTCTACTCAAAACAATTTTCGTTTAGTAAGATCAATATAAAGTATGACATACGATATGTCATTTACACCCGTCCTAATTTGGTTCTTCCTGTTGAAAGATATCATTATTTGTCATTCGGTATGATTTACAGACTCGTTTACAACTTTTTAAAGCTAAGATTATTAATGGGGTAGGTAAGTGGAGGAAACACAGATGTATACACCTCTTACACTTGAATGGTAGACTCTAATGCATTCTACACAAACTGTGATATAACAACTCGTAGCTTTGCTTGCTTTCACCTCTGCCACTTAGGGATACGTAGTGACGGGTGCCGTAGTAAACGGCGAACACCACCTACATACCCTTAGCCCCCATTGCCATTCTCATCACGCAGCCCAACCTAATTGGAGTTGAAGAATGTCGTGAGAGAAAGCTCGCAATCGTTCACTGCGCTGGATTCTCTCTTGGCAATAATGCAATTTCAATAAAAGTGCAACACAGTAATCTGCTTAGCATAATTGGCCAACTAAACATTTGCAAGTTATTTGATTGAATAAATGTGGTCAGTTCATATATACATTTGTCAAAATCGTAAATAGTTTAAAACATTTATTGAAAGAAATATTCTTTATTTTACCAATTTGCGGAATTCAGTACTCTTTACACGTCTGTTGGTAACTTCCTATGTTGTTTTAAAGCTGCACATGAATATTAATTGAGCTAAGTTCCGCAGGTTAGGTGCTAAATATAATCATATATATATATATATATATATATATATATATATATATATATATATATATATATATATATATATATATATATATATATATATATATATATATATATATATATATATATACCGGGTATATATATATGTATATGCTATCAATGAAATATTTTGGGAATAAAGTCCAGATATGAAAAAAAAACGTGAAAAGAATGTGCATGAGTTGGCCAGTAAGCATTTTGGTATGATTCTATCCACAAATTATTTACAAATGATACTTTTATGTGGATATCCTCCCCCCAAAAAATGATAAATAGATAATAAAAAATGGGCTTTTCTTTGAGCTGCTACGCTATGATTGATAAGGAAATGTAAAAACAATGCTATTTCAATAATTGTTGAAGGAAAACATATTCCAAAGGAGGCACAATCTTCCAAGCATACCTAAAGTGAGGTATTGGCATGAGGTGGGTCTATTAAATATACATAGACATTAAGTTCCATCAAAATTTATGTTGATAAAGATAACTTTCAAATTGTATATATCTAAAGCCGGGTAGCTTATATACTGGCTGTATGGAAAACATTTTTTGGAACTATAGAAAAGTCCGAATTTTTCGTATGACCTACGATATGTCATTGACACCCGTCCTAATTTGGTTCTTCCTGTTAAAAGATATCATTTATGAATTTTTGTCATTCGGTATGATTTACAGACTCGTTTACAACTTTTTAAAGCTAAGATTATTAATGGGGTAGGTTAGAGGAGGAAACACAGATGTATAAACCTCTTACACTTGAATGGTAGACTCTAATGCATTCTACACGAACTGTGATATAACAATTCGTAGCTTTGCTTGCTTTCTCCTCTGCCACGAAGGGGTTAGTAAAGACGGGTGCCGTAGTAATCGGCGAACACCACCTACATACCCTTAGCCCCCATTGCCATTCTCATCACGCACCCCAACCTAATTGGAGTTGAAGAATGTCGTGAGAGAAAGCTCGCAATCGTTCACTGCGCTGGATTTTCTCTTGGCAATAATGCAATTTCAATAAAAGTGCAACACAGTAATCTGCTTAGCATAATTGGCCAACTAAACAGTTGCAAGTTATTTGATTGAATAAATGTGGTCAGTTCGTATATAAATTTGTCAAAATCGTAAATAGTTTAAAACATTTATTGAAAGAAATATTCTTTATTTTACCAATTTGCGGAATTCAGTACTCTTTACACGTCTGTTGGTAACTTCCTATGTTGTTTTAAAGCTGCACATGAATATTTATTGACCTAAGTTCCGCTGGTTAGGTGCTTAATATAATCATATATATATATATATATATATATATATATATATATATATATATATATATATATATATATATATATATATATATATATATATATATATATATATATACACCGGGTATATATATATATGTATATGCTATCAATGAAATATTTTGGGAATAAAGTCCAGATACGAAAAAAAAAACGTGGAAAGAATGTGTATGAGTTGGCCAGTAAGCATTTTGGTATGACTCTACCCACAAATTATTTCCAAATGATACTTTTATGTGGATATCCTCCCTCTCCCCCCAAAAAATGATAAATAGATAAAAAAAAATGGGCTTTTCTTTGAGCTGCTACGCTACGCTATTGGAACTATAGAAAAGTCCGAATTTTTCGTAAGCTAAAATATGCATGTTACCCATGCACCACCGTAGTATGCTGAATTGTTTGGGTTTGTTCAAATGCTCTCTCTCTCTCTAAGCGCACAACCTTCGATTGTGTTTTTCCCAAGGGATGTGTCCGTACGCCCTTAGCGCCGATGCAGGCATTGTCCATTGTGTCCATGCCGCCTAAACCCTTTCGGTGCATGCCCAGGTTCCCTTTGATTACCCGGGTAAGCTACGCTACTACAGTGTGCGTGCTTCTGCCACCGGAAAACCAACAAAGTCCGTGCAGTGCAACCCCATTGTGGAAGCAGAAGTTTGATATCGGTTGTACTATATATCGCCGGGTGGTCATACCACACCCGGCCGTGCTTGAGGATAAGAAATCAGCATCAAAAGCACCTTTTTGTTTAATTTTTTTAAATAAGTTTACGTTAAGAACCATCTAGATACACTCGTCCACCAAACTGCCAACTCAGAATTAGGCAAACAGGCGCGGCAACGGAGATCATGCGTTGCAAAGGATTGGGCCTCCTCTCTTATAATATATATATATATATATATATATATATATATATATATATATATATATATATATATATATATATATATATATTAAAACATTGCTGCCAAGTTCGAAGATGGTGGACTGGAACAGCCAACTGAGAAAATCTGTCTTGAAAGAGGTTTGCATTTAGAAAATAAACAAATAAATGACGCAACTATTTTACTGACAAATTTTCAATATCATTTTCCTCATTTGATTTGAATATAAAATGCATGAAAAATGACTCAGCTTTTCTTTATATAATCAGTTTGTTTACATCTTAACATCAGCAGGGGGGGGGAGAATATAACAGCCACTTCACTGAACAGGTTATTATCGGAAAGTATACCACACCCACAGAAGATGGCCATTTGGCAACTGGAAAAGGAAAATCATAACTCGAAAATCATTTTGATTGACAAGAACTGTTTATTTACATATTCAATGATGTGGTAGCTATGTAAACATATCAATCATAGCCTTTTTTAAGCTTTAGATACTTTGTGAAGGCCCCTATATATATATATGTATATACCGGCAAAGTTGGATATAACAGACTCAATGGGACCAGGAAAATTGGTTCGTCATATGCAAAACAGAGAGAAAGATGGGTATAGATACAGGTGAACTTGGATATGACAGACTCAATGGGATCAGGCAAAATCCGTCGTATACATATGACGAATACTTGATATGCATCGGACTGGGACCAAGCATATCGTCCGTCATATGCAAAAATCCATCGTACAGTGGTCCGTCATATCCATGTTCACCTGTATTTACATATATGGATATCTCACTGCTCTAAAGCACTTTCAATGTGTTTATGTATGCAAATCCTGATGAACTAAGGGTGGCTGAGGGTGATCAGGTGGATGGTATGGATATCTAGGTGAGATTGATGTGGTCAAATATATTTTATGTTTCCCTTTCCGTTCATAGGAGCAGTAACTTCCTTTTGTTTTTGCCAAAGGCACCTCAATATTATAACACCTTAGTTGCAATGATGCAGCCAGCTATCAGACAACCAACACATCTTTAAAAGTTTAGATTAGTATATTGCTGACCAATCACATCCCAGCATTCTGTCTATGCTTTTGCTTAGTTTTGTATGTTTTGTGCTTTGTGCTATGGTTTGATATTTAGTTGCTTTGGTTATGTTCAGTTCAGTTCTATATTAGAATTTTGTATCCGTATGATTTTGTACCTTTTGTGTATAGTCAATAAACATACAATTTTACAATACAAGAAATAGAGGCACTGGGAGCGGCCATTTTAGTCTACTAATAGCTTATCCCTGGCTGTTGTACACTAATCTCTGTCTGTTGTCACATGTATGTCATTAGCAGTAAGGTACCAGCTAATGACATTTATTATACCTCACATGAAGATTCTTGATTCTGGTTGTTCAAGGGCCATAGATTGCTTGGCATGTTATACTCACTCCTTAGCGACAGGCTGTAGTCCTTAACAACAGTTGTTATTCAATTAAATAACACACAGCAACAGCGTGTGTTAACCCTTATGCTGCTGTTGGCTAATTTGGTAGTTACAAAATGATGCAAAAAACCTGAAAAATGACTGAAACCCTGGCAAATGGGTACTCATCTGAAAGTACTCAGCGAGAGCTTTCCAATGAATACCAGCAAGACAGGGTTTAGATGGTTTTCTACAATATTTGCGTCCTTGTGCTTTGGACGAAAGTAGCCTCAGCATTGGAAGGGTTCATTGATTAACACACGGCAACAGTGTGTGTTAATTGATCAACACACGCTAGCGTGAATACCCTTGAACACCCACAGAGTTTGCCCATTGACCTACCTGTGAAACAAAGGTTAACGAGGTAGACCTCGAGTATTTATCCAAAATCTCTTGTGTTTGTAATTTTTCCCCCTTATGTGTTTTGTATTTTGATCGGTATAATAAAACAAATATGATATCTCCGGGAAGTTATTCCTGGTGTACACCCCACAGGGATGTCATATTTGTATAATGTGTACCAACAGCCAGAGATAAGTGTACGGCTGCTACTGCCACCTAGAGACAAGCTATTGATAGACTAAAATGGCCGCTCCCAGTGCCTCGATTTCTAGTATATATTAGGATGTGTTTTAACAGCAATATACTTCTTGTATGAAGGTTGGCAGTGGTGGTAACTTCGGTTTAACCCTTCAAATGCTGAGGCTACTTTCGTCTAAAGCAAAAGAATGCAAAGATGTTTGAAAACCATCTAGACCCTGAGGTGTTGGTAATTCATTGGATAGGTCTCGCTGAGTATTCTCAGATGAGTGCCGTAATTTTGCGTGTATAAGACAAATTTTTTTACAAGAATTTTTTTACTCAGATCGGGGGTGCATCTTATACACAAAGCTAAAAATCTAGGGTGTTCTTTTTGCAAACTTACGGTACCCATACGCCAGGGTTTAAGTCATTTTTCAGGTTCTTTGCCTCATTTTGTATTGGCCAAATTAGCCACCAGCAGTAGAAAGGTTAAGTAGAGAATACCCCATGAAACAATTTGGGCCTATATTTTATTCATGGTGGAATTGTCCCAGGGCTCAACATTAAGAAAAAACTTGATAAGCCCAGCAGGGCTAGTTACCGAAACTTTTACTAGCCCTGAAATATTTTTGCTAGCCCTGATATTAATGACAACTCTTTTCAAATAGTGACCTGTTGTTATCATAGCCTCTGTTGATAACATGAAAAGAATACAGTGTATTGTGGTAAATTGAGTTAAATTATCATCCAGGTATGCAGAGCCAAAGGTGGGCTTCATAGTTTTTTAAGCGCTGATATTCAAATTCTATCTAGCCCCTCAGGGCTACTCATAGGTAGAATTTACTAGCCCTGACTTTCAACAACTAGCCCGGGGCTACAGGGCTAGCCTTAACGTCGAGCCCTGTGTCCTTTAAACTAGGATCATCTAACACTGCTGGGCTACCGGAATTTCTGGGTATTTCAAAATCCTAGCTGATTTCTTCCAAGAGCCTATCAAAGTCAGTCACCAAAGCTATCTAGAGCTTCAAGTTGAATATCCTGGTTTTCCTGTGTAATAGATAGGTTGCAGGCATCATCTGTCACCTCTTATTTAAAGGACAATTCCACCATGTTAATAGCCTATCTCTGCTGTTGGTGCAACTAAGCCATAAGCAGTAAGGTAGCTGCTAATGACTTAGTTGCACCCACAGCCAGAGATAAGCTATTAACAGGTTAAAATGGCCTCCCCCAGTGCCTCCATTTTGTGTCTGTTAGGAGGTGTTCAAACAGCAATATACTTCTTGTATGAAGGTTGGCACTGGTGGGAACTTTGGTTTACATAGAGAATACCATAAGACACTATTTGTGCCTGTTTTATTCATGGTGGAATTGTCCTTTAAGGTAGATATGTCGTAGCGCTATCGTCAGTCCTCGGGTGGCCCCTGCATATGGATATCAAAAAGAAAGATTACGCCTGAGTACTGATCACTGGTCACAGATCTCGTCCAAGCGACATTCTATTGACGTGCGCTTTAGAAAACACAAGCGCGACAGTCTCATGGGTCTCCCTTGACAAATCGTCCTTAACGACATGGCTGTCTACTTTGACCACGCAGATCCCTTCAAGCTAGATCATCTTGACCCAGATTTTCATCTCATTATTGTGGCTGAAAGTGAATAACGATACAGTCTTCGAAGCCAGTGTTTTAGAATATGACAGATATGAACCCCTCTAGGTCCAAGGTCATGTCACAAGTACCTTGAATTCTGAGAGGACCTGAAAATCAGCATTTACTATGTAAAGCATGTGCTGTTAGTAATTTTGAGGCATATGGCAACATGAAATAATACTTCTTAAGTTCTCATCATGCAGATCCCCTGTTGAGGTAGGACCATGGACCTTACAAAAAACATGAATGATCATATGGAGGAGTCTCATTTTCAACTAAAGGGTAAGTCTTGACATTTTGCTAAAAAACGAAACACCTCCAGATATGTTCTTTGAGGGTGCCTCATCACTTCAAAAATAGCCACTTATTAATAAGTTTACCAATATTCAGTAACTTTAAAGTGTAACCTTTACAATAGCAAAAGTGCCGTTGATTTCATTTGACTCAGTTTTCAGGTATTCAAGTTAGGACAATGACACGGGTATCGCGGAGGGTTCTACCTTAGTAGGAACACACTGTCCTTCCCAAACAGTACTTATATCCTGGTTTTCCTGTTTAATGGTTGGGTTGCTGGTATAATCTGACGTCTCTTGTTCAATAGGGACACACTGTCCTTCCCCAACAGTACTCATATCCTGGTTTTCCTGTTCAATGGTTGCTAGAAGTGTCCTTACACAACAGTAAACGTGTCCTGGTTTTCCTGTTTAATGGTTAGGTTGCTGGTATAATCTGACGTCTCTTGTTCAATAGGGACACACTGTTCTTTCCCAACAGTACTCATGTCCTGCTTTTCCTGCTGAATGGATAAGTTGCTGGTATCATCTTTCTTCTCCTGTTTTAAGGGAACACACTGGCCGTTCACAACAACCCACTGCTGTGGTTCTGCTGACTCTGGAGCTTTGGTGTGAGGGCTCTGCTCTGAGTGTGACCTCTTATGCTGCTCCAGATTCGAGGAAGTGGTAAACATCATAAGGCAATATTCACACTGAAAGGCTTCTCCATGGATTCTTATGCTGCTGTAGTGGTTGAGTTGCCCGTGATGCAGTCGCAGCTCTGAGGCCCTTGAGAATGTTTCACCACACGGCCCACACTTGAATGGTCGGTCAAATCTGTGTTTTTTCTCATGTTCTATCAGCTCTTTTGAAAACGAGAATGTTTCACCACACTGCCCACATTTAAATGGTCGGTCATACCTGTGTTTTTTCTCATGTTCTATCAGCTCTTTTGAAAACGAGAATGCTTCAACACACTGCCCACATTTAAATGGTCGGTCGACTCTGTGTTTTTTCTCATGTTCTATCAGCTCTTTTGAAAACGAGAATGCTTCACCACACTGCCCACATTTAAATGGTCGGTCGACTCTGTGTTTTTTCTCATGTTCCATCAGCTCTTTTGAAAACGAGAATGCTGCACCACACTGCCCACATTTAAATGGTTGGTCATATCTGTGTTTTTTCTCATGTTCCATCAGCTCTTTTGAAAACGAGAATGCTTCACCACACTGCCCACACTTGAATGGTTTTTCATGTCTGTGAATTTTCTCATGTTGCATCATCTCTTGTGATGAAGAGAATGCTTCATCACATAACTCACACTTGAATGGCTTTTCCACTGGATGAATAGTTACAGGCTCCTCCGATGCCAATGTCTGAGCTGATCCCTTCTCAGAAAGCTCAGCCTTGAAACTTGTTTTAACCGAGTGAATTTTTTTATGGCATACCAACTCTTGCGTTGTTTTAAATGCTCTTTTACACAATTCACACTGAAACAGTAATGTCCCAATGTGAACTACTTTATGTCGTTTCAGCCGTGAAAGGGACATAAAGGATTCATCACACAGCTCACACGGGTGTGGTTTCTTCACAGTGTGACTTTGCGCATGCTTTTTCAGAAGTGGTGACGAAAAGAATCCTTTATCACATAGGTTACACTGGAATGGTCTTTCCTCTGTGTGTTTCCTCCTTTTATGTTGTATCATAGATGCTAACTGTCTATACCTTTTATCACATATCTCACACTGAAATGGTTTTTCCCCTGTGTGATTGTGATTTCTTTTATGTTGTACCAGATCAGTTGACGTGAAGAATTTCTTATCACATAGGTCACACTGGAATGGTCTTTCCCCTATGTGGATTTTTTTATGTTGTTTCAGATGTGATGACTGGAAGAATCTTTTCTCACATATCTCACACTGGTGTGGTCTTTCCCCTGTGTGACTTCTTTTATGACAATTCAGAGCGGAAGGGCTGATGAACTTCTTATCACATAGCTCACAATGGAATGGTCTTTCCCCTGTGTGAATTCTTTTATGTATTATCAGATTCGATGACTGGTAGAACTTTTTATCACATACCTCACACTGAAATGGTCTTTCCCCTGTGTGAATCCTTTTATGTTCTGTCAGATGTGATGACTTGATGAATTTTTTATTACATATCTCACACTGGTATGGTCTCTCCCCAGTGTGATTTCTTTTATGTTGTCTCAATTGTGCTGGGGTGAAGAACTTTTTATCACACACCTCACACTGGAATGGTTTTTCCCCTGTGTGAATTATTTTATGTGTTGTCAGATGTGCTGACTGGATGAATTTTTTATTACATATCTCACACTGGAATGGTCTTTCCCCTGTGTGAGTCCTTATATGGTCTGTGAGAGCTGATGACTGGAAGAATCTTTTATCACATATCTCACAATGGAATGGTCTTTCCCATGTGTGACTCCTTTCATGACAAGTCAGTGATGAAGCACTGGCGAATGTGTCATCACAAAGCTCACACTGGAATAGTTTTTCCACAATGTGCAATTGTGCATGCTTTTCAAGATATGATGACGAAACAAATTCTTTATCGCATAGCTCACACCGGAAAAGTCTTTTTCTTGTGTGAATTATTTTATGTTGTATCAAAGATCCTAACTGGTTGAACCTTATATCACAAATCTCATTCTGGAATGGTCTTTCCCCAGTGTGAATTCTTTTATGTTGTCTCAGATGTGCTTGCGTGAAGAATTTCTTATCACATAGCTCACACTGGAATGGTTTTTCCCCCGTGTGGATTTTCCTATGTTGTTTCAGATGTGATGACTGTAAGAATCTTTTATCACATATCTCACACTGGTGTGGTCTTTCCCCTGTGTGAGTCCTTATATGACAAGTCAGAGCGGAACCACTAATGAATATTTTATCACATTGCTCACACTTGAATGGTTTTTCCCCTATGTGAATTCGTCTATGTACTGTCAGATTCGATGACTGGTAGAACTTTTTATCACATATCTCACATTGGTATGGTCTTTCCCCAGTGTGAACTCGTTTATGTCCTGCCAGATGACATGCCTTCAAGAATGTTTTCTCACATATATCACACTGGAATGGTCTTTCCCCTGTGTGAATTCTTTTATGTCCTGTCAGATGTGATGACTTCAAGAATTTTTTCTCACATATATCACACTGGAATGGTCTTTCCCCTGTGTGAATCTTTTTATGATAAGTCAGAGATGAAGGACTGGAGAATGTTTTTTCACAAAGCTCACAATGTAATGGACTCTCCATAGTCACTGCTCCTTTACGGAACTGTCCTAGTAATATCTGGGAGTTGTGTGTCTGATTTAACTTATGCTGTTCCTAGCATAGCATAATGTTATAGTTTTAGAACTGTAGTTTTTTGCACAAATCAGAAGAAAGTCTTCTCCGCAGAAGGTTTTCAAATACCAGTTCCTGATGATCAAGACCTGAAGAAAGAAAACAAGAGTAGGATTAGAATAAACTTGAAACAATTCCTTAAAGGAGAATTTGGAGTTGTTGTTTTCATTTTACAAAAAAAGGTTGAATGATTGTTTGTCGTCATTTGAAACTGGTATGGAGAAGCGTTTACCTGCGTCAAGCGTGCAAGGTCGTTGTAGCTAAAACTAGGAAAAAAACGTGTAGCTAAGGAATATGATGGGTGGAACGTATGTGAAATAATAATAATAATAATAATAATAATAATAATAATAATAATAATAATAATAATAATAATGATAATAATGATAGCAATGATAATTATAATAATAGTCCGTGATATCAACACAAAGAGACCTCTCCTTTCTAAGAGCCCAATGGTCTAACTATTTGTTAAACTACTTACCTTCTTTGGTTATAGATCGGGTATTTCCTTAAAGGGGAAGTAAAGGCTCACATACAATTGGCTGTACAAAAAGACAGGGTGGTAGAGTTATTTTTCATATATTTCCGATTGTTAAATTCAGACAAAAACAATGGCTAGCAGTCACTGAAACTTGTAAATCCACCTGTCTTGAAGTACCGATATGCAGTTCTATGTTCAGACCACTTCCCTGATGCATATTATGTAAGGAATCACAAACTACAGTCAGGATTACTTATAAAAGGGGACTTGGGGGACAGCAAATCATAAGGTTATTTGAAAATTCATGAACATAGCTCAACATCTGTCATATGCAAATACATTGGATACCTGTGTGACTATGAAGGAAGGGTTGAATAAAAACAATACTATTATGTACATCACCAATCATCCAGATTTTCAGTATTTGATTTTACCTGAAGCTAGCTGTTCTACAAAAACTGTTTTCTTTCATGTAACCTACACAAATACTAAAGGAAATGATTGATGTTCCAAGTACTGATAGCTATTTCCTGCGTTGACTAACTTCTGTGTCCTGGGATCTAGATGTGTAATGCCACAAGGTTATAATTAACCCTTTGTTTATCCTTTTCCTTTAAGGAGTTGTTACTTCCTTTTGTTGCTGCCAAAGGGACCTAGATATTAAACAAAACCCAAGTTGTAAGACAACCAACACAATCCTAAAGTCTATTTTCAATTGTACAGATTAATGATGACCATATTTAGGTACCTAGAATTGTATGCTAATAAACTTAACTGTTAGCTCTCTCTGTGTGCTTGCTTTGTAGCAGTTGATACAGAAGGATTGGAAACAAAAACACTGAATGGCACAGCACCATCCTGTTGAGTAATCCTGACTACATTTATGATTCCTGGTATAAAACGCATCAGCGAAGTGGTCTGAACATAAAATTACATGCTTCATGACAGGAATTCAGTAATGCTAGTCATTGTTTTTGTCTGAATTTAACATCAGGAAATATATGAAATATAATTCTACTACCCTGTCTTTTTGTACAGCCAATTGCTGCTCATGATTTTACCATTTGCCTGTTTGATACTCACACAAGTTGTTATGCAACTTTCAAAGAGAGTTGGTGTGTAGAGCACTACAGTCTATGATACACTGCTCAGAGCTAGGGGACATGAAGTGGGCTGCCACCCATTTGACTCACAGCTGATAGCAGTTGAAAAACATGGCTGCTACCAGGGGCTGCTAGGGGCTGGCTGAGGCTGCTGGCAATACACAAAATTCTCCCCTCATGGGATCACTAAGAGAAAAAGGAGGACAGCATCCTATTCTTGAAGTGTATTACTTTCATATAAGCTAATATGTATGTGAGCCTTTAGTTCCCCTTTCAATATGTTCATGTCTTATGAAAACATCTTTAAACTTTCTCTCAAACATTGGAATTTATATCTTTAATGTTAGTAAACATAGTTTTGATTGAGCTTTCTGTTATGTTTGTTTGCTGTATATATAAAACTATATGCAGGTGCCTGTTCTTAGGCAAGGTGGTGTTTGTGAGGGAACAGGTCGACTCTTACCAAAATCAACTCGCACCCAAGCTTGCCAAGCTAGTACCCAGCATGCATTATCACTTGCTCTCTGGTCATTATTCCTCAAATGTTTGCCTAAAACCTTGAAGCAAGGGTTAATACTAATGGACAGTCAAGCCAAAAAAGAAGTAAAAATTGATCGATGTATTTGTAAGTTATGGTATATTTACTTTGAAAGCAATCTCCCAGGTTTCATTAGCTAGATACTACCTCTTAACAACCCAGACAAAATGATCAGTTTTAGCGCAATATTATCCTGGATGAATATTACTTTGAAGCTCGACCAAGCTGTTACCGAATCGCACTGTTGCCCTTTAAGCTGAGATATCTTTTTCAGGCAAAGTGTAAGGAAATCATGCTATACATGGTTGTGTCTGGATTTGAAATTTCTTTCGAAGGGGAAATCATGCTATACATGGCCTATTTTCAACTTTCCAAGAAAAAGGTTTATGGGTAAAAAGTGAAAAAACAAAACAAACAAGCCTGTTATGGAATCACTCAAAACCAGCATCTAGCATATATGTTGTCAATGCTGTTCCTGCCACTTTTTTCCAAAATTTTCTAAATCAATTTGTAAGTATATCTAATTTGCACAAATTTCATAACAAGGATATGAGTTGAATAACTTAAAGTTGACATCATTATACAAATATGACATCCCTGTGGGGTTTCCACCAGGAATAACTTCCTAGAGAGAGAGGATTGTCGACAATCCTCTCGAGGGGAAGTTATTCCTGGTGGAAACCCCACAGGGATGTCATATCTGATTTATTATACTGAACAAATACAAAACACAAAAGGGGAAAAAATTTCAAACACCAGAGATTTTGGATAAATATTCGTCGTCTGCCTTGTTGAACTAGTTTCACCAGTAGGTCACTCGGCAAACTCAGTAGGTGTTCGGGCTAGCGGTCACTAGGGCTGCATACCGCTAAGGGTGAAGCGGCACGGTACCATAACCGGTACCAACGAAACGATACAGTATTTTAACGGTACTGCTATCGGTATCTAGAAGTCTTGAACTATGCTAAGTACGCACTTAGCCTAGTTCTTGACATACATAGATAACATATCAATATCTGTTAAGTGTGTTGATAACATCATATGAAAAGTTGTACTTACAGGTGCCGGCAGAACTTGTTTACTTCAAATGTACACTATGTAGCAAAGCGAGTACCATATCGCTGCTGCCATATGCATAGTGTTCATTGTGATTGTTATCACCACCGCGTAGTGGCGCTGTAGTAGCGATATGCAGCGCCACTACGCGGTGGCGATAACAATCACAATGAACACTATGCATATGGCAGCAGCGATATGGTACTCGCTTCGCTATATAGCGTACCTTCGAAGTAAACAAGTTCCGCACTGTAAGTACATCTTTTCATATGATATTATCAACATACTTAACAGAGAATGATATGTTATCTATGTATGTCAAGCACTAAGCTAAGTGCCTGCTTTGGTTGTGTTGTTTTGCAAGCGGTATTCGGTACGGTGCTGGTACCGGGTACCGGTGTACAGCCCTAGCGGTCACTATTCTTCAGGTTAGCGGTAATTATTCAACTATTTCATGGCTGTTGCCGTGAATTATTCAACTATTTCATAAGCTGATAAGGACAACAGCCTGTCACTAGGGAGTGAGGAAATCATGACGATTAATCCATGGCCCTTGACCAACCAGAATCAAGAATCTTCACGTGAGGTATAATAATAAAGAATATTTCACAGATGGTCTTGTTACAGAATCACTGTTATCATTTGTAATGTTACCTTAAGTAGCAATATCGTTTATCAAAAGAGTGCATCATGCTGATTTTTTTTGTTTTAATACAAAGTTCAGTTTATATACTGATATAAAGACAAACATTTGTACTGAAAGGAGCACCATAGGAATTACATAGCAGATGACAAAATGCCTCATATTAGAAGGACCACTTATATTCATGATTGCATTTGGTCCATTATAAATATGTTAGAAGGACCACTTATATTTATGATTAGGCCTAGAAAAAGTTGTTTGTTTCCTATAACCCTACCCTAAGAAGTTTTTATTCAAAAAAATCTCTACCCAAAGTTTTTTCCGCCCTCCCAACTCCCATTCAACATAAAACATGCATAAAACACACATTTTTGACCAAAAATAGTGCAAATTTTGTTTTCTACTGACCAACCCCTATTTTTTTCAGACGGTTACAGGAAACAAACAATATTTTTTTCTTGGCCTTATATTTGGTCCATTACAATTATGTTAGAAGGACCACTTATATTTGTGATTGTCTTTAAAGTCCATTATACTGTAGAACACACAATGTTAGCGTCTGTTAATATATAGCGTACATAGCGTGTGGTTCCGCTTCGCTATATATAAAAACGCTGTACTTTTTTATTACTGTACTGCAGGGTCTTAGCCAGGATTTAGAAACTGGGTGCCTAAAATTAACAATTGTTATATTTTTGGGCGTCCAAATTTTTAAGGGGGGGGGGGGCAACAATATACTCAAATTTCAACCATAAACATATATAAATTTATCAAAATAAGGCATAATATCCTTATTCAATGTCATGGGAATTATATGGAGATGAAAAATATCAATCATATGCTTTAGCTAGATAGACATTTTCAAATATTCCACACAAAGAATTGTGGGTGTCCTGAGGTGTGCTTTTTAAGGGTTTGGGTGTCCAAAAAGACACCCAGACGCCCTGCTGGCTAAGACCATGCTGTACTGGCACTGTCAGCAGCGGCTACCATCGCTAACATAAAGATACGCTATGATGCGAAAACTCCCCAATTCACTATATTTGGGACACGCATCATATATTTGTTCTACAGTAATTAAGTTAGAAGGACCACTTATATCCAGGTGCTCCAGGAGTTCAAGTAAATCCCCCTTTCATGTGACACTGTATGCACGACCACGTTATGCAACTTTCAAAGAGAGTTGGTGTGTAGAGCACTACAGTCTATGATACACTGCTCAGAGCTAGGGGACATGAAGTGG
>OZ012685.1:33964247-34016747 GCA_963942565.1 Maea johnstoni | reverse complement strand
CTTACCAATTTCAATCTGTGTCATGACATATATATATATCGTCAATAATTGTTACAGTAGTCAGGCAATATTTGTAGTTATATCTTTTGTACAAGAAGTGTCACATTGCAATCTATTACCTGCACATAGGTTGTGATGCCGTGTAAACTGTATGCCAATGATAACATATACAGACTGTATAGCAAAAACAAGAATAAAGAAAACAATAATCAATGTATATATGCGTGTTTAACATTTCCAAAATACTCAGTGTTTCGTCAAATAGACAAATACTCTCATAATTTCAGAAACCATAGTTTTATTACGTTATACTAACTGACTTTTTGTATTACTTCTTTATTGTTTCAATACACACATACATACGTACATACATACATACATAAATACATACAAAAGTACATACATACATACACACATACACAAGTACATACATATATACATACATACATACATACATAGTACATACATACACACACAAGTACATACATACATACATACATACATACGTACATGCATACATTACAAAATAACCTGACAACAAATGTACCTTTATGGCGTAGGCAGGAAGCATGAAATATGAGTTATGAAAACATAACTACTTTCTCGTTTAGCTGCTCAATCAAAAAACCATTAAATCCCAACAGAAATGTAAAATGTACATCTTTAGTACCTACTCACAGAACACCACACATCAACTGTGAGGATACGCGCTCTCCTTATCTTATACTTATGCTCTCTAAAGCAAGAAGTTTTAATAAGAAAAAATATCAAGCACAGAGTTGTATTTGTGAGTTAGTAATTTGGTTGAGTAATGAAAGTCAAGCAGGTGTGCAGATTTGAGTTACGGCAAATGATATATCCAGTTCATAAAGTTTTTAAACCATCTCACTTCTTCATTTTAGCATTAACCAAGGCGCCGTAAGGTTGCTTAATTATTTTCCTATTAATAAGAAGTTGAGTTCGTTACATATATGCTGACCTGTTATGTAATTCTGGAGATGACGCACATAAATGATATGACAATCTTCGTCCTGCATAGTATTATTTACTTGTAGGGGAGTCTGCTTACTCAGATATCAATCGCTAATGTTAATTGTCCATGATATTATCGCACTTATATATTGTTTAATATCTCCAAGACTCTCTGAATTATTAGAGCATAGGACTATATGTAAATTTCCCGGTACCCTATGATTTTTAATCTCTGAAAAATATACATAAGAAACACTTTCTGGCCTGCCAAGTGACCAGGTACTGAACTAAACGGTCAGTGTTGTGAGGATATTATGTAAAGGCCAATGTTGAATAAACGCAAGGTACTGTATAACTGGTTGATTTGGCGTGTACTTAAGTTGGCGTTTTTTTCAAAAAAGTATTTTCGCTGTATTTATTTTGGCGTCTGGAGCAGTCAGAACAACGCCATCTTCATGTAGACATATTTTTATGCGAATTTTAATTTGGCGTTGATGGGCATTCGCCAAAAAACGCCAAATTAAAAACCACGCTAAATTAACCAGTTATACAGTACTCAATAAACAAAAGAGCCAACATGTTTTCCACTAAAGAGTTGTTTTACCGGTAGCAGACAGGACGTATGCCCTTCATGTCTACAGCGTAGTTAGTTAAGTTTAGGCCACTAAGATGTTTGAAAGCCATCCAAACCCTGCCATGTTGGTATTCATTGGAAAGCTCTTCCTCAGCAATATCAGATGAGTACCAATCAGTTATTTTCTTTAGTTTTTTTATATCATTTTGTTTTAACCAAATCAGCTACCAGCAGCTTTTATAGTATACGCCATTGCACTCCATCCTAGAGAGATAACTTCTTACCGTCTCTGTCGTCCTGTTTTTGGCATGCATTGCAGACCAGGTTTTCTTTAAGATTTGCCCCACATTTGTATCGTCTGTTAACCACCCGATATGTTTTTTTCATGTAACCATATTGTGTGGTGTTCCTTAGACCTCCTTCATACCAATCAAGAGTTAGTGCTTCCCAAAAGGCAAGATATTATGTAAAAGCAATTATTTTACCTTTTATTTTTTCTATTTAATTTGTGTAAAATTCGTTCCATCTGATTTAGACATGTCTGAAATATTGTGCATTATGCTTTCGAAATCATGTATTGTTGAATTGCCGTTTTAATCTTGTATTCCCCATATTCAAATTTGATCTCAAAGGAACTTATACTGTTACTATACATGTATGCACATGGAACGCCTCTCTACAACAGCTTATCTGCTTGTCTTATATTTATCTTTATTAGCTGGAGTTTTCACTACAAACATATACAGCATACACTTACAAGGGGCGGTAGCAAATACGTTTTCGCAGATGCGAGAAAAATAGAAAAAAACTAGTATAAAATGAATAAGGAAAAATAAGGAAAAATAGAGGTTAATAGAGATATACACAAGGCATAATCAAATACTGTTATAGAGGCAAGCATAGTCCATAGACAGGAAGGTGGCCATACCTAAATTAAGCAGGTATGTATGCTTTTACATTTGTAGTAAATGGCACAAGTCATGCAATCCAGTCTCCTTCTACTCTTGTTATCTCAAGACTTTTGTCGGATTAAGATATTAAACTTATTTCTAGTGTTGCAGTTGTTCTAAAAGCTAAAGACACGGTCATCATATCTGCATATCAATCATGAATCATGCATGTTTATACTTTATCACAAAATCCCTGTTCACCGTATTGAGTTGAGCCTTTAGAGGTGGCGCCATCTAGTGGCTGGTTTGAATACCAACTTCGATACGATCGTTATCCTTTGTATAGTTATACATGCAGCTCACACGATACTACAATTATATGAAACTAGTCAAAAAACAGTGTGGATATCGGTATTATTTCCATATCTCTTTGACGCTATCCTTGTTACTAGCTGTTCAAAGAAACCACTTCAACAACGGACAGATTGCCCATTCTTTCATCAATCCAATTATTGAAAAAATAATCCAATGCCTTGCCGCTTTTATTCAAATACCTCACACTCATTACTACACTGACAGCGTTTTCTAATTGAAATAGATCTGATATACAATGCAGTACTCCGGGTTATTCATAGCGAAATGGAATATTTATAAAAGCTCATTGAGTTTTTGGTCGTTCACACGTCGGCAGATTAAACGATCTCGATCCCACAAACTACACTTATTATATGCTTGGTAATCAGGAAAAAGGTTTCGAGATTTTACTTTATATTATCGACAAATCAGTTGCTGCAATAATAACCATAAGTAGGTCATTCAGAAACAATTCTTTGTAGACTTTCTACAAGACTGACTATTGACAAAAAGTAGGTATAAGTAACAAAATGCTACAAGCAAAGCATAAGTAGTCTACTCACGACAAGTTGACAAGTTGGCTTAAACACACATACATGAACGCATCGATACAAACATATATACATACATACATACATACATACAGATATACATACATGCATGCATGTATAAACACAATACATACCTGCATACATACATACATACATACATACGTACGTACATACATATGTACATACATACAACAAACACACATGTGTGTATGTGAGAGAGAGAGAGAGAGAGAGAGAGAGAGAGAGAGAGAGAGAGAGAGAGAGAGAGAGAGAGAGAGAGAGAGAGATTGTATCACTCCCACGCTTATTACACGTGGGATATGAACACTATTTATAATATTGATTACGACTCAGGGATCAAGCCCTTCGCCAGGTGCTCACCTAAAGGGACCTTTATTTTATACAGAGAAATGGGCAAGATATACTTCTTAGGCAAGCTTAACTACGAGGTTCGAGGTGCCTTGGGGCATACGGATATCTTCAAGTGCTGTAGTCCCATTACGATATGTGAAGATTTTTTAGCCACACGCACTAATCTTGTTTTGATCCAGGTTCTCAGCAGCTGTCATAGGATATATGCTAAGTACAGAGATGTGAGTTCATCTCTCAAAGGCACAACGTCAGAGAAAACTTAGCACCAATTATTCTCCGTTCGTCTAATCAGCGGATGTCTTAAGATGGCAAAAGTGCACCGAGTGCAGATCAGCATGTAAAGTGATCCAAAGGAATCGTTATATATATATATATATATGTATGTATGTATGTATGTATGTATGTATGTATGTATGTATGTATGTATGTATGTATGTATGTATGTATGTATGTATGTATGTATGTATGTATGTATGTATGTATGTATGTATGTATGTATGTATGTATGTATGTATATATATATATATATATATATATATATATATATATATATATATATATATATATATATATATATATATATATATATATATATATATATATATGAGTGTGTCTTGATACGGTCTGTTTTTGGGGAGGACAATTTAGTGAGGTAGGATCCAAAGAACATTTGAAAAGGTTGAATGATGGTAAACCCACTGACTCACAGACCCGTGGCAGAACCGTGCCTAATCTGTGGTTAACTAATTGTAGATGACTAGATGCCAATCACAGTAGACGGAATATCGAAATATAAAACTTGGACCCGTTCCTGCCACGGAGTTGTTACCACCTAGCCAGTGGTTTAGAAGTGTTTTCTGTGAGGGCTGGCAGAATTCTGAGTATGAAAGGGGTTAGTTCATCAGAACTTGATTGCCATATTTGCCCCACAGATGACACTTCTACTCACCGTTTATTACATTCACACCATAACGCGTAAAGACCTTATTAAACCTATTCTATTGAACTGCCTCTTTATTGCATTATAACAGTGAAGGCATTATTACTTGGGATTAAGGCTGCAAGGTCTCTCAATATGTAATCATTAATGACTCGACCTGTTACTTAAAGTTATTTAACCCTTTTGCATCTAGAAGGCGCATCTGTTGGGCAACTTTGAACATAACTCATTCTATTGAATACTATTTAAGAAATATATTTGAAATGGGACTGTTCAGCCCAACGTGAACAACGTTCAGTATTTTATTTTTTAAATATTACTTTGGTATCAAGATTTTTCAAGATATATGTCAGAGCATGTGTACGATCTAGGTGTGAAAGGGTTAATTTCTCATGACAGTTTCGTTCTCTGGTAATCTTCCACGTGCCGCGCACATTCCCGTGTATTAATAACACACTGGCTTATCAACAGAATCTGCCAATAAAGGTACACGATCAATTAGTCCATATAGGGTATTGCAAATTATCACCAGTTAGGAATTGAGTCCGGATACTATTAATGACATTCTCAGAACTCACGGCTATATTTAACAATAAAAATGACGTAGTTCCGAGGGCATTAACGCCCTAGGGAAATACTTCTTCCCGAGGGGTCAAAATCTTCTCTGTCCACCAATAAGCCAGTCAATAACTGTTTTGTTATACCGAACAAAAGAAAAAGCACCAAACACCAGTTTCTTGGGAAACCTTTATAGGCATGACTGTCGATAAACATCTGATCAGGTACTAATTATTTTACCAATTTGCATTTATACTTGGTAGCCTTCTTGCAAATTCATAGGACTATTAATAGTTAAAAACTTATAACAGCTAGTGTATATTCTCGAAGACAAAATTTTTGGCCTCAATCACTTGCAGAATGAATTTCCTGAAACCAGTAATTAATTTTGAAAAAGCAGTCAATAATTTTTGCATTATCTCATGGCAGCTCGATTTGTTTCATGCGACACATTTGTCATTTCTCCATACCCAGATATAACATAGGAAAACTTACTCTGTTCGGTAAAATTATTGATTTTAATCTTTATATAGATAGTTTAAAATAGGAATAATCAAAACAATCACTACAAATTATATTTAGGGATGTGCCACATATATTGGGCATGTGTGAAACAAATCGAGCTTCTATTAGATAATGCAAAAGATTTTGACTGCTTTTATGCTCAATAGGGTAGATTGTATCATGACAGTTAATATAGTGAGAGCTATAGTAGTTGTAGTATGTTTATTTGCTGTAAATGATATTTTACAAAATCATACGTACTTGTAGAAACATATTGAACATAGCAATAGTCAAATAAATTTTATACATACAAGAAGAGGAAAAAAAAAATGTCTCGGAGGGAGACATTATTGCGAAAATGCCTGATGCAAAAACCGAACAGGGCATGTGAACACAAAACGTCTCTGAAGGAGACTTTCCAAGGCTATCATACAGAAATATCGTTAAATACATTAAGATATAGAGAGATGCCTGCCCGCTTCACAGGAGAAGTAGCATGGATCACTCGAAAAACAGGGGTGTCATAACGTCGACTTGTAGCTCATTAGGTGAGTCCACTTAGGTGCCCCTTTAGAACCACGAACGGAAAAAAACCATAAAACAAGGCAAAAAGCAACAAGGTGCAAAATGTAACTCTACTCAAGTACATACATAATACAGGACGCAGAAAAGAAATACCATGAGTACACAAGATACTATCTTTAAGTACGCCTTAGCAATAGGCACCCTAAACTCGAGGAGAGTGTTCTCTCTCTCGGATACCTCACCTCTAAATGTGAATCCTCACTCATTACAAAGAGGCACTTAAGCTCGCAAAAAAAAACCAAAAAAGAGCTCATGTGTGTTATTAATACATTCAACAGGGAAAAAAACAAAAACCGGAGCTATGAGCATAAAAGAATTAGTGCTCCATTACACAACTATATACTAACATGCTCAGAAGCAGTCACAAGACCCACTGGATACGTTATAATGGGGTTATTTCTATTAACCCAAAAGGCAAAAACTAGACAGGGGATGCCTAGAGATGCTTAGCAACGGTGTAAGCAGATCGGTTAAGCTAATAAACTAAGGTGTATACTACAGGTTGTTGAACGCAAACGAAAGAGCATAGCATTTTGCAAAGGATTGTGGTGTACTACTTTGCACGTGCTTTATACTTAGATAACAAGATAGAGAACAGAGGGCATCCCTCTCCCAGGGGTACTCAAACAGGTTGTAAAAATCAGCTAATGAAGGACATAAAAGAGATTAATACAGGCTGTACATCGGGTGAGTGTTTGCGAGGGATCTTTACGTTCGTTCCCTCGTGCCAATACGTTCCCAATACATTTTGGCTGTGTAATAGCATGTAATTTTCCATATTTGCCACATATCATATATGTCAATACCTTCAAGGGGTTTCCCTAGGATAGTGTAAAACACCTCCCTTGTACCGAAACCGGGGCATATTTGACTAACTTCATTTTGCAGGGTCTCCCTCAGTACTGCGTGATGGGGACACTGCATAATCATGTGAAGGGCATTTTCGGGTGCAGCTAGGTCACAAAGGGCACACATACGCTCGTTAAAGGTTGCTCTTTTGAGTCTGAAATCATCATCTTTTAGCTTTGTACAGTGACACAAAATTCTCACCATAACTTCACAGAATTTCATATATGACCTATCGGAGTCTGAGATTTGCCACCATATGCTATAGGCTGGCGTAGTGGATATGTGCCCTATGAGACCTAAGTGCCGGTTATTGTTGTAGTGTTGTTGCCATGCTTCACGCTCAACAATGGCCGCTCTCCCCCATATTAATTCCTTCCATCTGGCTTTACTAACAAGTTCCCCTCTAGCCAAATTTCTAATATTCTCAATCACACCAAAATCGACCCCTGTCTGCAGGATATCAATAATAGGGCTATCATAGGGGTTCGCATCCCCGGCTACAAAATCATTCACTCTGTTAATGAAAATTCTCTTAATCGGCATAAAATCAAGCATTTTGGCTATAGAGTATAGGAAAATCAACTTCCTGACCTTAATGTAGTTAACAATATCCATCCAGCCCATACATATATAACTTGTAATATTGACAGACCTGCTGTGAAACCTCTGTATCCGTCTAGCGGCATACCTTTGGAAGGCTGATAGTAACTCAGCATCCTTCTTTTTAACTACCCATACTTCACACCCAAAACACAATATCGGCATAATGACAGTCCAAAAAATGGTGTTGCAGGTCCCTAAGTTTAGACCACCACTTTTGATACCCATTGAGGAAGACATGTTCAAGACTTTTCTAGCTTTCTTAACTTTCTCTTCTGTCCTGACGTGTGTATCACCCCGAACACAAGTTTTAATGCCCACGTGGTCGTAATAGAGCCTTTCCTGTACTCTATCCCTTCCCAGTGTAAAATTCCTATTCCCCTGTCCTACCATGCGCTCCCTATTCGTTTCGCCAAATACCAAAACAGCACTTTTCTTTGCATTGAAGGAGTAGCGCCACTTTTTCCCGTGTGTGTCTACTATGCCCATCACACGGTCCATTCTCCTTTTTGACGTAGTGCAAGCAGCCACATCGTCCGCGTATCCAACAGGGGACGTAGGTACGCGGTATATGGTGCTGCATAGCCCAGACGTCTCCAGAGAACTGATTAGAGAATTGATAAACGCAGTGTACTTCACTAACGAAAGATAGCCCCCCTGGTGGATGCCGCACAGCATGGGGTACCATTCTGACATGGTGGAACCGATCCTAACACAACAATTGAAGTTCATATAAGATTTGTACAGAATCCTCCAGAGTGACCCTCTAATTCCCATAATTCTTAATTGGTGGAAGAGCCCGTCTATCCACACAGAATCAAATGCCTTCGATACGTCGTAATACGCCACGAAGACATTTCGATTCACCTCACGCTCCTTAGCTATAGTCTCCTGGAGCGTGAGGGCCGTGTGGATACACGAGCTCCCCGCCCTCCCAGCACCTTGCAGGTCAGATACTACCCTCTCGCCAAACCACCATCCTTTTAATCGTTCCCATATTAGTACTTCGAAAAGCTTGTTGTACGTGGTTAGAAGGGTGATGCCCCTATAATTATCTGGGTCGAGGGAACAGGTATTTTTGCCTTTATAAAGGGGTACCTGGATACCCCTACGGAAATTGCTAGGGACATACTCCATCCTTACACACAGGTTAAAGAGGTCACAGAGAGGCTTAAGGATACTAATACCAGCATATCTCAAATGTTCGGACGTTACTCCGTCATAACCGGGGGCTTTCTTAAGATTTAGTTTACTAATCGCGGTGGATACCTCCTCGCAATTGAACTCTTCTTCGAGGAATTCACTAGTGTCATCCCCTTCACACCAAACTCTAACCCTCTCGGAGACATCATGGAAATGTATGTTATCGAACTTCTCTGAAGCCTTGGGAGTACTGAGGTTATCGAAGTGATTTCGCCACACCTCAAGGATATCATGTATTTCGTACACAGCTTTCCCCTGACTATTTTTAATGGCATTAGTGGTCGAGCATCCAGTACCATTGTTACGCCGAAACAAACGCCAAAAGTTGTCATGGTCAATTTCTGATAATCTGGCAGCTTCAGATATAGACTCATTCTCATACTGCTTACTAATGGCCCGGAGACGTTTTGAGAATGTTTTCTTAGAGAGCTTCATTTGGATGCGGGTGGGATCATTATTGTCTAGTGATCTACCCTGATCCTTCCACTTTTTGAACCACTCCATTTTACGCTTCTTAAGGTCGTTCAGTTCGGCGGACCAGTATGGCTTCAGATGACTTCGGAATTTTGCACGTGGGATGGGTTTGGCCTTAGAGTGCAAGATAAGGGTCAAAGAGTCGAAAAACTCATCTATTTGGGCCGGACTCCCATCGGACACCTGTATTTCCTGATTTAAGGCATGTAGGGCTAAACAGATAGGGGCTTGGTAGCCCTGAACGAGCTCATCTTTAGTTAGCTTATCCCACTTTATGCGCTCAGCACCCTTTTCGATCCTGACAGACCTAGGAAGATTACCTATTCTTAGGGTGGCGCTAATTGGGTAATGGTCGGACGTGTTTAAGGATTCATACCCCCCAGTGTGTATACTATGCACACACTCACTCAAGAACACCGGCACCATTATATAGTCTATCGTAGAGCTACCGTTGTGTCCATGATAAGTACATAGACGCCCTGTGGCCCTCATCGTCGAGTTTACCGCGGTTAAATTTTGGCGCGCCATGAAATCATATACTACTCTCCCCGCCCTGGAGGAGGGCCCCCTGCCTCTAGGCCCACTCAAGGTGCCCATGTCACCGTTGAAATCACCACAGATGATCGGTATGGTGCCCTCCTCCAGGGACTCAACGATCCCTTCTAGTTCATCTAAAATGACTGCAAGGCTTGTATTTGAGCCTGAAGCAGGTAAGTACACCGACAGTACAGCCATGATAGTGCCTTCGGCCGTCTGGACCCTAATGCCGCATATGCGGTCATGTTTTATATTTTCGATACTCGACACACCAGACAGGCACTTACGCCAGAGGATGGCAACTCCCCCCTGCCCTCTACGTAAGCCGTAAAATTCCTCTGAGGATTCGCTGCTAGCGCGTGCGCAGAACTTAAAATCATTACTTAACTCAGATAGTTGTGACAACCTATTATTGTGTAACCAATGTTCAGATATAGTGACTATGTCGTTATCGGCCATAAGGGCACGTAGACAAGGGACTGCAGCGGATAAACCTCTACTATTCCACGTGCATATACGTAAGTTATTTGTAGTAGCTTTTCTTTTCATGTACAGATGTATATTTTAAGAGGACAGCTAAACTAAACATCACGTGGATACAGCATACATTAACGCACAAATAGAGACGCATTACCTCCATGTACAGACCTGTGGGGAGGTCTAATTTGTTACCCTCCACAGCTCCAACACGAGCAGAATAACGATTACCTATTGTACGCAGGCATAACTTGCGTGCGGTACATTGTTCATGTCCTATCATTCTCGGGTTCATACTCCACGCTAGAAGTCTATGTTTTCCCACATCTATGCATAGTTCATATCTCGACTTTCGGATGGAACCGCGGGAGCGATGATCACCACACCGTGAAAGAAGTCGTTCATATGCCATAGTAGGACGATAGGACGCGAAGGTACGGTTATTCCGGGTATCAGCGGCGTCTCGTGCATGCTGTTTCGTCCACGTAACGTCTATTGCAGCCGTCATGACTTTGTCTAGAAGAAAAGGGGGCACAGTTTTAGTTATCAAAGCATCATAAAATACTGAATCTACATGTATCCCGGTACGATATATATCGAGGCATATAGATCTCGAATTGCCATACGGTTCATTACCGCCATCACAGGTATAGCGTGAACTATAATGGGTGTGCACCTCCCCCACGATGGATCGAGGAGGGGTACGGTACTCGTTTACGTCCCCATGCCATGTAGTGCGAGTGCACCGCACCAGTACCCAGATATATTTGCCTAAGTTCTGATCGTTTACATCTAAATGCTCTGTTATACAAACGTTACACATCTTATCGTTCTGGGGCAAGTACTCAAATATCACACCGGAGTGCTTGTATCTACTCCAGACATTGTTACAGCTAAGCCCCATAGTGGGTTCATTGATAATTGCATCGAATGATGTGTTGGAGGATCCGACCTTATTATAGCGAGTCAAGTACAATACTATTGCGGAAGAGCGGTTATATTTACTCCGCACGTTATTACAGCTATGCCCCAGAGAGGGTACATTACTAAAAACATCGAAAGGTACGCTGAGTAGTCCAATTGAATGGATAATATACAGAATTACACATAACTCAGTGAGATTGGAGTTCATCACGAGGCTAGAAATGACGTCAGATCTGCTGGTGACTATAGGCGTATGATCGGGCGCATCAGGTGGCGTATCAGCCCAGACGTTCAGGGGCGTAGTAGACCCGCGCCGCACCTCACACCGTATCCAGACCAGTCCGTAAAGTCCGCCTGTGGATCGCTCGTGTCTCTTACTGTCACATACCACGTTGCACTGAAGATAGAATTGACTACATACATACATCATCATATAATTACGCAGTTCGATACATAGGGGTTCGTAAGAAGGGCGCCAGTCAGTTAGTGTGGCGTATGAGTCTATCATTACTTCAGTGGGACTACGACACACCTCACTGGGTCTAGAATAATACGTACCCCGGAGCTGGGGTCGTTGTCGAAGATAGGTATTATGTCTTATATTTACATAGAACGCAGAGCCATGCCTAAGTGGACACGATACAGCGGTATTTGTTCTGACTCTAAAATGCTCCTCAAAATATCTTAACTCTATAGCACACTTGCGAGACATTCTTTTCACATCAGAGGGTTCATTCTCATAGCAGCAAATCGATAACGCGAGCCAGGGTGGCACTGAGGGTCGAGGAGATATCAACATGCAATAAGGAAAAACAGGTACGATCGGGTGACTATTACAGACCATATTACTAGTACAATACTTATAGACCATGTCCTGTACTGGGTCAAGTCGTGCCGGGTGATTTCTTCCCCCGACTCCCCGTTCGATGGGCACCCCGAGTTCCTTGCTTGTGAGATCTCCTCGGCACCGTGGGTCGCGTATCTGAATAAGACATAAAATACCATTAGTAAACTGACTCATATTTACTGGAGCAACATTACGTATCCTATTCGTATGCCATGAGGGCGTATAACAGTACATTTCGTCATGATAATAGATAGACGCTTGGGCAGGGTGCCAATACTGGGCGACGTATTCAACACCTCTTTTAGTCAAGTTTTCATTACATGCTAAATCACACTTGGTTATGGTTGTGTAACTTTGAGTGCTTCTAAAACACAGTGGCAGTATCCGCCCACCGCACCATGCGCATAAGCAATCAAATATAGGACTAGGAATGTTGTTGGTGCGTCTCATATTACTATGTTGTTGTAGTCTATGGTACTCTGAGCACAAGTTATAGACATTACCAATAGACGTTTTGCTAAAAACATACATACACTTGTTGTCTTCCAGCGGACCCTGTAACATACTAATCAGATACATACACAAGAACATAGCGAAAGTAATAACATTGGTATCATTGATACGCGCAGAGAGGGCCCTACTACATACCGTATTAGGTTTGATGGACCGACCCCCCCCGAGCGCAAAGGGTCTTCTACAATGTTTGGTATCCATCATGAAAACTAATCATCATTATCAGAGGGGGGTCTGGCCCCTGCCTCTCCATTCCCGCGGTTATCTCTTGGTTTCGGGGTCCACTCTCTAACGCTTACATCATCAGGCCAGAACAATTCATCCATAACTCTCTCAAAGTCCTCCTCACTTATAGTTAAACGACATCCTACCCGAGTGCAATCATATCTGACGGGAATGATGCGGATGTAGAGCGGGGTAACCCCTTTATCAACACAGTAGGATCTAACACTTTCCATCATGTCTTCGGACCCGTTTCCGTCGCCCACATCTAAGCCCTGCAGGTACACATCCCTGTTACATGTAGAGGGTTTCCCCTTAAGGGGGAAGGTCAGTTTAGGGCTGACCTTTTCGAACTTCCGCTTTTTCGATTGCATTGTTTTCCATTTAGTAGTTGCCACCGCACTGGCGTATGAACTCTTAGTGGTACCTGCCTTGTTAGGCTGTTTGCGGTTATCGTTACTCTTAACGTTTCCCTTGTTAGACCCAGTAGTATTTGTTTTATTACCCTGGTCACTCATCTTACCTCGACGAGTCTTTGGTCTTGCACCGCCGTAAGCTCCGTTCGCTTCGGTGCTTCGTGGTAGAGTGTCCTGGCGCCGGGTACGAAGGGCGGAGACCTGGCCGGATGGTGGGATATCGCAGTCACCTTCCTCCTGGCTACTCCTGTCTACGGACTCTGGTGATAGGGTCGACGTCGGGCTGATCGCATCACGCATCATCGGAGTAGGGGTCAGCGATTCACTCGTGTCATCTTCGTCTTCGTCGTTCACCGGCTCGTCAGCCCAGGACGGACTTGTCTCGATCCTGCGTGGCCGTGTGGGTGCCGCTGGTGTCATGGGTGGATCGCGAACATCGCCTTTCGCCGTGCTCAACCAGTCACGGATTGGGTTATCGCGGGATTTCACCTGGTCGTCGTTCCTGCGCCTGGGTTTCGCGCTGGCCTTCGTTGTCCTCACACGTTGTGGTTTCGGGTCCTCTGCGTTCTCGCGTCGTTCGGCAGTAGGGGGCCCACGTAGGTTCCGGTCGTCTCGCTCGCCTCTGGTGCGGCTATTGGACCTGTTGGGTACTCCAGAGAAGGTTTCAGCTCTGGAACGAGAACTGAGATCGCCATGTTTACGTACACGTTTATCTTTCACAAAAGCATAGGCCTCACCACTAAGGTGGGGACCGGGGACATATGCATCAGGAGCCGCAGCGGCTCCGTTACGGGGCCCAGTATCGGCGACACTCACCCTTCTGCTTACAGATTCCTCGCCGGGTGTAGGGTCTCCACGATGTGTCATCATTCTCCTCATGCGTTCCGCTATCGCGTCCTCGAGATCATCAATTCTCCTGTCCTGCGCATCCATCCTCGTTTCACATCTGCGGCATTCGTCCGGCTGCTTGGTAGGCTCGCGGGTCCTGCTGTTAGACCATCCCTTGTCCTTGTCCGATTTTCCGTCCATCTTCATACAATCTGCAATGTCTAAGACTGCGCTAAAATTACCAAAAGAAATAGATATTTTAATATCAGGAAAGTTGGGGACGCTCTCCGTTTGAGAGTCAAAGTTACGCTCACCCACGTGTATACCAGAAGTGACATTCACTACCTGAGGGTCCTGGCGAGAGTGACCGAGTTCCGACTCGCTTTGGACACGTTGGGCATATTGATTTGCATGACAAGTGCTTTCGCTCATGTTGTCCGGCTCTACACCAATCATCTCGCACACGGGCGAAGGAGTAGGTTCATTTGCATCGGCCTTCCCGTCCGTATGCAAATGTTGCTCATGGCTAACCCCATAGGGATTCCCAGTGGGGTTCAGGGAGTACCGACCGTGGTCGTCCGGCTCAGTGGGTTCAGGCAGGTCAAATATCGATCCGATTGGGTTGGCAATAAAGGAGTTATACATTTTTGTTTCTAAATTTGCACCTGTAGTTGTAGAGTGGGTGATCGGGGGGGTTTTCAACTCGGGTGTACTTTCTTCTTCCGCTGCCCTCTCAGAACACTCCATCATACTACTTATTTGTGTACCCGTTGTGCTAACTTGGGGGAGCCGCTGATTTATGTCACCATTACGACCAGGGGAGTTTACGCCCTGCATAAGTTCTATCCCCGAATTGTCTTCCGACTGCCCTCTCATATTCACGTGCCGATCGGTGGGGTCGTTTGTCATAACTACACATTCTGGGTTGCATTCAGTGGCAGGGGCCTCCGTTTTGCGTGTAGACTCCTCCGATTCATCCTCAGAGCTAGAGTTAGATTTTGCATTGTCAACATGATCTTCTGAGTGATGTGTTATTTCATGTGCCGTGGGGGAGGGGTCGGCCATGACACATTCATCGTTGCCCCCAAACGTATCCCTGCTAATAGAGAGATCTGAACATTCCCCCGTGTTTATCCCTAAAGTTCCGCCTCTCGGGGTAACTAAATCATCCGGTATGTCGGGGCCACACTGCGTTAGGCCTGCGACATGCTGTAAGAAAGCTATGGCTTCTGTTATAGAGCTATCTTGGGCACCCATTTTATGCGTGAATGTACTTACATGTCTAAGTATTTTCGCGGGAAAATCCTCCTCAGATCCACACGTGAAGATCATTAGGTTCATGATGTCTCCGGACAGTTTCCTAATGCACTTTCGTTGGATCATGTCGTTCGGTGTAAGACATTTGAGCAGATACTCGGCTTTCTCAATCATTGACTCTTCGTCGGGGGTGAAACTACAGGTGTCGTCGTCGCGGGCCTTAGCGACGAGGCTTAGTGAGAGGTCCACCTTGTCCATTGCAGCTCTGAATATCGAATCTCTCGTTTTCATCAAAACCTTCATATCTGCACATCCAGCAAGCTTATCTACCAAATCATCGCATTCAGCTCTACCATATAGACATAAAATATCCCTTATTTCAGGGTCCAAATATAGCAAAGTACTTTAACCTATGCCCTTTCTTGACTTAATGGTTGATTGATGTTTATTGACTGTAAAGTGTTGGTTTACAAAATCATCATAAAATCACATATAAACAAAATATAATACACATGAATATAAACAGAAACATAGAACTTATAACAGAATACAAAGGTAACTTTGACACTTAACAAAATTTAAAGGAATATACAGACATAAACTTAGTTTCTAAATAACATACAAGTAAGGGGATGGTATTGATATCAATAGACCGATTTACAGATTAGTATAGTTGTATATATTACAAACATGCATCGACACTGGCGCTATTAATCTAGATTCAAGAGATGGTAAGACTTACTGAGACACACTAAGAAAGAGATACAGCACATTATAGATACATGAAAGCACATTTTGACTGGCGGAAGAGACTTAGCAGTCATGGGGACTTCTCTGACTTACGTCATACATACGGCAGATGTAGTTTGCTGCATATTAGACCACTCAGTCATGGAGGAGTCCCCGAGACGGATTATCATTAGGCGTGATATGATGATGGCAGAATGCATACCCTGTAGGTGTATTTGTCTGCATAAACGTTATTTAGAACACCACTTTGTTTATGGTGATTGACTTAGTTTGCTGCAAGGATCTGAGACACGGTTCTCCAGCACTGCAGGAAATGCGTGCCGAGTACCCATTTGTCCAGCCAGTCTAAGCTTGTCCTCCTACATAAAAACAAATCTCCCAAGCGAGACAATAGATTAGCAATTTTACATTGTTACAATTAAGCGTGAAAAAAACAATGGTTTAGACAGCAAGTAAGGTATTTACCGATACCATGCTTCTGAGTCAAAGGAGCGAAAAAACATTATGATTACTCCGAATAGTACTATATAGTGGAGCAGCAGAGGGCCATATTTGGGGTCGGACCCACACCGGCAACTTAATAAAACGAGTCATACACCAAAAGAAAGCTGAGGATATCAGGAGTAAGAAAATTCATGATGCCGAAAAATCTGCGCTGTGCCGGGGCTGAGAAATGGACACGTTTCTATGGCAACCCAAATTAGCCATTAAAATCCTCAAAACTGATTTAACACTGAAAACAGTCTTTTAAAGACATGTTTTTAGTCATAACTCTGGTTATACTCATCAGAAGTCATTAAATGAGATATCAAAATAAGTCATTTTATGTTCCTCAAAAATATTGATATGATGTGTTTTGATTGGACAATCTTTGGGGGTCAAGTCGGGTCATTGGAGGTCACAAAGGTCAAATATTTGGAAATATCATGAGTATTCCGAACGATTAAGAACTCAAACCGATAGATTACGCTCTTTCCTAACTCTCCTAACTTAAACATATAACAAAGAGTACTACCAAGGTAAGAAAATAAACTCCGCATTGTAGCTATACAAACAATAGTGTTTTATATCGTAATGATGTTTACTAGAGTGTTTTACTAATTTCGAAAATGAACAACAAACACATGAAACACGTACCGTATGTATCTACTGGAACTTGTTTTGCAAGAAACATTTTGCACAATTTTCAATGAATACAGCGATATGTGAAAGTTCATGATATGGAAAAACGAGGCCATTTTCTGTTCTGCAGAAAAACATCTTGTAATCCGAAACAATTTCCTGGGATGAATGCATGAACTTAATTTATTATCCTGTGTTTCACGACTCGAGAATTGCTTTAGATTCCGCTTAGATTGTTGATGATATCAAGACATACTTCCAATCTTGAACAAAAAATGGTCAGATCTAATTCACATTTCAGGATAATATTGGAAATCTTATCAGATGTTGACAACATGTAGGGTATAACACTGAAGATTGTTGTCTTATAATCCACAATCCTAAAATCTTGAACAGAAAGATGCATTTTTTGGATGTTATATGTACCAGTGTGTGTGTGTGTGTGTGTGTGTGTGTGTGTTGTTAAGAAATTAAAAAAACATGCGTTTTGCAGAAATAAAAAAGATATACTGAGACTGGGAGGAGTAGCATTAAGACGAAGAATATCCGCGAAGCAGTTCTCAGAGAGTGGACGAGATATTGATTCAAGATGGAAGGACCGCATTTAGTGATTCCCGACTTTGTTTTGAAACTCTCTCCGTTTGACGGCATTTTTACGAGTAGGGAGCGTGCGTGGCTTTCGGCAAGTTTGTGTTAAGTGGAAGATCCCACCATTATTCACACAAACTCCGTAATAAACCCTGCAAACCCTTAAGCGCATATCACAACAGCTTCTAGCGCAAGATTTGTTGGAATGAATCGATGCACTTCTGGGAAAAAATCTCGGTCCAAATGGATCGCGTCTAGTGGCAAATGTGATTTTTCCGACACGGGGTTGGATTAGATGTGCAGAAAGCTCAAAACACGCATAAAGTATTTGTTTACTAGACTTTGATGGGAGAGGTTACATATGCAGAGAGGTCTATGTACTCTATACATAAAATCCATCCGGATATATAGATTTTAATAAACTGAATACATAACAAAATCACATGATAAATGTATGTAACTTTGTATTTGTGTATGTAATCATGTATGATTACATACCGTTCATGTCATTGACAGTAACTTCGGAAGTAAGAACTAATTTACAAAATGAGAGCTTAGTTGAACGTATTCCTCTAAACATAATATCTCCTATAGATATTTTCTCAGTTATTCCTTTGCCTGAAAGATTTCACCATAATTATCTAGGTGTTGCAAGTATCAATGGGTTAAGTACTGACCTCTCACAATGACAAAATGCAAGGAGTGTCACTTTGAAAGGTTATGCTTTTATCTTAATCCAACCGATATATTATATCCAACAGTTCTTATATAGTGTGTGTTCTTACTCGGCGGGAATTAGAAAGTGATATATACGGCCATTAACCTGATAAGAAACAACATACTAGATAAACAAAACATGGTCAGTTTGTGTTTACTAAAATGCGTTATATGATACTCCCTTCGATAATATGATACTTTTCAACGATATCATCTCAGTTTTTTTACGATAACTTAGATTTAATCCCTAACTTCATTTTTATCAAAAGATTCGTTGCTGATGCATTTCAAGCAAGCTTATTCATTAAGCGTTTACAATTAAACCACATGCATTTATCATACAGTAGCGTAAGAAGGAAATGCAATGAAACCCGCTATTTTGAAATTGACCACAACTTGCATACCACTTTAAGTTTATGTGGGCCAAAATGCTGTAAAGTGCCTTCTTATTAGTCGATGTAAGATCTAAACTAGTATTTGATATCAGCAAGCAAGTGCTACAGGGCCGACATTTGGTTCCTGCACTTTATGTGATGGCATGATACACGTAATTGCCCGATTGCCACCCAGTTTCCCGGGCACGGATGACCTCACACCTACAACATGACTTTGATTCGCAAGCTACATGCGTCATTGATGTGCTTGTCTTATTGTGTTTACATGTTATCCATAGGTGTTCGTACAACCGGGCACTGGCAGACATCCGGTCGACTGGTGCAAGAATTAAAAGTCTGTACTGTAGTTTATATAGGGTTTGTTGTCTTCCACATTGTGAGCAGTAAACAAGACAGCTGATAACGTAACCCATATGGATGTAAAACTGCCTCGGAATCATGAGCTATACTTTTGACCTTATTTCACGCATGGATGGACAGTGGGGTAAATAATCTGAATTAAGCATCAACACATGATAAGTGGGGTTAACATTTAGGTCGCACCTGACAATTTCCTGCTGACATTTAAAAATGGTAACTAGACGTTATGTAATACCCTTAGGAAACCTGTGAAACGTACACGATACTCTTGACAACTTGTCACTCGCATTTTTGGATATAATTGGATTTTTCGCCCACATTTATGCCTGGGTATGCTTATATTGGCACTTGACGTCTTAATCTCACAGTAAAACGCCTCTCCGTTAATAACGGACACGTGTTGAAATCAGCAAATGTCCACCTCTTCTTGAAATTGAAACTCCTCTCAAATAACCGTGAAACTACTTACTCATGACTCTCGGATATTAAAAAAATCCATTCCCTTTCCTTTATATCGATGTATCCATCATCAATATCATCATCTATCATCGTCATCATCTTTTTTTATGTTCTATTCTTTCAACCAGTGATTCATTTTCTTTCATTCTTTCCTTATTATTATCATTATTATTATTATTATTATTATTATTATTATTATTATTATTATTATTATTATTATTATTATTATTATTGTTATTATTATCATCATCATTATATATCATTATTATTATTATAATTATCATTATTATATTATCATTATTATCAATATCATTAATAATATTATCTTTATTATTATCATTATTTTATTTATAAACATTTATTGTTTTAAGCAGCAGCAAAGCCATCTACTCTCATTGCAGAGACCCCATAAAAAGCAAAGTGATGCGTAGTATTCTCAGAAAGACACTATATAAGTCAGCTTGACACCGAATGTAGTCTCGATATGCTACTTAACATGTACCAATTCCATAACGTTATCACTTGTTCAGCTGCAGATTGTTATCTTATTGCTTCATCTACATCAACCCTGTCAGGGCCACATGGTCACCCCAAGGTGAAATGCAGTTCATGTGTTGTTCCAAAGCAAAATGATTCTCAAGTGAACTCCAAGGCAGTACACGAGTGTGTCTTCCAAACTCTCAGACTTGGTTAACGTGTCTGTTGGTCACTCGGAGCTCCATTTATCTTTGGGAAATAACGATAACTCACCCTTCGAGACAGATGCTTTTAGCTCCTATAAAAGCCCCTTAGTTTTTGCCCATCACAGTTGTGGAAAAAACACTAACTGCTTTTAAATGATAGGAGTAAAGATAGAGAAATTGAAAAGAATCGATTTGGTTTTAGCAAAATGGAGCTAAAGGTTAAATGTCGATGTCTGGATCGATAAACGTGTGTTAAAACGCATAATGTAATAAACGTTGCGAAATGTAATACCTACGCATAACGTAATACAAAATCGTTGCGAAATGTAATACCTACGCATAATGTAATAAAAAATCGTTGCGAAATGTAATACCTACGCATAATGTAATAAAAAATCGTTGCGAAATGTAATACCTACGCATAATGTAATAAAAAATCGTTGCAAAATGTAATACCTACGCATAATGTAATACGAAATTTTCACGAAATATAATAGCACAAGGTACGCATAATGTAATAAAAAATCGTTGCGAAATGTAATACCTACGCATAATGTAATAAGAAATTTTCACGAAATGTAATCATGTATGCTGGGTTCGCCCATTTCTAACTGGTCTGATCAGTGGTCTGCCATGATTGCTATTTTCAAAATCATACCAGCCTCCTGTATATGCTCCCACAAATAGGAAGAATTCACCCAATTCAGCTGACCCCGTTGAAATCTTATGAATCTTTGATCGCCAAATATATACAGGCCACCTGTTGGCCTTTAGCTAATGACATCAGGGAAAACCTGCAACGATTTCCTGATGCAAATCAAAGCAAACATACAACAAGAAAGTGGCGAAAATTAAGACTGTAACAAGAAAATGGCGAAAACTAAAACTTAATCGGTAGATGACAAATATCTACCAGTTCATTAAAACAAAAATTCCAATTTAGTTGATTATATGAGAAAAAAACATTTAAAGGGGAAAATGAAATCTCCACCAGAATGACACAAAGAACATAATCGACCCATTGTTAAAAGGCCACCATGGATTAAAACAGCACACCTGGCAAAGACTAAAAAAATGATTTGGGGTGTTAATTTTTGATAACAAAAATATTTTGACTTGCTTTAGGGTCATTCCGGCTCAAGTGATGCAATTTTCAAAAAAGTCGCCAGGTGACCATCTCAGATTTTGACGAAACTTCCCTCATGTGTGCCTTTATGTTTAAAAAGATTGCACGAAAAATTTCATTTCAAAATTCCAAATGGTTTTTGAAAAAAGTGAGGTTAAAGGCATGGGGGGTGTACATGAATCTAAATAGTGTGTTGGACCATTTTCAGATGCTCACAGTTTTTGTAAAATTTGAGGTGCAAAGCCTACATTTGCTACTATAACTAACTGATACCTGGAGAATCACATTTTGAATTTTCTTTTTTCATATCCCTTATGGGTACTGAGATAAAGAGGTCCAGAATGTGATTTTCGTTCAATTTCTTTATTTTTTTCAGTTTTCAGGCCATTTTTTCTTCCATGCCATTCATATTTGATGTAAAGTTTTACTTGATTTATATTATCTATTCATATGGGATTCTAGAAAAGTCAAATCGTTTTTCTAAAAAGGTCAAATTTTGACACAGTCGGTGGGCAAAAGTTGGCCGGTATCAAATTTGTAGTAATTTTGCCTATCTTAAAAGCTGAGTTTGTCCATGTAGTGAAATATCTTATAACCTCAGCTTATGATATATTAATCTAACATTTTGTCAGCTACATTTATACCAAGTTTTGTTTTGTGGTCTCAATTCCTTCACATTATAAAACTACTTTTACTAATGGACTATAGTGACTGTTTCAGGTCTATCGGTCAACTTTAAGGCCTATGTAAAAATACAGTAATAATTTCACACTGGTAGGATTTAACTTATTCAGTACACAGACAATTAAAATATTAATAACGTTCATAGGTTTTGTTGCTAGTTTTAATGTTTTTTGGGATAAAATGGTCTAAAATCACGCTTGTTGCATGCACCTCCTAATTCACATTGGGTGACTAGTTCTAATTGATCTATACTATTTACTTGTAATTGCTTTCTAAATAAATTCAAGTTTTTAGAAATAAGTCCAAATTTTGGTACACCTGCTTTCAAGATATTGGCCCTGATCAAAACGTACCTATATTGCCCCTGCTTTCATGGTTCAATTTGACCATGTAGTGAAATGCCAACTGCCATCACATTGTAATATTTCCAATGTACATGTACTGAGATAAGCTGTTAATATGTTTAGGTGTCTTTTTGGTTGATTGGTCACTTTGAAGTCATCCGTTGTAAAGTATGTAATGCTTATATTTCAAAGATGATACTGTAGAACACATATATGACGCGTGTCCCAAATATAGCGAATTGGGGAATTTTCGCATCATAGCGTATCTCTATGTTAGCGACGGTGGCCGCCGCTGCAGCGCCAGTACAGAAAGAAAACAGTACAGCGTTTTTATATATAGGGAAGCGGAACCACACGCTATGTACGCTATATATAAACAGACGCTAACATTGTGTGTTCTACAGTATTCACTATAGTTTTAGTACATCAACACATAGAGAATCAGATTCTGAAATCAATTTTGTTTTTGCTAATTCTTACTAGTATTTAGACAAAATGAACCAAAATTGTTTTTTTTGTTACTTCTATACAATGTTAAAGGAAATGCATACATGATGCAAATTTATTATTTCATTTTTAATGTCTGTTTAGAGGATTTTAGTAATACGATTCTTACGATAATAAACTTTGTTCTGCGGTCTCAATTCCTTCATATGAAAAACCTACTTTAACTTCTATTCATAGACTGTAGTGACCGTGTCAGGTCTATCGGTCAACTTTGTGGTCTCCTTATAAACATAGTCATAAAGACACAGCGGTAGTATTTGACAATCAAAAAATATTATATTATGGATTAATTTTGTTTATACATTAAGGCGTTTTAGAGATAAACTACAATTGGGTTTTTGTTAATTTATTTGTTGTTGTTTTTAAAATTTAAGAGCACTTTTTGTACTTTGTCATCCATACTAGGTGACTTGTTTAATTGAGTTATACTGTCTATTTGTAGTTACTGCAAGAAAAATTAAGTGTCCAAATTTTTGTACAAAATATTGGCCCAGATCAAAATTTGCCTACACTGCCCCTGTTTTCAAGGTTTGATTTGACCATGCAGAGAAACATTTACTGCCATCACCTTTTGATACATGAAAAGTACTAATATAGGCTGTTAATACACCCAGTTTGCTTTAATGGTTTTCATTCCTTCACCATTAAATTACACTTATGTTTTTGTTTTTCAACAATTATGGCTAACATTGGTCCATTAGTCAATTTGAAACAAGATTCTTATCACTAAAAGCTCCTCTAATCAGACATTATAAATAAAATAATTTATGCACCATGAAATACGCTTTTCCGTTGTTATTGTATGGGAAAAACAGAAATGTTTAAACAAAACCCTAATTTTGGTTCATTTTGTCTGAATAACTAGTAGCAAAAACAAAATTGTTCCAAAATCTGATTATTGATGTACAAACATTATAGAGAATATTATCTTTGTACTATTAAAATTGCATTCAATGGATGATTTCAAAGTGACAAATCAACCAAAAAGAGCCACAGTTGTCAAAAAACAAAAATTTCAGAGTGAATGAACAAGAACCATAAACGAAACCTAGACATATTAACAGCCTATATCAGTACATTTCATTAATTCAAATGTGATGGCAGTGGGCATTTCACTACATGGTCAAATCAAACCATGAACTCATGGGCAATATAGGTACGTTTTGATCAGGGACTATATTTGGAAAACAGGTGCACCAAAATTTTGACTGATTTTCAAGTACTTGAATTACCTTGGAAAGTAATTACAATTGAACAGTATAAATTAAGTAAAACTACTCGCCTAATGTGAATTAGGAAGTACAAGTGCCCTAAATAATACAAAAATATTAACAAAAATTAACAAAAAAAACTGATTTTAGACCATTTTACCTCAGAAAAGACCAAAAAGATTGACAAAATCAATCAACAATACAATTTGCTAATTGTCTGTCTACTGAATATGTCAAATCCTGATAATGTAGAATAATTACTAAATTTATACACAGGCCATAAAATTGACCGATAAATCTGAAACAGTCGCTATAGTTCATTAGTAAAAGTAGTTTTTTATGTGAAGGAATTGACACTAAAAAACAAAATTTGGTATAGATATAGCTGATATATGTCAGATTATCATATTATAAGCCGAAGGTACTAGATAATTCACTACATGGTCAAACTCAGCTATTAAGTAAGGCCTATTTACTACAAATTTGATCCCGGCCAACTTATGCCCACCAACTGTGTCAAAATTTGACCTTTTTAGAAAAACGATTTGACTTTTCTAGAATCCCCTATGAATAGACAAAAAGAATAAAGAAATTGAACGAAAATCACATTTTGGACCTCTTTATCTCAGTACCCATAAGGGATATGAAAAAAGAAAATTCATAATGTGATTCTCCAGGTATCAGTTAGTTATAGTAGCAAATGTAGGCTTTGCACCTCAAATTTTACAAAAACTGTGAGCATCTGAAAATGGTCCAACACACTATTTAGATTCATGTACACCCCCCATGCCTTTAACCTAACTTTTCTCAAAAACCATTTGGAATTTTGAAATGAAATTTTTCGTGCAATCTCTTTAAACATAACGCGCACATGAGGGAAGTTTCGTCAAAATCTGAGATGGACACCTGGCGACTTTTTTGAAAATTGCGTCACTTGAGCCGGAATGACCCTATAGCAAGTCAAAATATTTTTGTTATCAAAAATTAACACCCCAAATCATTTTTTTAGTCTTTGCCAGGTGTGCTGTTTTAATCCATCGTGGCCTTTTAACAATGGGTCGATTATGTTCTTTGTGTCATTCTGGTGGAGATTTCATTTTCCCTTTTAAATCTTTTTTTCTCATATAATCAACTAAATTGGAATTTTTGTTATAATGAACTGGTAGATATTTGTCATCTACCGATTAAGTTTTAGTTTTCGCCATTTTCTTGTTACAGTCTTAATTTTCGCCACTTTCTCGTTGTATGTTTGCTTTGATTTGCATCAGGAAATCGTTGCAGGTGTTCCCTGATGTCATTAGCTAAAGGCCAACAGGTGGCTTGTATATATTTGGCGATCAAAGATTCATAAGCTTTCAACGGGGTCAGCTGAATTGGGTGAATTCTTCCTATTTGTGGGAGCATATACAGTAGGCTGGTATGATTCTGAAAATAGCAATCATGGCAGACCACTGATCAGACCAGTTAGAAATGGGCGAACCCAGCCTACATGATTACATTTCGTGAAAATCTCTTATTACATTATGCGTAGGTATTACATTTCGCAACGATTTTTTATTACATTATGCGTACCTTGTGCTATTACATTTCGTGAAAATTTCGTATTACATTATGCGTAGGTATTACATTTCGCAACGATTTTTTATTACATTTTGCGTAGGTATTACATTTCGCAACGATTTTTTATTACATTATGCGTAGGTATTACATTTCGCAACGATTTTTTATTACATTATGCGTAGGTATTACATTTCGCAACGATTTTGTATTACGTTATGCGCAGGTATTACATTTCGCAACGTTTATTACATTATGCGGTTTAACAAACGTGTTAACTCTTTATATTTCTGTACGTTTCTAGCTAGCCTACATGTATGTAGTCAACAAGATTATATGTTCATCATTACGTATTAGATTTTAATCATCTGCATGAAATCATTTATGCCATAATCATGATTAAAGATTTCATAGAATTGATACGTCAGTATGGAATCCGAGGGTTTGAATTTTCTTTCGGTGTGATAAAAATCGTCATAAATTTACAAATAACAAGATTATTTAAATCCTCCCGTTTGTATGTGCCTTTCCCGTCCTCTTAAAAAAACACTCGATGAAATAGATCAAATGCTTCAAAAGTTGTTTTTATGACTGGGGCAAGGCCACACAATTTTGATATCGGTTCAAATAACCACTCATCAATGCATGCATACATACATATATACGTACGTATGTAACTACGTACATACATACATACATACATGCATACATACATACATACATACATACATACATACATACATACATGCATACAAACATGCATACATACATACATACGTGCATACGTACATACATACATGTATATACACATTCCTTAGTAAATAACTAAATGGTTCAAACACTAAAGTTGTTATAGGCACCTACGGTTTGATGTGTGATCAATACAACCTTACAAATACACTACAATAGCGCGTCGGTTTATATCTGCAGGATCACGAGAGACAAAGCTGCTAGAAATAAAGTTAATACCTGCCACCACCGACAGGCGGCGCTGTTCTTGCACCATGTGTTATTTTTGGCGGCTAACGAGTGAGGTGAGGTCCGTATGGTGCAAGTGTGTGAAGAGAACTCGGCGCCCTGTACCGTCACCCTACTATAGACAACAGTGGAATTACAGCAACAGCCAAGAGCAGAATCTGAGACAACTACTTTTCTTCGCAAGAATTTCTGTTAGCAGAAGGTAAGTGTTATCACGTGTTATGTACGCACTACTTTTGACGTGACACTTAGAGTGATAAATGAAAACTGGTATCTTCGTGTGTAGGAGCTCTGCAATAAAGGCCGAATGTCGTACATTAGCATCGATTGGTATCCATTTAAAAAGACTGCGGTATCCATAAGATAGTGGCAAGATATGACTGAAATCACACCAACTGTAGTAGAAGAACACGAGAGTAGCTTCAGCAATGCCAATATTAGAATTATATAATAAGAATTCAACCCGTAACATCACAACAGATGAAATAACATTTCAACAATAACAACAACAATATACATAAACAACAACATCAGAAGAAACACAACAGACACAGCCACCGCCAAATACTAACAACGAATATATCATATAATACAACAATTTCACTTGTATGTAATACATAGAAGGGAAATACATCATGTATTGTGTAGAGTAGCCGTTGGGTTCACATGTTAACGAGGAATAAAAAAACCTTGCAGGCAGTCAAGTTTTTTTCCTTTGGAAGACCTATCCATGCAAGCCATGTATAATCACGTACATTGACGTTGCCTCATGACACACTGTAAACAATCAAATGCTTTGTTCGAACGAAATGGTTCCAATAAACATTGATATACCAAATGCAATTTCTCACAATTTCTCATTACATGGCATACTGCCAAAAGTTCAATAAGCGTGTTAATCACGTGGTTGTGTATGCTCAAAGTATCATTCTCTCTCTCTCTCTCTCTCTCTCTCTCTCTCTCTCTCTCTCTCTCTCTCTCTCTCTCTCTCTCTCTCTCTCTCTCTCTATATATATATTTATATATATATCTATATACATATATATATATATATATATATATATATATATATATATATATATATATATATATATATATATATATATATATATGTATATAGATATAGATATATTTTATATATATATATATATATATATATATATATATATATATATATATATATATATATATATATATATATATATATATATATATATATATATATATATATATACTATAATTTACAATGTATTATTGTTTTATGAGAGAATACAAATATGATATGCAACGTAAAACATAAAAAACAGTTCCTAAGTATTACAATACAATTAGTCAATATAAAATACTTTTAATATACACTTAGGTCAAGGTATGCTGTATTATTCAAATATGACATCCCTGTGTGGTGTACAACAGGAATAACTCCCCCGAGAGAGGATTGTCGTCCGAGGGCGTAGCCCTCGGGCGACAATCCTCTCTCGGGGGAGTTATTCCTGTTGTACACCACACAGGGATGTCATATTTGTTTTATTATACCGAACAACATACAAAACACAAAAGGGGAAAAATGACAAACACCAGAAATTTTGGATGAATACTCTTTTGTAAAAGAAATTACAAATTACAATAACAGGGATGTCCAATTGTTGCATTGACGCATCAGAGTGCAACAGAAGCCCCAAAACGTACAACAGGAGGAAATTGTCAGTTTGAACCAGAGAATTTTCTGAAAACATGAACAAATGAGTCTACTCGATGTTTCGCTTCCTTTTCCAAATAAAATTTGTATCAGAAAACGTTTAAACTCCATTTATTGATACCACCTCTTAATCAATCTAGGTACTTATTTATTAGCAGGGCACTGAACCTTATTTGTTTGTTTGTACTTTTACTGTCTTTGTTAGTTCGAGCAACTCTAACTGTGGTACCGACCGTTGTTTAGTAAAAGCTGTCTATTAGCCTCATCACAGTTAGACTCTTAAACTTAAAGATCCGAGCATTTATAAAATAGCACCTGCCCCAAGAAAACTGGGCGCTCATATCTATAACTTGAAACACCCCCCAAAACCAGTCATGTTCGTACCATACCTTATTTGTTTGTATAATTCTATCTTTATTTGATAAAAATCCGTTGCCTGGTGCCTGTTAGGCACAATTTTAAAGTTGAGGCGGTCAGCCTCGTGGATTTCACATAGGCGATGGCTGACGTTTAATATGCACGCATGCGCATCGAGCATTGACCTAGTTACACCGGTAGCGGTGATTATTACGTTAATTCACGGCTGTTGCCGTGAATTAACGGAATCATTCATGAGCTGTTAAGGACAACAGCCTGTCACCAAGGAGTGAGGAAATCATGACGATTAATCCATGGCCCTTGACCAATCAGAATCAAGAATCTTCACGTGAGGTATAATAAAAGACAATTTTATCTAAATTGTAGCAGACCGATTATCTCAAATATTTCCCATTAGCATACTTCACGAAATAGCATAGAACGTCTAGTAAAGGAACGATTGACTTTCACATTTTTATTTGTGGAGAAAAATGATAGACAGTATACTGCTAAGCCTATGCTATGCTTTAGCACCACACACTTGATTATGTTGGAATTAATTCTCTCATAAAAGTATTTTTGGAAAAATAATTGATATAACGCAACCTACAACCGACAAGTCCCCTTGAATCACTATGCTATTAATCGCTTCATTTCGTAATCATTTACAAGTACATCATGAACCCAGAAGCACTTTGCAAGGAGAGCGATGAGCAGGTATGTGTGAACGCATAGCAATTATTGCACATTATGCTATTGGGAAAAGCATGCAGCTTGGCAACGTAATTGTTTGAGATTTAGACACAGCCATGCACTTCTGTGTGAGCTCTCATCCCCTGGTGACCATGTAGGCCGTCTCTCAGTTCTGTTTTAGTAGAGTGGACTTGACAGCTCTGTGAATTGCTACCGTCGATTATGTTGCATAATGCTTAAAGAATGATATCAGCCATTTAATCGTTCTGCTACGTGTGTTCGTGAAAAAGTAAGAAGCGATTTATACAATGCAGCAATATATATATATATATATATATATATATATATATATATATATATATATATATATATATATATATATATATATATATATATATATATATATATATATATATACAAACATACATATATACATGCCTGGCTCCTTAGTAATAATTGAGTGAGGTTGCAGGTTCGAGTATCCGCCCTATCCCCGTATTAGGGTTGGCCTGGTCGCTATGCAAGACATCAAGAAAATTTGATAGGGGTTGGAACATCGGTTCTTGCTAGCATAATCCCTTAAACATCTAAATGGTTCTTACCGTCTAATAGATACCACAGCATTATAGGACCGTTTCTTGTGTGTTTATTTCAATTCAAAATCAGTGAGCTTATTGTAAATTTGTTATTCCAATTGCGAAGAAGCTCTTCGTGCTGAATTCAATCGACACGCTCAGACAGGTAAAATACATGCCTCTCAGCTTAATGTAGGAAATAATGTGTAGATGTGATTCTGGTGTCTGTGTCAAATGTAATTTGAATGTGAGTGTAATTTTGATGCTTGTCTTGTGCTGTCCTTTTTTGTTAATACATTTTGTACATTAATGAATGATAAATATGAAACAATATAGATATGAAACTTGTATTCATATGAAATAAAAACCCGATTACACATGTGTGTAATTTGAAATTAAAAATAGATAAATTTGTTATTCCCATTGTGAACATGTGATACGGGCGATGACTGTATACACTCGGCCGTATTGTGGGCAGGGGGAACTGAACTGGGCCAAGGATAAACTAAACCGTCCCCGATTCTCCATTCTAGGTACGTTCGGTCAACGACCTTTTCGAGAAGCAGATAATTGAATAGATTAGTTACTGGACTGAAGATTTAATAGACATCTTGACATTTCGCACCCACTTTATGCTCATAAAAGTACGTACATGTATTTAGGGAATATAAAATCACGATTTACAATCGTTTCCAGCATCTGGATGCAGTAAAGCCTTAAAATTAGATACATGTACAGCTTACCAAGGGTTGTGACCTTAGGGAACATTCGGTCACTCATTATAGGTCAAATCTTGGTAAGAGGTGTTCGAATGTTGAAAAACGGAAAATAAATAACCATTTTAATAACGTTTTGTAGAATTCCAGGATCACTGTTGTTTGACAAAAATGAAATAGTTTGAGAATACTGGTTTTCGAATATTGTATATATATATATATATATATATATATATACATATATATATATATATATATATATATATATATATATATATATATATATATATATATATACATGTATATATATATATGTATATATATATATATATATATATATATATATATATATATATATATATATATATATATATATATATATATATATATATATATATATATATATATATTATATATATATATGCATGCATACATACATACATTCATACGTGTGTGTGTATCGGTTTATGTATATAATATATGTATGCATGTATGTATGTATGTGTGTATGTATGTGTGTATGTATGTATGTATGTATGTATGTATGTATGTATATATGTAAGTACATGTATGTGTGTACATTTGTCCGGGGGAAGTGGACACAGCATGGAATCCATCCTGCCTTTGCTCCTCGTGTGACCTTTCCACCTTGAACCTGAAGCGTTAAAGTGGAGAAGACACATGCCTAGAAACCATACCAAAAATTAGCCCTTATCTAAGCTCATTGGTTTATGGGTGTGTGTTAGGCGGGCCAGGGGAAATAGGATATTTGGGGCAACTAATGGTCAGTAGGTCATTTGTAAGGCGGTTGAACAAGTGTGTCTATTCAGAATGGCATTTAATGTATTGCCAGTCATCACCACAGTTTTGCTTTATTACAGCATCTTTTTTTAATTTTTAAAAATGTTTTTGTTTAGTTTCCTCGGGGTCAACTATTACAGTATTACAACAAAGTTATTGCTTGCTACACGCAAATGGCTGAAATGTGACTACCCACAAAGCACCACCGTGCAGCCCAAAAGCGACGGTATACATGTATTTTGCAGACGTATTTGTATCGTGATGAGATGCACATTGTCTTAAGATCAATATTAGTTATTAGTACTTGCATAACAACACCAAACCGACATAAGCGTAACTCTCCAGTCGTCAGGCAGCATCAATATAATCTCACAATGTTTACTTATAACAGTTCTAAAAAGCAAATCAAAGTTTACTTGTGGGAAGTGCCTACTTTCTGTTGTGAAACATATTAAATGGAGACATACCCCCAAATCACGTTTTCAGTCATTTTTGATAAAAACTTACCCTAAAATCAAGCATATTGGTACATTTCGTATTGCTTACTAATAGCAGTTTTACTCAATACCCTTCAAAGAATATTTGTGTGAGGTTTCCATTTCAACTCTGAAGTATAGAAGTATCAGATCCCCAAAATAAGCCATTTTTTAGTCATTTTCTGGATATAATTGCTCCCAAATCAGGCACCTGGTATATTTCGTTGTGTCTACTTTAGCAGTTTTAATCAAACGCCTTATAGCAAATGATAAAATATCTTTAAGCTGGGTGTATTTGAATAGAACTCAGCACTCGTGCACCTGCTTCGAGTCCAGTTCTGATTGTGCACTCGTTTCCACTACCGGCGTATCCGGTATATCCGGCATGTTGCCTCTTTATATAGTAATGGATGTATCCTTCCACTGACACAGAATCACATTTCCTCAGCTAATGAAGTGAGAGGATAATCCTATTAAGAGGCTTTGAAAGGAAATTAGCAATGCGGAAAAGGACAAGGACGAACCAAAATAATCTCTCGAGGGAAAAGCACTCATTGTCACATCTGTACCGACGTTTTCACTAAAGCCAACTAGGAGGAAGTCATTTATAGATGAGTGAGCTAATTGGAGCTAAATATAACATAGCTAAAATCATAATAGCTGGTTATATATTCCGGTAACTTAAATTTCATCTTAAAACAATCCCAACACCGTCAATATATACTGAGTATTATATATATATATATATATATATATATATATATATATATATATATATATATATGTATGTATGTATGTATGTATGTATGTATGTATGTATGTATGTATGTATGTATGTATGTATGTATGTATGTATGTATGTATGTATGTATGTATGTATGTATGTATGTATGTATGTATGTATGTATGTATGTATGTATGTATATATATATATATATATATATATATATATATATATATATATATATATATATATATATATATATATATATATATATATTTATATATAATTATATATATGTTACATATATCTTCGGATGCTGAAAATCTATCTTATTTCGATTAGTTTGTTTACACTACCTGTGAGGGTCTTGGTAGTTATTCATCACAACTAACCAATCAGCAGCAAACATGATGGGTGTTTGCATTCAACACCTGACTGTGTCTATTACACTGAATATTGCATGAGCCTTAAGACCCATCATAAAGTATGATGGTCATTGGAGATCAGGCAAATGTATGTCAGTGTGTTAATTAATGTTTTCTCTTGCTCACAACTGCCCTGCACTTTTTGAAATTTGTTTACTGTCTTGTGTTAAGGCCTATATCTTTTTCCTCATAATGAATGTCCCGGCAACACATATTTTGCATAGCCTAAATTGTCAAATTAAAGCAGGGTAGGGGAAAACCGAGTCAAAAATATCCCTCAAGCTACTTGAACAGTGGTATAAATTATATTAATTAATCAGGTAAAGGAATCCACATCCCCATAAGTACATGTACAGTCAATGTTTTCGTCTTAATCCAGACTCAGAACCTGAACTGTTTGTATTGGCGAGACGATATGAGCCATACATGTGCAATGCATTAGATAACTCGGCCTTTGATACAACCCGTTAATTGATAACAGCCACATGTGGCCACATGTCAATTGACAAGGTGACAAGTAGATGGCTCTCGTAGTCGTGGAATATGACAATTGTACCATGTCTTAAGAGGCAATTTTATACCTCAATAGAGGGATTTTAAACCCACAACATGCCAGCTGGAGAGACAGTCAGTTTGCTATACATTAGGCCACTTTGCCTTTGAGGTAGACCCTCTTGGTTCCTTGATCTTCATGTACATAAAGTCACATGTTAATTGGCGACGTGACCCTGGCTTCCTGGACCACTTATATGTTGCACTATTACCCAGTTGCAAAGGAAATGACATGGCCATTTTTCTCCGAGGCATGTCACTAAAAGTAGATCTAGGAGGTCTTTAAGTAATCCTCTTTTAGACCTCTACTTCGCGAAACGGAAATGACTGTGCTCATGTCCTACCGTCGCTATCTTTACGCCAAAACAATACGGTAAGAGAAAGATACAATTAAGGAAGAAAACATCTTTATCACCAACTTGAGGTGCGACCAGATGTGACCATCTAGTCGCTTAATGCTGCTTTTAAGAGAAATACGTGTTTTATACATACATAACTCTATGTATATTATCCATCAATCAGAGTTAATAATAAATTGGTATACATTAACATTAACGGCAAATAAGCTTACACGGGTTAATCTTAGTACAAAGCTATATATATGCTCGGTCAGCGGACGTACGTGTTGCAACGTATCGACTTCGATTGGTGCACGTGACTTCACGTTCCTAGCCAATGACGAAACACTAAAAATTAGAAGGTTAATTTCATGACGTTTTTAGAGTTATCAGCACTAATTAAGAGGATGCTACAAATATCTGAACAACAAATGTTATACAAGATATGAATTACACTTTCCTCTCAGTATTTACTCCTACAGTACTTACTGTTTTATTACCGCATTATTTTTTACAAGGGCGGCAAGATTTCAGTTCTTTTTATACTTATGTACATACATAGATACATAGATAGATATATAGATATATAGATAATTGCATCGATGATGATCTAAAGATACCGGTAGAATCATTCAATTACTAGGATAATCCGTGGCATCCATGTTTTCCCTGTGTGATTATGCGTACGATAAGTCGCACCTACAGGCCCCCTTTTTCCAGGTAATATCTAACAACCCAGCGTGTGACCGTAGAGTTGAGGGATCACTGATCACCACCCAGCAAAGGCTTTTATTCATCTTCAACTACAGGATCTCGTGATAATCTGCTGGGATATACTTCCATTTCTGCCGAGTTAGGTAAGGATAAAGTCCTCTGCTCCCTTTGCCACGTTTCTCGTTACAAAGTGGATAAACTGGGATTCGCATTTAATCATACTGCGCTTGTAAGCCTATGCGATTATTGCAAAGGGTAGATGTGCCAACTCGTTGATACGCTGTTATTCAAGGGTGTATCGATTGAAAGAAGAGGGGGGGGGGGTATTCTCGCGTATTAGGGGATGCGTATACACACACTCACACACACACACACACACACACACACACACACACACACACATATATATATATATATATATATATATATATTATATATATATATATATATATATATATATATATATATATATATACATACATACATACATACATATATATATATATATATATATATATATATATATATATATATATATATATATATATATATATATATATATATATATATATATATGTATACATATGTGTGTGTGTGTTTGTGTATTCTTCATTTTCCCGCTTCTTCATGCATATTTCGTTATCTATAATATGCAATACCAATATTGCAATTTGCTAATCTTAATGATCGTACCACATTGGCCTATGAATTGCATGAATCATTAACATAGTACAGTAGTACCCCTAAGAGTGACCACTCCTTTAAGTAACCATCCCTCTTAAATGACCACATTTCGTTAGTCTCTCCAAAACAAACTTTTATTCCTATCACTTTTATCACCTTGGAGGGGTTCCTCTGTATACTGATTAATGAAACTACCCTTTAAGTTACACTATCGCATCACTAGTTCTACCAACATGAAACAGATGGTGTATACACTTCATGTATTCGCCTTGGTTCCTGGGTGACCGGTTTAACATTAACCACAAGGAACACACATAGACAGCAATTATCTACAAGAAGTAATATTTCAATTCCGCATGTGATATACCGTCGAACCTTGATGTTGAAAGATGCATTCCTAAGTGTGTGTATGCAATTCTTACTGTCCTATGATAGAAACCTATATGTCAGCTTCACTGACCGTTGCTGGCAGTGGCTAAACTCGAGATTAACCGATATTAGATTAGGTTGTTTTCGTATTACTTCACCCTGTTCTCATGTAAATCATTAGCAGTGTGGCCATCTGGTTTTGTGGAGACGATGCTTAATAGTGTTGTTGTTGATTCTATAGCAGCACTTGTTGACCGTATCTCGACCACTGTGCGATACTACTAATATTTAAATCATATATATATATATATATATATATATATATATATATATATATATATATATATATATATATATTTATATATATATTTATTTATATACATGTATGTATGTATGTATGTATGTATGTATGTATGTACGTATGTATGTATGTATGTATGTATGTATGTATGCATGCATAAATAATATCAATATATGCATGTATGTACGTTCGCACGAACGCAGGTACTATGTAACTATAATTTTACTCAAATGTGTCATGAAATTGTCTAATGTACTATGAACACTGACGTGGATATTAAAGTCATGTTATTTGTATTCCAAAAACAGAAATGTGTTTAGAACATTCAATGAAATGATAGTTTTTACCCTTGTAGAAATATCCTATTCAATTTCCTATCGATCTTTGCAAAATATTCAAAATAGGCAAGAGTTTGTCTGTTCAAGCACCGGAATGGGAGTTAATCTGAAAACAGTGACAAGCAGTTAAACAGTAAATCTCCAAAATGCGGAATGTTGTCTAGAAAATAATTTTAGCATTCATTCTTGGAAATTAGGGCCTGCCCTGATGGCCGAGTAGCGGCGTTGCCACTGGGTGCTCGCTGTCTCTCCCCACTGGCCGGGTTCAAATCACGTCTGGGGTATGTGATAAAGATGACATTGGTTTCAGGATAGGCGGTAGTTTTCGCGGGTACACCGATTTCCGCTACTACTTACAACTGGTTAGTCACGACTTACTAGTATATCCAAAAAAGGGAAGTACGTGTAATAGAAATTCCAAAATCTTGCTTGAAAATCGAAACGTTTAGGGTTAACTTAGGGCTAGGCTCTTAATATCACGTTTGTCTGGCTGACACCACTTATACAATACACCTGAATTCTTTCACTATGTGCGTGTAACCTAATTTTATGACCTTACTTATGACCTTAAAAAACACATCACTCTTATAAACAAACTGGTTACAAGCGTTTACTGAAAAATATAAATCAATTCCAGAAGCATTTATAAACTTAAAATACGTCTTCGTTGACGTTAAGCGATGTCTTTCCAAAAGTTTGGTAAACTAAATCGGACCATTCCTATCTGGAATGCATCTGTCACCATCACAAAGTGCGGTTGGAAGTAGCAGGGGGCGAGATAGAGCGAATACAGTAGTTTGTTTTCCCATCACCATCCAGAGTTTTAAACAAATTGTTGACTGTGTAGATGTCTGTTTTGGCCATTAAGGGAAGATGGTTTACAAAGCTGCGCGTGGAGTGTGATTTAGCGCTAGGAGCTGATGTAAACTGTTGTGCCACCTGAATCAAATGGAAGGGACCCGATGACCAGGCTGTACTAAAATACTCCTGCCAGCACCACGGCTGGACACTATGTTATTCCTGACCACTCTGCCCCGCACGCCTATTGGCCAGACACTCGCTATATATTGTTTAGGAGTTAATCAGAACTGATGTTTATGGCCATCTTAACCCGTGTGCTTCTAGAGTGTACAGATGCTCTGACACGTTAGCAGCATTTGAAAGATATTCGAATAAGGATAGCTAAATCGAACCTGAAAGCGTTGACGTCCATGTCTAGTCTACTACCTTATCTACTACTACTACTACTACTACTACTACTACTACTACTACTACTACTACTACTACTACTACTACTACTATAATGATAATAATAATAATAATAATAATAATAATAATAATAATAGTAATAATAATAAAAATAACAATACTAGTAATAATAATTATAATAATGATATAATAATAATAATAACTAGTTACAAGTGGAATCTTAAAGTTGATTATTTTCATTGTTCTATCATAACATTTCTCTACCATAAACCGCGGCATTGCATTACATGTAAACAATATTTCCAACCACTTCAGATCTAAAACATGAACATGGTACGAAGCAAACGTAAAATTGTTATAACTAGTCAGTATTTTAAGGAAAATCGTATTTCGATTTAGGTTTGACAATTCTCTTCATATAGTTTCAAAGATTGCTCCAGATTTGATGAGTTCCGTTCAAAGGACTCATATCGTGCGTGACGTGCAATCCTAATACATAAGGTATAAGGCAAATCGATAAAGATATTTTACCGTGACAGAAATTTAAAAGTGACGATAATCGAAATTAAAATTACATCAAATCATAGTGAATAAGGAAGGTTGCCTGACACATCAGCACACATAGCAATCCTATCGCAGAAGGGGGATGTGGGGGGGGGGGGGGGGGGGGGGCAGCGCTGACTAATCAGGTGATGGCCAAGCAACGACTTGTTTTCCTTTTTAAACAAGGCGTGTGTATTGCAGCTACTGTTAGGCTTAAGGCTAAACGTGCGGATAGTCTAATGTGCAGTAGCAGTTCCACGCGACTACCCTAAATGAACAATTCTGTGGAGATGGTTAGAGCAGCATCTGTTCAACCCTTAACCGCAAGACAATTACCTCGCTCCACTTCTAGTCCACATCACGAATGAGCTTATTCCCCTAAAACCCCAGGCACGGAAATCAAAAACAAAAACAAAACCTACTGTGGCTGCGGCACGTTACCCAGTGACTTCCTAACCGATCGACGTACAAGTGTGCCCTCCCCACACCGTAGAGAATAATGTTGTGGGATTTGAAACATGGATCTTTTGGGGGGAATTACATACAATAATATGAATAAAATACTTTTTTTAGTTCGCTGTAAACAGCTGTTTTTTATTGCCTCTATTCTTTCAGGTCAATCCATTGTAACGACTTGAGCAATGACATTAATAAAGCATTGCCTAAAAAAGAGAAATACATAAATGACAATGATCTATCGACACGGATTATAACACATTGAACATCAATGATCCATAATTACAGCATACACAATCATACAGACAAACTTCTGTGGAGATGGTTAGAGCAGCATCTGTTCAACCCTTAACCGCAAGACAATTAACTCGCTCCACTTCTAGTCCACATCACGAATGAGCTTATTCCCCTAAAACCCCAGGCAGGGAAATCAAAAACAAAAACAAAACCTACTGTGGCTACGGCACGTTACCTAGTGACTTCCTAACCCATCGACGTACAAGTGTGCCCTCCCCAAACCGTAGTGAATAATATTGTGGGATTTGATACTTATGGATTTTTTTTTTTGGGGGGGGGGGGGGGGGATTACATACAAGAATATGAATAAAATACTTGGCTGAAAGTTGGTGGCCAAACTATATAGAGGAAGTCCGCTGTCCTTCTTCGGCTCACCATTTCTCCAGAAAATATTTTCTTAAAGATTATGTGGTCGGGTAATGTTACCTCAAGTTAGTCAGCTTTTCTTTTAGACCGCTACAGGGATAAATGTGTTAAGTTAATTTGTGCCAAGATGATTTCTTTATTAACCACATAACAATAACAAGGGCAAATTTATTCCACTAATGTATTCACTCCAAGTTTTTTATGGTGAGATAAATCCTAGGAATACTCTCCCCAAACAATACTGACCATGTACATGAACTGCTTTGTACGCAATGGCATGCTAATCTTGGGCTGTTTTCAGTCAGCGCCGCGATAGGCACACGCGCTTATGCAGATTTAAGACCTTTAAGAGTGCCATGTAACCCACGTGGTCAGTATGTGTGACCATTCCTGGTATCAGTGTGCTGATGCTGTAACTGATGAGGACCTGTTTAGTATAAGGAAACAGCATGGCGGTAAAATTGTGCTCCAACCAGCTATTAAAACCTTAATGACTGTTCGGCAGGGCAGTATGTGTATTTAATGTACAGCTGAAGGCATCATGGCCAGACTGAGGACCGAAAGCCCGAGGTCCGTCCGGGATGCCTGAAGGTGCACATTGAATGCACATAACGCCCTGCTAAACAGTCATCAAGGTTTTTATTATTGCTTCCTTACATCGATACTATTGTATGGCCTTCAGCTGTATTGGTCTTAATAATGATTAAAACTCATAAATATAATAGCTAAGTAAAACATCTATTATTATTTTCATTCTTCTACCATTGACCATTTTTTATCGTTCACTGGCAAAAATGTCTTTAAATAAAGTGACATATGGCACTGTCAATGCATGTCAGGGTCTGATCAATAATTTTGATGGAAGGCATTATTGTGAGGTTTAATGCCCTGCAGTGGAGGGCATTATGGGGATTTTATGACCGGTCACATGGTACAAATCCTGAATGCTGATTGGATAAGCCAGAGGAAGCAAATTATAATTGCTATTTCTAACTGTTTTGAATTGCATAATTGCTTATAATGACATTAAAAAGCATATCAGTCACATGCTGAGAACGATACTTACGATCTGAAAATGTAGCACTGAATCCTCATAAGAAAAAATGAACTTAAAATACGGAGACACTTTTAAAAAGACTATTTCAAATTAAAACAGTCACTCAGTAGTTTTGTTCACTCTGTACCTGGTGTAAATTCTCCAAACACAAAATGAATTTACGACAGCTGAATATCTGATGTCAGTCTACTGAAAGACATATGGTCGACCGATAGGCAGTAGACGTGAGATTCTTTGACCTGATAGCGTAGCCTAGATTTGGACTGTCGTATATAGTTTGCCTCTCTTTAAGTTTTTCTTCTGTTACCTGGCACACACTGGTCAATGGGGTCAGACTGGTCAAACTAATTGACATTTATCTCACCAGGTCATTCTGTTTACATTTTGACGCCTGAATTCACTAGAGATAAGGGACCAGATGCGCCACCTATGGACCATTGCTGGTACTAAAATGGTTGGCAAACTCAGAAGGATCTCTTAAAGTATCAGGACTAACCTAACCCTATCTCAACTGCCCTAATGTGTTACGGCTGTGGGTAGAGCATGGCCGCACCATGGTGAGAGACTAATGTCTTTATGTTGTGTGAAAGGCCGGTTTAATGTCCCTTTTTATGTGTCGTGTACTCCTATCATGCCGTAAACCCTACATGAAACGCTGTCCATCCCATTCACGCTAGATCACACAGAAAGATAATAAATAGCATCCTCCGCTAGCTGTGGTCTACTTCATACAGCTGAGTAAAAATCCAAGCTCAGAGTAATTGAAGAAATTTCGTGTCTTTGACGAGTGTAATTCTAGCGTTTGGAGGAGACGAGGTCACTCTGAACTAGCACACGCTGACCCGGGTCACCCATTGACAAGATCATGCGCCGGCGTACTACGTGACGTAAAACTGAACAGATGTTGAATGGTATTCTATTAAGCAACAAGGTTATTAATGAAGATGCTAGCATCAGCATCAGCATCAGCAGCAAAATAGCACTGCCTTATAAGGACAACATCAGTATCATTATTACCATCATCATCATCACCATAAGCACCAACAATAGCGTAAGTATCATCATTATCACCATCATCATATTAAGTATAATTATCATCATCATCATCATCATAAGTATCATCATTTGTTATGTAAAATATTTTGTATATTTTTTGTAACAGCCGTTACAGTCAATAAATGATACATTCATGTACATATATCATTTTCATTATCTTCACCATCATCATCATCATCAACATTCTCAAGGATCATTACCATCATCATCATCTTCAGCATCATCATCACCTCACCATCCTCTTATCAATAGCATTAAATAGCGTACCGGGCATAGTATAAGCAATGTACAGTAAACTTATACTTAGTTTAGTTGCCATTCACAACTTTCAAGCAATAGCAGATGTGTGCTAGTATTGAAGTATCATTTAATGACCGATAAAACCGTAAGCAATTGAGGAGGAGACTTGATCTGACAAAATTAGCCGGCGAGATATGGACCATTTGGAAGAGAGATGCATGCACGCTAGAAATTAATTAACCAAGTCAGTTGCACAGTTATGTTGGGGTCCCTGACTGAGTTAGAATTCAACGGCCTTCACAGGCAATTACCCTCAAAATTACGTGATGTTTAGATGTGTTGCAGATCTTCACATCCGTGCACACACACATACCTACATACATACACATATACATACATACGTACTTATGTGTTAATGTATGTATGTAAGTATGTATGTATTTTTGTATGTATGTGTTACGTATGTATTTATGTATGAGTGCATGCACACATGAGAGAGAGAGAGAGAGAGAGAGAGAGAGAGAGAGAGAGAGAGAGAGAGAGAGAGAGAGAGATGTTTTGTAATATGATCACGTGTCAGAATCTTAGGGCTTGTCTACATTGGCCGCCATATAAACAAAATTGACTGATTAACACATACTACATCTTAATTGATACCGGCATCGCTGTAGACATAGTACTTTCCCACGCGCACGCCACAGAACTTCGCTTTCAAGATGATAATGTCAATCAGACTTGCATATTTCTCAGCTTGCCACACTGGGAGTAGCAAAAGGCCGTGTTTATAGGATGTCCCACGGAATGCAACTCAGCACATACAAGTCATCATATACGTGCATTTCACAACCTTGCTTAACCCCTATGCTGCTGGGGGCTAACTTGCCCAATACAAAATGATGCAATATACCTGAAAAATGACTGAAACCCGGGCATATGGGTACTCATATGAGAGTACTCAACGAGAGCTATCCAATGAATACCAACATGACAGGGTTTAGATGGTTTTCAAAACAGTTTGCATCATTGTGCTTTACATGAAAGTAGCCTCAAGATTGGAAGAGTTAAAGTCCGCGATGGAGATTTTTGCGAGAGTTTTTGCAGGGAAATTTCATCCCGTCAAAATATTGATCAAGGAAATCCCGGAGGAATCTTTGTGCGGTTTGTGTTTCTAAACAGAGGGCGCTTTTGGGTGTGTCTGTCGCGTTCACGTGACCTGATTAGACATGGGGAAGCTAGCTGATGCCGGGATTCTTAACAATCCTACAGACACGTACGTCAGGCCCCTTCCTCCAACTCATGGAATGTCAACATCCCCTGTCTGGCGGAATATGACCGGTGGAACAGACGTGGACCACCCGGGACATCTCTGCACAAACTGCGAGACTCCGCAACCCCAGTCGAGACATGTGAGATCAAAACTTACTATTAACGTTTGCGAGCGTAGGTGTTACCTTTTAAACGGTAAAACCCCTTCAACTGCGCGCAAGGAGGTGAACATATCGAACTGTTACTGGCGTTCATTGATATGACCTAAAACAATATCTCGAAGATTTCGGAAAATCCACAGATACTAGTACACAGACAGAAAGTTATGTCGACTTGAACGCATCTACAAATCAGAAGCCTACATACATGTAACTGTAATACATGATGACCTCCAATTGATATCTTCTAAAATCCAAATTCAGATTTCAATGGGTATACTTTCCTTGAAACATACATACAAACATACATGCATACGACTACACACATATTCACATACAAACATACATACAAACAAACGCAAACATACATACCTGCATGCATATATAAAAATATACATACAAACTTACATACCTACACACACATTCATACATACATGCATACAGCATACAATCATACATATAAACATACATACCTGCATGCATATATAAAACATACATACAAACTTACATACCTACCTACATACAAACATTCATACATACTTACAGCATACACTCATACATATAAACATACATACATGCATTCATAAAAACATACATACATATATACCTATATATGCATGCATACATAAATACATACTAATACACCAATAATGAGTATACACGAATATTAGCGATTCGACTCAAACATTCTAGTACTGATAGTGTATTGGTGACACTCCTTAGAATAACAGATAGACACACCTACAGTGCAGATATTTAATTCCTGCACCAAATGCACGGGAAGATCGGACATAATATACAACAGCACGCTAGATTGCACCCAGTTTCCTGGGCATGGATGCATAGATGACCTCACAACTGAACGTACGTGGGTCATCAATGTGCTTTGCTTATATTTTGACATGTTATCCTTAGGTGTGTGTACAACCAGGCTCTGGCAGACGTCCGGTCAATTGGTGCAGAAATCAAGTGCCTGTATTGTAGTTACCTAGTTGGGTGGGTCATTCCCGCTCGTCACACCGGTGCGTGAGTCCACTGTCTTCCTGAGCGCACGTTCCCCCCATTAAGCTTAACTTGCGAATGGTGATGATGCTGTAATGAGACACAACTGGCAAGCATTTCCCGTGTTACAACCCGGGGAGAGGGATGCGCGAACCTCTGACCTCGTTCAGCTTTGTTAAACGCAGCTGCTTTTTCAACGAGGAACTTAGAAGCCTACTCGTCCTTAAACGTCACCACATGTGAAGCGCAAAAAAAAATCAAAGTCATTTTTTGGGACCATATGGAATGAAGACATCGATAGCAAACGCAATGAAAAGAGTGGAGAGTAGTAGTAGTAGTAGTAGTAGTAGTAGTATATTGTAGTAGTAGTAGTAGTAGTAGTAGTAGTAGTAGTAGTAGTAGTAGCAAAGACTTATGAGACATGTCTCATAAGCCTTTGGTAGTAGCAGCAGTAGTAGTTGCCGTAGTAGCAGCAGCAGTATAAGCTAGCAGCAGCATTAGTAGTAGCAGCAGTAGTAGCAGCAGCAGTACTAGTAGCAGCAGGAACAGCTAGCAGCAGCATTAGTAGTAGCAGCGGCAGTAGCAGCAGCATCAGTAGTAGTAGCATCAGTAGCAATAGGAGCTGTTGCTGTATGAACAGCAACAGCAGTGGAACAAAACACGTTCTGGTAATAATCTCACGTGCACGGATAAGGGCTAATGCGTATTTGGAGCACATGTTGACTATGAGCAAATTATTTAAGTGTCTAAGATGTTGTGTGCATAATGAAATACGTTGTCCTTGCTTTATGCTGCAGGTATAGAATACAAAGACCCTACGGAGAATCTTCAGATATCAGAAAAATCTTTGTCACGACAACAGCAAATTGAGCGAGTCTACAACATTGCATTCTAGCTTTTACCATATCGTCTAAGCCCTCACCTCAGTTTTAGGCCATAGACAGATAGACAGTTATGCTTTATTTCAGGTCGGTAATACTTTTACATAGTAAACACGAGCTGCCTGGGCTCTTTGGCGAATCCAAAATAACAGTTGAAATATAACATACAGGTTGTGACAGCAATATAAATGATTAGTAAAGCAAAAGCAGTTCCACTGCTACCCATCACTATAAAAAATTCCTACCGCCATCTAAACTCGGTTCAACAAAACCTATAATCTCCAAGACGATACATTCACTTAAATGGTGAAGGAGTAAAATAAGTCTTTTACGTTGTTAATAATACATGTATATTGTAATTCTTAGCATTTTCATTTTAGAATGGCGCTCAAAATGGCTGGCAATAGTACCAATACGAATTTTACCAGTGCGACTGTGGAAAATGCACACAGTTTTACAATACATCCTCGATTACTGAGGGATTATTAGAAAGTGCTTCGCAATGATTTCTCTTCTTAAACAACCTAGTCAATCAGGGTTTGAGTTGGTTCTAATTAGCATATCAGCGCGACAAAACTGTCTCCGCTGTGTCAACAAGGGGTGTAATAGTTAACGATTATTCGGCAACAACACGTGCTCGCAGCTCCGATATGGCAGATCCACGAGGGCTCACCTTTTAAGGATTGAAATGAATCTGGATGGAATGTGATGCGAAATGGGCGAGCACTGCGCATACCTAGGAGAACTATTGCCTAATGCAAATAGCTCTTTGTGTCATCCGATATCTCCACACATTAATCGCGCATGTCCTTGCATTAAAAGGCCTGTGAGACAGAGACACAGTATTGGCTGGGTGAGCAAATATACACGTCGAGGATTCCCCTATCGTGCGCTAGTCATGCTAGAGTTGTCAATAGGTGTGGCTTAGGGAGATAATGTTTCTGAGGTGGAATTGAGCATTCGTATTAGTTTTCCATCATCTCGAAATGACCCAAATTGGTGGCACGTGACAAAGAACTCTGAGGGAGACCCCCATGGTCGAGTAGTTTGATCCATTGTGCGCCAACTGCAATACTGTAAATTCGGAAAAGATTGCGTTAGTTTAATTTTTGCGTTTTGCCTCGGACGCAAAATTAAATTTCGCTCTGATTAGTGCTGCAACTTTAAGTGTATAGCTGGCACGGCCAATTCGCAAAGTTAAAAAACGCAAAAATAGATTTTCTGTATATTCGCAAAATTTACTCAACACAATCTTTTGTGAATCTACAGTATCTCAGCTGTGCTCGTCTTGTGCTTGGTTGGCGTATCACCTGAGGAATTGCTGGCATGTGAACTTGGCTTACACAACGTTATATGCGTCCGACTTCTCTTGGTTCCTCCTCCAGGTACCCACTGTCATATCTCTACATCAGTCAAGCTTTTTTAATGATGATAATTTGAATTACCCATTAGAATGAAAGCCTTTTGTTTGCGCTCCCAAATAGTATAATGGTACTAGAAAATAGATAGTTTCCTCCAATAAATCTTATCTATTTGACTCATTAAAAGAAAATTACATTTAAAACATATGTTTAAATGCTCTTTACAAAGTACATCAAGTGATTCATTGAGGTCTTTAGTATATGCTGTTTAAAGCTTCAAAAATTCTACTTGTTATAACACCATATACCTATCAAGTTATTAGACGTATCTTTATTGTCTCTGAACAGTATCAAATTGATTCAGAAAAGATATATGGGGTGAATGCAATAGTGAATCGGAACGCGAAATATATGAGGTTTTGACGTGTAATTACTTCAAACTAAAATGCCTGGGGATAAATATATTGAGTTCAGTGACTTGAGATGATGCAAGAGATGATCATTTGAAGAGCAAAGTCGAGGTAAATCATATCCGGAGAAAGTTTGCTAGTTTAGCATTAACTTACCTTGGCATATCTGTCAAAATAAGCCTCATGAACATCACCAACCACATAGCCTATCATTCCCAGGATGATGAATATTTTCGTAGGATAAGAAGTGGTATATTCAGGAGTGTTATTTAATAGGAACTAGGAGAGTGCATATGGAACGATGAAGATGGATGTTAGTATAAATAGTTGAGGGAAATCGAATTCCCTGGGGCATGAAACTAGTTACCACTTTAATAGCTTTTATTCCTCGTTATGTCGCAATTTCATGATCTGGCGGAGCTTGAACCTATCCGTTTGAACAGGTCAAGTTCCCCTTCTCTCTGTGAAAGGGCGAACATCCCCGGAAAACAATTATGAAAAGTCAGAAAAGTTTTGGAATGCAGGGATCAAGATAAAGCACATTGATAGTAACGTGAATTGATTTTTGTCTCGAGGTTGTAATGATATTGCAATTTAAAAAACAGAACCGTTTAATTGGCATATACACGAGTGTCACGTACAGAAGAGATCAAGACGCAAAACAATGGTACTGCACTTATAACTTATAATTTGGATCATAGCAAATGACAACCAATTAGCACATTGGGTATCAATGTCTGCTATTCAATAGCACCTAAACTTGTCGTTAACTCTTTTTTTACCAAATTGCTAGAGGTCAACAACCATGTGAAATAATACTGAACGTGCACATTGTTTATACTATAACATTTCAGTTAATTGGCTGTGAGACACGGTCACTTAACCCATGTCACTTAAAGAATGATATGTGAGTCGTGTCGTATAGGATCAACTGGCCTACAATTAATCTGCCCATAGCTTAGGACAGAAGAAATAGAATACCTTCCCAAGGGTACTAAATGGATATCGCCCATATCAGATGATGCCCTTTATCATGCACTTATTGTCTCTTTTTGCCCTCTCAAAGACGAAATTTGTCGTCGCAAACTGACGGATCGAAATAAGTGCAACATATCATACTTTGTAGCCTATTAAAATGCCAAAGCCACTCATCACAAGTAGAACTTGGTGCCAAAGTGGCTATCTGTCTAAGAAGCCATTTTCAGCTTCTAAGAAGCTGAAAATGGCCTATATAAAGCATAACAATAACACTCCTCCGAAGGTTCCCTGCTCTCTCTCTCTCTCTCTCTCTCTCTCTCTCTCTCTCTCTCTCTCTCTCTCTCTCTGTTTAGCCAATGCGTACAAACACGTGACGTTTGATTTGAACGAAAGTGAAAGAGCTTGACGACATGGCGCCATTCGATAGCCTGACAATTTACGGCAAAGGAAGTACTTTTTCTGTTTTAGGCGTGACAATGCAAATTGGGTCAATGGCTGGCATTTTCTGATTTAACCCATTAGTTAACGGAAACAAGAGCTATGTTTCTCTGCAATTCTCTTGTAGTATGATAAGAATGATTTGTCTCTTTCAAAACGGTGTGACTTCAGTCCTTTTAAATGCTCACTCAATTGTATAACTTTAACTCTAAGGTACTTGAACCATTTCCATTTCAACGATTAACGATAGTCTTAAATAACATACAGATATGCGTCGTTTTAAAAGTAATGGAGGTATTTCGTGATCTCGACGAGTCATATGAAATACTTTTTTAAAGGCCAGATAAAGGTGCTTTCTATATTTTAGACTTTATAGCCTTGTTCATGGTAGGGTAAAAAAAAATCAAGAACATGCACGGCATGCAAACACACTCTCTCTCTGTGCATATATATATATATATATATATATATATATATATATATATATATATATATATATATATATATATATATATATATATATATATGTGTGTGTGTGTGTGTGTGTGTGTGTGTGTGTGTGTGTGTTTGTGCGTGTTAGTGTGCGATACAAAGGTTAACACAGTGAGAGATAGTGGTTACACTGTAAGAAGGATCGGTAAAGATTCAACTAGTTTGGAGTTTCATTAATCTGAAAAGGATTAACCTTTGTATAATTTGGGTGAACATTGTACTTATTAGTTATCACTGGGTGAACATCTTCCCAAATATTTTTTCATTGATAAATGATTACCCGCTTGAAATGTCAAGGTTCACCTCAATCAGCGAACCTTCAACTTTTTGCAGTGAACCTCAACTTTTTAAGTTAAGGTGTACCCATTTCAGTGAATGTCATAGTAATACGTTTACCTTCTTGGGTAAACGTTTACTTTCTTAGGTAAACGTTTGATCGAGAATTCGATATTTGAAACTTCCTGTCGCCGACACCAACCAAAGACCACATGTTCAATTAGACATGGTGATGACCTCAGACAAAGGAACTTTACTTAGCAGTGACCCAGATAACAGCTTTAAGTTACCAAGTTGTGGCGGGCAGTTTGAGGTTGGATTGTTAGGGCTGTACTGAGAGGTTTTAGAACCATTATGCAGGAATATTGTCTCTGTTTCTATACACATCGTCGAACAGTAAGTGACTGATGTTGTTTGTAACATTGGAATTCTTTACAATTATACTTGGTGTGTTCCTCCGACGCATAGAACATGCACTGACTTGAGTTAGTTCACTTAACCATGCTTCAGCATTTACTCTAGAAGGATTTCATGGTGTAGAGAAATATAATCTTAAAATCTCGCACAATTAGAGTGAAATCATATCCATAGCATGTTTCAGTGTCTAAACGTAAAAACAGGAGTCGTAAACCCAGCAACACCATTTTGTAATAAAGGAGAAGAGGAAGATAGAAGAAGAAAACATGTAGGAAAAGAACTGTATAAGCCATGTTTAGACAACAGAGAATATACATATTGATAACTGGACTGCCGTGGCATTTTTATTGTAGATGTTTGTTTTATGTACCTCATAGCGTACTCGAAATTAGTATGTTGTTAAGGTCATGCATCACAATAATGAACCCTCCCCCCGAAATAAATGTTAACCCCATCCGATATTATCAGGTTACATCTAACCCTAGGCAGGCAAAGGTTTACCTACTGCACACAAGTAAAGGTCTACCTGCACTGCCATTGAAGTCGGAAATGTTAACCTGGTACACATATGTCAGGGTTAAGGTTTACCCAAATCGGGTGCAGCTCAGTTGCACCCAAATAGGGTAAACGTTTACATATAATTTTTACAGTGTAGGATGTTTCAAGCGCTTTACACCAGTTATATGATTATAACATTCCTACTACTCCGATCCATCCTTTGGCAGACCCACTGAAGCAGGACGCTTGGCTAAAGCAGCAAATGCTCTTGCCGTCACTACGCCACTTTTCCAGTAGAAGAACTCTTTTGAACTAATCAGCAACTGCCATCTTAGCATGTAGAGCCTGCAACTCAGCTTGGGGTGTCGCTTCTTAACAATTCCGAGGATGCCAGCGCCGTACAACTATCATCATACCCTTATCCCGCTATCTCGATGAAATGTGGTCTATCGTCGACCGGGCCTGATTTATCGTTGGCTGGTTAGGCAGCTTTTTGTTTGCAGGGAAATCACAGAAGGTATTTCTTTCTCAGGGTTATCAATGGTCGAGCAACTGCTGAGAGATTAGTGGCATGAAACCATGTTCCGTTCATTAATGAACATCTACTGGTAGCCGAACGCACCACTAGGTCAGACCACACAAACGCGTTCCCTCTAAGTGCAGTTTATTGAGTCATGTGGATGGCTGTTTAGCACCATTTTCGCTAAATCTCAGTGTCAATTTGATTTAACCAAATGTAGATGCTGAAGGATCGAGGTACATGTTGAGGTCTAGGCCAACCTCTCTATGTCGAATTAATATCACCATATTTCCATCAACTTCCATGTCCAGGGTTCTTATTATCAGGGAATCTCTTAAAAATCTTCGTATTTCCCTAAGTGCAGTTTATTGAGTCATGTGGGTGGCTGCTAAGCACCATTTTGGCCAAAACTCAGTGTGAATTTGATTTAACCAAATGGGGACACTAAAGGATCTGGGTAAATGTTGAGGTCTTGGCCAATTTATTCATATCGAATTAATAGTGTCATACTTATATACCCAGGGTTCGTATTAACACAATTAACGATGGATCTCTAGAAAATTTACATTACAATGCAATTTGACACGTGACATAAAGAAACCATACTTTTTAAATTCGTGTTCTTCAGAAAGTATCATACCTGATTATTGATGACTTTTAAGATTGTTGTTAAAATAGCAGCTGTTTAGATATTTTTCAAGGTAAAGATTATGTGAATGCTATTTTTGAATACTAAATTCGTACGGTTTTATATCCATTCTTAATAAGTTGTGTTCAGTATTGAAAATGGGGTCTAGTCATTCATACCAGTCCATCTGGTTTCTCTAGTGACAGTGATAGGGCTGGTTGTTCAGCACCTATAGGGTAATTATATCTGCACTCAGGTTATTAAGGAGCGGGCTAAAATGATGATGATGATGATGATAATGATAATGATGATGACGATCATCGTCACCACCGTCGTCATTATTGCCTTTGTCGTAGTCATCATCATCATTACCACCATTTTCACCGTCAATGACCATCTTCAATGGCATCATCATACATAGCTACCATAAAAAAGTTGGCAAACTTTGTCGTTAATTTTGTTAAAAATCATGATGATTATGATGATAATGATGATGATGAGCACCATCATAACTAACCGTACATGTTCCACGACTATCATTTATAGCATTATCATCATCATCATAATCATCGTCGTCATCATGGATACCCTGCATCTAAAATATCCCTTGGTCCTCTTTGGATCTGAAGGCTGTGCTCTTACTCTACAACATGTACCTCTTTTTCTTCTTTCACCTAAAATAATAATAATGATTTAGCATTGTTCTTCAACGATGACAAATGACCACTTTTTGATAATAGTTTATGCCACTAGATGACCTCTGTTTATCAATGTGCCTTTAAACACTCGTTCATTCATTCATTCGTCGTTATCATCAACAGCAGCAATGCCATCAGCATACCTTTCCTCTTCACCATCACCTCCTTATGATGATCGACGCAGGCCGCCTTGTCATAAACTATATACCCTACATGTAAATGGCTTATAATAGCGTCAATTTCATATAGTCAAACCTCGCCTACTATATATATATATATTAGGTACTCTCCAAAATTTCCCTAGGAGCATTCATCGACTACTTAGCGTAAGCAATTGGTGTAAGTCTCATGAATGATTTACTCTTAGACTCTAGCCCGTGTGTTGTTGGAGTTGCCATTGCCTGTGGTAGATCTACAGGTTGTAAGCGGCAGATAGAGACTTTCCTCGCGTTGTTAACCCCTATGCTGCTGATGGCTAATAAGGCCAATGCAAACTGATGAAAAAAACACCGAAATAAGCGAAATATTAAAAAAGGCCAAACCAAACAAGATAGTGCTATAGC
>OZ012685.1:33898836-33959047 GCA_963942565.1 Maea johnstoni | reverse complement strand
CGATGTTTGTGTGTACAGCCGTCTCTTGTGAAAAATAGACCTACAGGGAAAGTTGAATTACAAACCGGCGATTGTAGTTATTTACAATAAATGCAGTCAGGAAAACTTCTCTTTGTACAGTCAATTTATGTTCAAACCTTGACTTTGTATTGATGTTTGTATAAACCCATCACTGGCATTCCCTAAACTATTTCCCTCTTACGCTGTGTGACCGGTTACCCCGAATGGCCCTTTAACCTATTTAATGCTCAAGAGCACCTACAGAAACCGTCGTCTGGATCTTAGATTCATTTGACCATAACTTTTGAATTGATAATGCTTTCACAAAATTTTTGAAGGAGAATTGTTGGTGATATTTTGATTGACATTTCACCATCAAATATTTCCTGATGAACCTTTTGCTTACAAGTTATCATCAAAATTGTTAGGCTGTATTTGGCCGCTTTGAGTATTAATGGGTTAAACAGGCCAGGATATCGCTTCTACAAATGGCTTTATAATTGCACTGCACGATTTCACCTGAATGGAACAGGCAGACATTTGTCAGGTTAGTATATATTGAGTACTGGGTATCTTGGCTCGACACCAACTCACCCCAACAAACGTCTGTATTATTAACCGCCTTTTTGGACGGTACAAATAGAGTTTATTCAAGGCGCAAAACTGTAAAGATCTTACAGCACGCGATTTGAGTGAAAATTTTACTTACGAAAGTAGGTCAACATGGAAACCATTGTGACCTACTTTCTTGGGTAAAATCTTCCACCTAAGTCGGGTGCTGTAAGGCACTATCTTGCAGGAACTCCAAATTTGCCTTCCAGTTGCCCTAGCCTAGAATATATAGCAGACATGTATGGTATTTATAAATCATATGAACCTTTATTGATCAAAACAAACTCATTTGAGGTAACACACTGTAAAATTGAAACTGTGTTTATATTGAGGTCAGCTCAAGCAGCTGAGTTAAAGAAAACTTATATTTGAAACACCAAGACCTCATGGATAAGATAACTATTGTTAGAGAGGGGACAGGAGTGCTAAACTAGGAGTTGTCTTATTTTGAGTGTGTCACCATCATCACAGCCTTAAGAAAGAAGTACTGATGGAGAATTGCTAGCATTTAAACGGTCATATATATATATATATATATATATATATATATATATATATATATATATATATATATATATATATATATATATATATATATATATATATATATATATATATACATACAGGTGAACTTGGATATGACGGACTCAATGGGACCAGGAAAATTGGTCCGTCATATACAAAATCCGTCATATCTACATGTATATGACACATACTTGATATGCATGGGACTGGGACCTAGAATATTGCCCGTCATATGCAAAGGTCCGTCGTACAGTGGTCCGTCATATCCTTGTTCACCTGTATATATATATATATATATATATATATATATATATATATATATATATATTATATATATATATATATATATATATATATATATATATATATATATATATATATATATATATATATATATACATATATATATATATATATATATATACATATATATATATATATTTATACATATATATATATATATATATATATATATATATATATATATATATATATATATATATATATATATATATATATATATATATATGTGTGTGTGTGTGTGACAGTAAGAGTGTCAAACCAGGGATTTAGTCAAATCCCTAAGTCTTTCAGGGATTTTGTCAAATCCCTGTTTCACTCAGGGATTTGACTAAATCACTGAAATTTCCAGGGATTTGACTAAATACCTGGAAATGGAAGGGTCATTTTTGACTAGTTTACTGGAAGCATTTCAGAGGGATTGTTGAATGATAATTAAATTTGTTTTATGCTTACGTGAGTGGTACTTATGATTCCTGACTATCAACGTAGTGAGGATTTGGCTAAATACATGGTATTGTGCTGAATAATTCATGCTCAACCAAAAGTTCTTTCTTAAATATAATAATAAGTAGCATTGTGATTACAAGTAGGCGTGTAATTAGTAGTATAGTCTGACGAGTGGTATTCTAATTAAAAGTAGTAATAATTGTTGCAGTTATAGTTGTAGTAGTAATATATGGTAACAGTACTTTATAAAGTGGTAGTAGTCACAGTAGCAGTAGAAGTAGCAGCAGCAGCAGTAGTAGTAATATTGTATTGTAAGCAGAAGCAGCAGTGGTAGTAGTAATAGTAGTAGTAGCAGTAGTATATTGTTATTATATCATTATTATCAATATTATTATTATTATCAGTACTATTATTATCATTATTATTATCATTATTATAACTATTATCAGTATCATTATTATCATTATCATTATTATTATTAATGTTATCATTATTATTGTTACCATTATTATCAATTATTATCATTCTTACTATTATTACTTACTATTATTATCATTATTATTATTATTATAGTTATTATTATTATTATAGTTATTATGATTATTATTATGATTCTGATATGTATAGTAGTAGTAGTAGTAGTAGTAGTAGTAGTAGTAGTAGTAGTAGTAGTAGTAGTAGTAGTAGTAGTGCTACTGCTACTGCTACTACTACTACTACTACTACTACTGCTGCTGCTGCAGCTATTGCTGCTACTGGCTGTTGCTGCTACTACTACCTATTATGATAACAATGAAAAGATAAACGATCATTATGATACTAATTATCATCATCATCAAGCAATAAATATTAAGTGAACATGGATTTTTCAGCAAAATACCAATCATTGAGCCGGATTCTCATTACTTTGATATTAGCACTCAACTAAGCATAAAACTAAGGTAATTGTCATTGAACGATCCCTCTGAAATGCGTCCAGTAAACTAGTCAAAAATAACCCTCCTATTTTCAGGGATCTAGTGAAAGCCCTGGAAACTTTAGGGATTTTCTCAAATCCCTGAGTGAAACAGGTATTTGACGAAATCCCTGAAGGTTTTAATCCCTGGTTTGACACTCTTACTGTAACATACATATATATATACATACATATATATATATATATATATATATATATATATATATATATATATATATATATATATATTATATATATATATATATATATATATATATATATATATATATATATATATATATATATGACTTGCTTGAAAGAGCTTAGAGTGTATTTAGTTCATATATAGTTCATATATATATATATACATACATATATATATATATATATATATATATATATATATATATATATATATATATATATATATATATATATATATATATATATATATATATATATAACTTGCTTGAAAGAGCTTAGAGTGTATGTAGGTAATACTTCAAGTTCAGTACGTCTAAAACGTATGAATGAATAGGATATAACTTACCCACTGACTCTACTGCACCTCTCTGGGCTTAAACATCCGTCACATCCGCCCTTAAGAATGCTTATGATACCACACTCAGTACCGTATATAGGTCTGGATATGACTTGCTTGTTCAGATGCGGAGATGTGTGTTATATGTGTTTGTGCGTGTTAGGGTACCGTGGTCAGCGAATGGGTCGTGAGGTCCAAAAATAGGGTAAGCCGATGAACTGAGGCGAACCAAGCACTCTAATCGGATGAAATGCGCACCACTTCAACAATTAAGGACAGAGATACCTAAATTTAGCAGGTAGGTTCAGTTAACTCGTTCTGCCCCAGAGTGTATTTACTTCTTATACTGTTTTCATATTAGGTTAGCTGTTCCCACAAACTCATGCGCTGTAAAACACATCGACTGTTTTATAAATATTCTCATAAATTAATATTGAGGAGCTACAGTGTATCCGCCAATCCGTCGAGAACTTGAAGGTTTGGGAGTTCATGGGTCAATGTGATTATGGTCGTTTCGATTTTGGTGAGCGGCCAAGCGAAACAGTTGAACCCTAAGTTCTGCCTTTGATATTTCAGTCATTTCTATGCGTTGGTGGCTGCCCGTGCATGTGTGTATGTATGTATATATGTACATGTATGTATGTATGTATGTATGTGTGTATGTATGTATTTAAGTATGTATGTAAGTAAGTACGTAGATATGTTATGTAAGGTATGTATGTATGGATATACGTAGGTATGAGTGGGTATGTTTGTGATAGATAGACCCCAAGGAAGCTCTGGTGTATGTGATATACCCGAGGTGTTACGAGGCGGAGCTGAGTAACCTCAAGGGTATCACATACACCACAGCTTCTGAGGGGTCTATGTAGCTTGTACCACAGTTCACTGCCTTTCACCAATCAAAGGCCGTGAAAAGCTTGGCAGAGCACTCTTGCTCAACTTCCTTGGGTAACACCTTTGGGTTTAGACATCTGCATGTGTTACCCTTGGGGTTACTCGGCTCCGCCTCGTAACACCTCGGGTAGATCACATACACCACAGCTTCCTTGTATGTATGTATGCATGCATGCATGCATGTATGTATGTATGTATGTATGTATGTATGTATGTATGTATGTATGTATTTATGAATGCATGGGTGTGTGAGTATGTGAATGTGGGATGGATGTAGTACATGTTATGGCAACTGGTAGACTGTTAGACTGTTACCCTGCAAAATGTATACATGTGAGTCACTCAAGCGTGTCCATACACCGGGGCGGCTCCACAATGTCCGGAGGGAAGAGGAACTCAAAATAGGTTGTATTCAATGGTAAATAGGGTATCGAAAACTTTGGTCCAATATTAAAGGGTGGCGACTCTAAAGGATGTGCACTACTACAAAGACGCACATCATAAAGAAGTTTTAGCTATACTTTTTGGCAAATTCAGAAAAAAAATAATGAGGGTGGTTGAACTTTTTATATCATGTGTCCGTCGGAATAGGTCAAAATTGATATAGAGAAAGCTTTTTAATTCCGTATGATTTGGATATACTGGACGCCTATTCTGACTGTGATCTAGATTCGCCACTTTCCGAATATCTTCAAGCACCTTTTTCATAAAGATGTATCCGTGCGCTATGGCTGCGAGTACGTTCATGGTCTGACTGAACATCCGGAGGATATGGCAAGTCAGTAAAAATAGCCTTCATCCAGCATGTGAGCACGAATGCTGCCGTATCCCACAAACAAATGGCGAGTATGAGTGGCGCCACCTATCGGTCAAATGATAAACTAAATCTTCTTTACACGGAATGGAACCTAAAGCCATCAATAGGTGGCGCCATCACTTTGAAACTGCTTTCAAATGAAAACACATTTCAACAAGACGCATAGTTCACACCCTTAGGATTATAGGAGCCTTGGAACGATTTCAAGAAAATTAAGCCCTACTAAATATATATTTTAAGATACGTCTTGAGCGAAAATCAACAACAAGCACTTTGGATCTATATGAAATAATCTATTTTCACCAAGAAAATCAAGAAACACTTTGAGTCTTTGTACAAAAACAGATAAAATTACAGACCATCAAAATTAATAAATATAAAAGCAAAAAACAGATAACGAATTAGGTGGTTTTAAACACAATTAAAACATTGGTTCCTTCAAGGTGATGGGTACCATTGCAAGCCAGTTAAAAGCCCTGTCCCAAAACACGCCTCAAAGCAGCATACTCCTATAACTAGGTGTATCTCCAGGTTCCTGAGTGTTATCAGGTAGAGAATAGCATCGCCACCTGTCATTATTCAATCCATATTCTGTTTTATTTCAAAATTTACAACTTTTTTTTCAAATGACATATTCTCATTAATAACGCAGGTGATGGTTACTGCAGGTTCAGAGTTACTTTAGGGATATCATTGACTATGCCCAATAAAAAGTATTTTTTGGATTTTTTACTGCTGAAGATTTTTACAGGCCATAACGTTGAAAATTTTAGTTAGAAATCTCCACACCAACTTCACTTGGTAACCTCACGTGCTCATAGCTAGCACCTATTTATAGCATCCTGACCACAAGCCATTGTCTTGAGATCGTCGAGGTGTATCTTTGTGCAACTGTCTTTTGTTTCGAGTGCTCAGAAGTGATCAGCGAGGTATGTCCACTACTATCAAAGGGGTTCCCATGCCTCCACATACGAGATATCCCATTAAAATCTTCAATGTTTTGGCCTGTAAAAACCTTTAGCAGTAAAAGATTTTAAAAAATACTTCTTATTGGGCATTAAGTCAATGATATCCCTAAGGTAACTGTGAACCTGTAGTGACCATCACCTGTGTAAGTAATGAGAATATGTCATTTGAGTGAAAAGTTGTAAATATTGAAATGAATTAGAATATGGGTTGACTACAGACGGCTGACTATGATATCCTCTCCCTGATAACATTCAGGAACCTGTAGATACACCTTGTTATATGATTATGCTGCTGTGAGGTGTGTTTTGGGATGGGGCTTTTAACTGGCTTGCAATGGTACTCATCACCTTAACTCATGAACACCCACTTCCTGTATTAATCCACGGTAAAGATAGATTGTACGTAGCTGTTCGACTTATGAAGAAAACATTTTAACTTCATGGATATATCCTGAGGCGCATTGGGATAAGTGAGGTTTTACACCTTAGGAGGTTTAAACCTGAAGCCATTATACACATTGACATAAATATTCGTTATGTAAAGCATAACTTGATTGAGAAATCACATACAATCATGAGATTAGAACTTTCAATGAACGCATTGATCGATGGTGCACAACATCAAAACTTATCATACAATTATAGTATAAATGCCTTCAAAACATCAAAAGGCATATTCAAAAACATATACACAGAGCGACCTTGCTCCCCAAAATACTTATATACATACAAAGACTTGGCACTTAAGAAACGTTATTTACAAATCAATAAATAATGCTATGATATGTTCATATTACTTTATCACATAAATCAGGTGGCGTGTATATATATATATATATATATATATATATATATATATATATATATATATATATATATATATATATATATATATATATATATATATATATATATATATATATATATGTATATGTATATATATATATATATATATATATATATATATATATATATATATATATATATATATATATATATATATATATATATACATATATATTTCAATGTGTGCATTTAAGTATTCATTTGTATGTGTTTATACGTATGTATTTTTGTGTTTTTAAATTAAGTGAGTGAACATTTATTGTATCTACCTGTTACAATATCTCGAACGATACATTATATATATATATATATATATATATATATATATATATATATATATATATATATATATATATATATATATATATATATATATGTGTGTGTGTGTGTGTGTGTGTGTGTGTGTGTGTGTGTGTGTGTGTGTCTGTCTGTCTGTCTGCCTGCCTGTCAGTCTCTTTATGTGACGAATATCCTGCTATTAGTATAATTATTTCAGGAATTGAATGATGATGATGATAATGATGATGATGATGTTGGTGATGATAATGAGGTCATTGATGATGCTTGCACTAACGGTTATGATGATGGTATTATTGTGTGGAACACAAGCGACTACTTTGCCCTACATTAAGAAGTTTGCACTGAAGGTAACGACGATTGGTGTCATTGAATAATTGAAAGATCGAAAGAAACTATTGTGATACACTTGTCTATATAACTATTAAGCAAGAGCTCGCCTAAAAAGGCATGATCACAGCTATGTTTTCTAGTAAATGACAGGTTCGTTATGTAGAATATTAATACTAGCAAATAGTGTATGAATTGTTTACATCCACGCTACTCTGACATCTGGAAGGTCCGACAGACAAGAGATTCACATATTCAGCTTTGACAAATAACCATTGGCGTGTGAATCCATTTAATACTAAATGGCATTGATTTTGATGATAGTGAAAGATATAGGATGATGATGTCATATTTTCCTATCCCTATGGCACTCTTGTTAGAGATATGGCATGATGGGTATGAACATAAAATAGGCCTGTCTAAGCTGTTGCTTTGTCGCACACTTTTGAGCCAGACGTGTCAAATACTGCGACGGGCAAAGTATTTATTATGCGACGGTTTGCGACAAGCAGATATTCAGGTTCTTAAGAAACTGCTACTGAACGAGTCAAAATGCTGAACTCGTGGGAGCTCCTGGTATTTAAGACCGTGGCAATTGCTCTGTTGGAGAGCAATTGATACTTACGTAAAAGTTAGGGTAAACATGAATAGAAGTAGAAATCCTCCGACATTACGGTTACGTATCTACCTCATGCGGTTAGTAAAATGCCTTCAACTACATCTGCCTTTTGTCAAACTGCTCTGGCGTTATTTCCAGATGTCTGCATTTCAAAGGCTTGTATTAACGCTATCGAGATATGCTCGGAGTATCTAGTCTACTTTGGAACACGTTAAATGTGCACTAACCCTAGCGGAAAAATGTTAACTTATCTTTAATGCCACCTCGGGGTAATAGATAGAAATGTTATTTTGCAACAGAAGTTTCAAATTGTGCGACAGGCATTTAGATCTTTGACAGTCCGTATAAAATATGCTAATGATGATGTTAATGAATAATGGTGATCGTGAGTAAATGAAAATGGGGATGAAATTGTGAATGTGATTGGGGCGCTGTTGGAGCTTTACATAGTGATACTGAAGATGCTATTGGCGACGATTGTGGTTATGATCATGGTCATGAAAATAATGGTGATAATGGCAATTTTAATGATAATGACGGGATGGTAATGGTGGTTGCGGGCCGATGTAGAAGTAATTTCACGCACATTAGAATCGTAGCCAGTATCTGGACTAACCACGCAAAATAACTTGGTAATCACAAAATAGATAATAGAACTAGGGTCATTTTCAAACTGTGAAACTTTCTAAATGACGAGATGATGATGTTGACGACGACCATGTTGATGATGATTCTGATGATGATGATGATTGATAAATAGGTCTGGCATATATGATGATAACATCTTAACAGTGTATGATAACTATGTATCTGAACAAAAATGTCGTGAAAACGGTATGTTTATGAAGTATACACTGCGAGTCATGAAAACCAGGGACAATATGAGCAGTAATCATATAATAATCTGATTAGTGAAGATGATGATATGATAATCAAGGTGGGTGATATTCTTATTTATACTCTATATGTGTTGACGAATGTTATACAAAACGCAAACCAAGTCCTTTTTATTGGATGTTTCGTTCAAAGTAATCACCTTTTTTTAAACACATTAGTTTCAGGGAGGATATCCTATGTAGTGAGGAGTCACTCACGGTATAGCTCGGATTGTTCAGATACTATTGACATGGATGATGATGATGATGATGATGATGATGATGATGATGATGATATTGATAATGAAGACGATCAGATGATGATGATGACTATGGTGATGATGATGATGATGATAGAGAGATGGTTAAAAATGCCAACTACCATGATAACAACATTGGCTTGAGCATTATTAATAAGAGGGGGTGGATCATGACCACTTTGAAAATGGAAATGATGATGATGATGATGATAATGATGGTATGTGTGATCGTGAACTAGATGATGATGATGATAATGATGATGATGATGATAATGAAGATGATGATGATGTGGTTAATCCTCGCCATGATTGTGACATGCAAGTATTACCACTATTGGGAAATCGAAAGTGTCATCGTTTAACATATACTAGTAGTCATGGGAATAGCCCTGATTCTCCCTAAAAAGTATTTACTTTAATATATAATTCTAGTTATTCTAGTGTATTGTTCTATAGAATATGGTTTAAACTGCACGCTGCAGCTTGACACCGCCCTAGTTACTTACGAAGCAGATTAGTACATACCACATTTCAGTTTTGTAAATCTATAATACTCCTCAAACAACACTTTAAAAAGCCCTGAAGAATGGGCAATGTTCAACCTCTGAACGCTTCTTCCGGAAGGGCGCAACAATAAATTCAGTTCATAAACACATACAAATATGTTCACATATATATATGTATGTATATATATATATATATATATATATATATATATATATATATATATATATATATATATATATATATATATATATATATATATATATATATATATATATATATATATATATATATATTTATATATATATATATATATATATATATATATATATATATATATATATATATATATATATATATATATATACGTGACCATGTACCACATACACATATATAAAATAGTTTACTTGATTGTCTTAATGCCTGTGTGTGGTGAAGTTTGCAGATATATGTATGTACGTATGTGTCTCTGGTGCGTGTACTGTAACTATACACTTTACCTGTGTTGCCTTGTTTAAGTGAAAACCTGTAGTACAACATTGTATGCAACAAACTTCAACCGTGATTTGGTCTGGTCTACCATATATGTACATATCTTGAAAACTCTCCATTCCTACACTGGCTAAACAGATCTGATATTGGAGTTATCCTAGATTAAAAACTATTTTAGATATCTTTTGAAGAGGAATAAGATTTTATGTCAAACCAGCATCTTTAAATATTATACAAATATGGCACTTTGGTTTCGTGCAACATCAATCTTTATTGTACTCTGCAAATGATATTGCAACCCCTTTGTGCAACATCATTTTTCAGAATGCAATAAAAATCGATATTGCACTCGCCAAAGTGCCATATTTGTATAGTATTTTCCTCGTTCTGCTTATTCTCGAAAACAGCCCTTTTTAAAGGAAAACTGTTGAGTATAGATGTGAATTATTAGTGCCAAAAATGTGTCGAACACTTGGCTCCCAAGCCATGGCAGGATAATATAAGCGTTTTTTTATCAGCATTCTATATATTACTCACTGCTTAACCCATTCACGCCCGGAGCACACACACAGTCTGACGTCTGTGGAAATATCTCCGTAAAAAAGCCATAAAATGAAAAATGTTTGATTGAAAGTTAACATTCCAAGTGTGTTAAACAATCCCTCTTCAAATGCTAAAAGTATATTTCTATGTCTGGTAAAATATCTTCAAAGTTGTCAGACGATGCATGCACGCCAAAGGCAAATGTGTTTTAATTCCACCGTGTAGTGACACACCGGTACAGCGTTTGGGGGATATCTCTCGTATAAAACAACACTTGGAAAACGTTCGCACTTTTCCTCCTCACCAAAACAAAACAAGGAATACCTCCTTCATTTTTTCAAGTTCTTACCTACTCCACAAAGTACACATTTAAGTATCAAATCATTCAATCAGACGACATTAGGGGAATGATAAAATCGCATTTGTGTCCCAAAGGCTTTCCCCGTCATTTATGGACTCCAACGTTCCTAAAAGCTCACTTCTCTGCACACGAGTCTCAAGAACTAATTTCATGCTCGATTAAAATCGCCAGTTCTGAAAGTAGAACTCTTTGTACTGTTTTGCTCGTTTATACTTGAATAATCTTCAGTTAATATTCCCGCTTTAACCCGGCAATTGCAATCGTTTTTGAAACACACTCCTCAATAAGGATATAAGCATATGCCGCCCTCTTTTGGCGATATATCACACTACCTTTCAAGGGAATAGCGTCAGTTTGCAAGTGTTCTGTGCTCACATTTTCTGTCTGTCATCCCAAAAGTGCTCCAGCACCCGGATTAGGGGAAAACAACAAGCTGGTTTCTTTTTGCGATATGTTACATGCCTCATTTTTTTCACTTCCCTCATCCTTGTCCCCGTGTATGTACGTTGTAACCTTAAAACCTTTCCATGACCTGATCAAGGACAAATACACATCTTTTCGCCCTCTTAAGACAATGCGTTTCACTACTGAACAATGGAAAAGGGTACTGTAATTTTCCTCACTTTTCTCATAAGTATACTGTCTGTAGGAGTGCTGTGCGTGCATTCTCCGTGTTTCATCTCCTAAACTGAGAACCTTCCACCGCATGTCAATGAGGTCAAAGCACATGCCGCCCTCTTTAGGCGAGAAGTTACACTAACATAAAAAGAGAAAGTCCCATTCTTCTAACTTTCCTCACATTTGAACTGTCACGTTGTAAACAATCTGTGCATGTATCCTACGTGTTCCAATTCATACCCTAACCCCTTCGTATAAAGTCAAAAGCACATTGCGCCATCTTTTGGCGATAAATCACACTACCGTTGAATGAAAAGGTGCCACTCTCATCGCATTTCTCACACTTGTACTGTCTGTAAGAGTTCCGTGCGCGCGTCCTCCGTTTCGTGGTCTCCCAATTCCTCCACCGCCTGCCTCGTGTTTGGTTCCCTGCCGCTCTCAAATATCAATAACTTGGTCTTCTCGCCAGGCGCATCCGGTTGCGACTGCGCATGCGCATTCTCGTGCCATGGTCCCGTGGCCACGTTGCTATTTGCATATTCTCGTGTATGCGGCGTGAGATAAGCGTTGTCGTCCATGGATAGGATACTTATGCTTCCATATGCCGCGTCCGCCTCGCCCGCGTCTTCGCTATCTCCATCAGGTTTTTCTGAAATAGTCACAATAAATGATATTAGCAGGCGGGTGTCTTAGAAGAAGCTGATGATAAAGGAGAAAAATGACCGTGATGATAATGAGTATCGGGACGATGACGACGACAACATTAAGAAAAATAATGATGATACTACTACTACTACTACTACTACTACTACTACTACTACTACTACTACTACTACTGTCACTACTGCTACTACTACTACTACTACTGCTACTACTACTACTGCTGCTGCTGCTGCTGCTGCTGCTGCTGCTGCTATTACTAGTCTGATGCTACTACTAATACTTCTACTACTACTACTACTACTACTACTACTACTACTACTACTACTACTACTACTACAACTACTACTACTACTACTACTACTACTACTACCAATGAGGAATACGGCGTTTACTCAAAGCAACATCATACATTTTCTTCCTAAAATCATGGCTTGACCTACCTGCATTCTGTTTCTCCTCAGAAGATTCGTAGTCGTGGTCGTCCACTATTGGGTTTCTCTCCACAGCGCCGCTCAGATCTAGGTATTCCTGCACGGGGGAAAACAACAGGAGTAGAGAGAATATGCAACGGATGCTATCAGACGATTTGATTCATCACTCAATGGTTAGGATTCAAAACAGACCAGTATCCGAGTTACAGACCTAATTGTAATTTAGTTAATAGATTAGTGAAAAACTAACATTGGTAAATACAAATGGCTAATCCTGTCTCACCCACTTCCAGTACTGTTTATCTATCAAAATTTGTTTCGCCAATTAAGTTGCAGGTTGTTATATTGCAAGCTACTTATATTCAAATATGTGTATTGCATTGCTTTAAAAATTGGTATGGACCACTTTGAAATAGTGTATGAATTAGAGCATACTTGACAGTTGGCATATCGTATCTAAATTCACTACTGTATTTGTGAAAATATTTGATAAATCTTTTAAGTACATGTATACCACTTTGTAGAAAAATGAAGAGATATGAACGGCGAGTTATTTGATATGTTTATGTAAACACATACACAGGCTAGTACTAGTATCTAGGATAGCGAAAATTAAAATAGTGAAAATATTATGTCTACTAATATGATTTTTTGAAAAACCATCTAAACCCTGTCATGTTGGTATTCATTGGATATCTCTCACTGAGTACTCTCAGATAAGGAACTGTGTGCCAGGGTTTCAGTCATTTTTCAGGTTTATATTGCATCATTTTGTATTGGCCAATTAGCCACCAGGAGCATAGGGGTTAAAAGATTCGATTTATTGCACAGAATGTATCGTTGCATAGCAATTGTATATGCAGTGTTCGAATTTGATGTAATTTAATGAATTATAGAGTATTGCATCCAATATCCAAGTTTTAAAAAGGGAATTTTGTAGTATTCAATCCACCTTCCTACAGACCACAGGCCTTTGGCAGGGTGTTTAGTGTACATGTACCACACCCCTGGCACAAACCCTCTTATAGGGTTTCAGTATTCTAAACACATTACCCTACATACCACACGCCATTGATGGGATTTTAGTATGCTATATGTTATTGCTATTTCGTAACTTTCGCCACATTTTCCTACATACCACAGCCCGTTGAAGCATGTTGTCGAAGGTGAGCACGAGTTTTGTGAAAGAAGGACGGTGGGCAGGATTCTCACGACAACAATTCTCCATCACGCTAAACCTGCAATAGAAAACATAAAATAGGAAAAAAAATCTAAATATGCGAATGAAAAAATCCAAAAAATGAGGTAGATCTTGGTATTCTCAGTTTTGATAACATCTGAAATATCTTAGCATCATCATACATGTTACACATTCATATCTGGAGCGTTCCCGTACAAAATGTTTCACGCATGAAAAAATCGTGGCATGAAAATTTCATATTCATGCATGGAAATTTCCGGAAATTTTATATTTTCATGCATGGAAATTTCATATTTTCATGCATCAAAATTCTAGTTTTCCACAATTTCTTCATGGATGAAACTTATCGTATGGGCTACTTAACACGCATCAGTATATTTTTAAAGTAATGCAATATTTGAGAAATATTTGGCTGGATTCCCTTCTTCTTGTGAAGTTGATAAACCATCCTATAGATGTTTTAGATAATATTCCTTATTAATTATTTTCTTCCCAAGTGGTCTGGTTATAGGTGGGCTGATCTCAAATAACATTTTGTTTATACATCGTTTCAATAATTTGTAAAGAAAGTGAATTTGTAAAAAAAAAGTAAATGAATAAACGAAATTTATAAAGAAAGAGAATCAACACACGGAAATTTCTTTCACTGCTTTTATAGCTTGGAAATTATTCCAATGCCCCAAATGCTGAAAGGAAAAGATCCTACGGTTTAGTGAAAATCTCACTACGGTAATTAATCCCAGCGTGTTATATAAATCATACTCCCCCAGTATCTTGAAATGTACGGGTATTGATGTTAAATAATTGATGTCATCTTCAAGACAAACGGAACTCTTTTCATAAAACCTCAAACATATAAATCTTCAATTAATTATAGCCAAAATTGGTATTCAATGGATTTTAGCCAAAGTCGATATGAACATCAGTGAGTGAATAGTCGGACAATGACGTTGACGTCATCGTGACGTCAATGTCATGATGACGTAAATCATCTTCCACCTGATACCTACAGTTCCTCAGAGCAATTCTCAGGCTTCTCCATTCTGTATCCTGTTTTTAGTAACTGGTAAAGACGTTCGGGAGGAATTCCTGGATACGGCGTCGCACCTGCAATGAACGCGAAGTGATATCGATATATATATATAAATTTATATATATATATATATATATATATATATATATATATATATATATATATATATATATATATATATATATATATATATATATATATATATATATATATATATATATATATATATATATATATACATATATAGACATATATACATACATATATACATACATATATATATATATACATATATATATATACATATATATATATATATATATATATATATATATATATATATATATATATATATATATATATATATATATATATATATATACATATATATGTGTGTGTGTGTGTTTATGTATATATATATGTTGTTAGAAATTAAAGTTGCGCATTAATTTAGTTCTATAACAATTCTGTTCATTTTTTCTAAAATTTGTTTAAGAACCCAACTATAAACGTATGACCTCATCATTTTAATAGTTTATCACAATTTATCAAACATCTCTATGAGCTGTTAATACAGGGGTGCATAATGAACTTATTGAAATAAAACCAAGTAAATTATAGGCTCTATTATCAAAACAGTTCTTACCGAGTGTGACGATTTCCCAGAGTACTATACCAAATGACCACCTAAAATGAGTAATTGCATGTTTGTCACATTTAAATGAAATATCATGATCAAGTCAGTTTTGTGTAAAGACTTCAAATATCTGACCACGTTTGATGCAGTTTCTTATATTATCAATTTAAAACTACTCTGAGAGACAAAAAGTCATACAAACAATGCTTGGCCAAAAAGTTCTACCTGAAAAGTGTGACAGATTTATTCAAATTATTTCAATAAACGAATTGCATTAGGTTACCGTTAGTTTTGTTTTTATTTCCATAACTACTTAGAAAGGTTGTATACATACACATCACTTTTACTTGTGTAGATTTGATCGTACAGCGATTCGGGTGCCATCCATTTCACTGGTATCCGACCCTGAAAGTTATTTACAACGATAACCCAGAGAGAAAAAGATGCATGCAAATTACAGTATATAAATGACAGACAGACGTAAATTATTGGGGTTTAAATATGTAACATTTATTGATATGTTATCAAACAGAAAAAGAAATAAGTAAGTTCGTGTAATATCAAACAGAAATGGCTAATCAAAACATTTGCTCTAAGTTGTAGGTTGTCTAATTATCATATGGCTAGAAGTAAGCTGTATCACTTATGTATCCAGAAAATACTTAGATTTGACAAAGAGAAAATTAATAAGGCGTTATTTAGAAGAAATGTTATTTATACTGACATTGTGATACACTCAATTGTTGCAGTCTTCGAAAAGCCTTTATATTAATAAACATATGAAAATACATACAACGTATGCTATGTATTCCCAGCCAATATGGATTGCAATAACGGAGAAAATTGTCAGTATTGTATCGTTTCTCATGGTATCGGCATCGAATACACTTGGTCTCATCCTCATCCTCATTCTCATTACTGAATGAAGCTTGTTCTTACCTTGCTTTTCTTGGTGTACGTATCTTCTTCATACACATCTCTTGTCAGACCAAAATCTGAAATCTTGATGACTTTTTCCTTGGTAACGAGGACATTCCGTGCTGCCAAGTCACGGTGCACCAGCTGTAACGATAATTATTCCAAATTTATCATTTTACTGCATGATATTGCTGAATGCTCAGCATCTAGTAATGTTGTAAAATGATGGAAACACGCTGTGAAACGCATTCGAATTCATCCCATTCCTGTGTCTACGTAAATTTTTTGTTTCTCTGTAAAGTATTTCCTTTTCTTTCCCCTAGTGGGATGTCTACATGTATGTAGCTTAGGATACTTTTACCCCTATTAAGTATTAATTTTTACTTTCCATGATTTATATTATTTCTTTTGTTTTGTTCCTTATTACATTCTGTATTGATTTGTATGATTTTGTAAATGGTTTTACAGCAAATAAACATACAACATACAACAACTCTACTTCATGACGATTTGATGCTTAATTAAAAAAACAATACCAAATATTTCAATAAAAAGTAATGAACAATAGATAAATAATAAATAAATTGATTAATCAATTCATGAATTATTTTTTAATGAAACACATTACTTTGTAGAGATTTGCTCTCAATACAGCATTTTCTGCAACTGTCAATTTTATATGACTTAAGCCTTTTATTACTTTTATTACAAGTTATCGTTTTTCAATCTCTCTATCCGTCTATGATTTCATCTAAACATCCTTAATTACTGCTATTGGTATGAAGTATAATTGGGAATAATTGACAAACGTTTAGTCAACTCAAGTGTGCTATCACTGACGGCTTGAGTGTTTAAAAGTGACAAACCACAACGTGACAAAATAGTTCTAAATCAAGGAAAGGACTTACAGGTGATGAATTCCATGATCAAGAATTATTTTGTGTTCTCTATAGAACTATGTCACTTCTGTTCTTTTATGTATGTATAACCATACGTATATATACAGCAGCAAAAATTTGTTGAGATACAGTATAGTTCGCATTCAAATACAAATACAAGTACATTCAAATTTAGCCATTACCTTCAGTTCGCGTAAATATTGCATTCCTTTTGCAATCTGCCATGCAAATGACATGAGGTCACGTGATGTAATGTAGTATTCGTTCTCTACCCTATCGGGAGCTTGCGGTTCGCCTGCACCAGCACGTGACAACTTCTCCTGCAAGTACGCAGACTCCACCTGGCGACACTTCCGGAGGAAGTTCCGAAGAGATCCGTGTTCACAATACTCCACGATAAGATAAAATGGACCTGCAGATCGAGACAATAACAGATATGTTGATAAATCAGAAGAAACTCCTCCCAGATATTCCAGTGACCTGGAATGGAGGTCACACTAACCTCAGCATATTCTGTAAGTTCTCTCATCTGCGAGAAAACATGTATTTATATTATGTATTCGAATGCAATCGCCATAGCTGGCATGCAATGAATAAACCAAAAGTTCTACAAATTAAAAAAGCAACAAATATGTTGAGGACCTATACAAAGCTTTTTTGTATTGCCCAAATGTTCCTAGAAATAAGAGTTTTAAACAAATGTTATGGGAATTCAAATATGGAAAGTATAATAAATGTGGTCATTCTTAGTACTAAGAAAGTACTTTGTTACAAAATAATGAACGTTTCTAGATTAAGATAACATGACATTCCATGGGAATCGAGACGACGAATTATGAGGAGGAGTACAATGCAGACATATACATGACAATCTGACTTAATAATAACAAAAATAAGGAAAAGTGTACAATTATCTCAAAGAAATGGCATGACTAGAAAAGAGTATGCTAAATATATTAAATATCATATCTCAACTTATAATATGATCATTTAGTATGTGGTTTTGTGTGACACGTCGTTTGATTTATGCTATCTATGTGTCTATTATAAAAAAGTTATCTACTTAACCCTGATCTTTTAAAAAGTGTTACAGATCTTCAAGAGGGTCAACAAAAAAGGTGTATTAAACGTTTTACGTAATGATAAAAATAGGTAATCTGATTTCTAATAAAAAAAAGGAAAACCAGTGTTATTCGTACGTACACCAAACTATGGCGCTGATGGTAATAACATAGTGAAGTGACTAAGAGAACCAGGCCGTGCTAGCACTGGTTCCTTGTATGAGGAAATCTAGGAAGTCTAGTACAAGTACAATGTAGTCAGATACCCCGAAAAACATGCTTGAGGAATTCGACTGATATAAACACAAGATAATACTTTGACGTTGGTAACACTTAGATACTAGAACGTGTTACAGTAAATCAAATGGATGTGATTGACTGAATATAGACGATCTTTTGAAACAAATTCCAGTTTTATCAATAGAACGATTTATAATGAAGTTATTCCGCATGGTCAATATGGGTAACAATACCAATTATTATAAGCTTGCTCTGAAATTGTTGTCAAGAGTTGACTTTAATAAATTACACTCTAATCTGAGAGAGCGCCCCTGGATACTGCTAAATGTACAGCTATTCTTGAACAAGAAATTGTATTTCAGTTGTAACTTAGGAAAACCTGTAAAAAGAGACTATTTACTTTTTGCTCCAGTCAGTTGGCGTTGTAGCAGATCAGTATGTATACTGCATCAAGTTTCTTACACGATATTAACCTATAAGATACATCTACATTGATATCACGTTGTAGGGAAATGGCAGACATCTCACATGTGGTAGAATGCAGTGATTATCATGATGTAGTTTGACAATCTCATATAATACCTCTCCAATACTATCTGAGGTATCTAGAGGTATCTGATGACACATAATTAAATTGGTTGCATACTTACCCCTAGATGTACATGCTCCTAGCAGCTTAATAACATTTTGGTGACAGACGTCTTTCATTAGATTGTATTCTGATAGAAGATCCCTCAACTCAGAGCTGGTGGCGCAATCTGAAGTAAAGGATTACATTTTCCATGAACACACTTTATGTATATAGTACACGAAATCACTAAAACAAGTATATCAAATATGAATCCTTCTAGTCAGCTCAGCTGTAGGTTGTAATTTGATTCACATACTACATGTTTAATTAGACATTGTTTACATCACACTTTTTTTCAAATTTGTCATAAATTGTATGACTATTTTGACTTGATGGCGACTATATTATAACGTTTCCTATTATCACTGATATGCATGGCATTTAAATAAAGATGGCTAGTATTTGCGATAAAGACACAATGGTTATACCCCCTAACAGGCTCAATGTAACCTGTCAGCATGAATATCGCCTTCTCATCGACACATACTTAATTGAGCAACTTCTTAAAAGAGGTTATTTCTCGATTCTAGGTTCTATATATTATTTTTCTCGCATAGATCATGTACTACGCAGTACTACTAAATTAATAATTATATATGCAGCTTATTGACTTCGGTGTATTCTTGGAAACAGTGAGATGACAATGACGACGCGATAGTCTAATTATTCGATCCCCTTTAAATCATCCATTCTTTCTAGATACAATAGTTATTAACAGCATTTTTTGAAAAGAGTATATCTTGCAAGATAGCCTCCAAAATAAACAATAGAGGGATAGTAAGTGGTCGATTCTGGTATAATTAACTGGAGCAACTGTTTATTTGACGCTCCCTCGAGTTTTTGTGTGAATGGCTTATAATCAAATGTAATTGCAATGGACTTCTTTGGGACCATTCTACCTACGCAACGAGTTTCACACACAGACTAACTATATTTGCGTATACCTAATTAACCATTTCCGTTTCACAGGTTGGTGTATTACCTTACAAGCCACTTTCGCAACAATCGAACAACTCGACAATAGGGATGGCATTTAAGATTCCCATCCTATGGGATAAGCATACAGGTGTCTGTGTCTGAATAGAGTCCACTGGGTATATACCTCTAATGAATAAACTATTGTGTGTTGCTGTCTTAAAGCACTATCCGTATAAAACGTTTCATTCATATCCTATTGGAGGACAGCCAAGAGTAGTATTACGTATTGTGCTTTCCCTTTGAAGGATTGAGAATAGATATGCATTCAAGAGTTAACTCACATCCGCCACTTTACTTTTTCTGAGGTACCATATTTAGCACAAATCTACGCGATGAATTGTTCTTTTATATATATGATTTTTCTGCAGAGTGCTCTCTAGATGTTTCTATATTTTCAGAGAAACTTTGAATTATACATGTAGTTAAGATGCCCGTGGTATTTGACAGATAACGCGCAGATTACTCATACAGTATAAACCTTTACCTTAGAAAAATCTTGTTAATAGGAATACGTAAGGTTGACATATCAAATCAACAACGTATATAAAGCCAGTTGAGCTCATAGAATGAATGTTGACGTGGAACATTTCTAACAGTACGATATCATATCTATCTGAATATGGGTTTTATAACTACTTTTAAGAACCTCCTGTCATTTTTCTTAATACATAAGAGAATATTAGTATGAAAACTACAAAGACGATGAAAAACCAAACTATATGTAAATATATATATATATATATATATATATATATATATATATATATATATATATATATATATATATATATATATATATATATATATATATATATATATATATATATATATATATATATATATATATATATATATATATATATATATATATATACATATATATATATATATACATATATATATATATATATATATACATATATATATATATATATATATATATATATATATATATATATATATATATATATATATATATATATATATATATATATATATATATATATATATATATATATATATATATATATATATATATATATATATATATATATATATATATATATACATATATATATATATACATATATATATATATATATATATACATATATATATATATATATATATACATATATATATATATATATATATATATATATATATATATATATATATATATATATATATATATATACAGAGAGAGAGAGAGAGAGAGAGAGAGAGAGAGAGAGAGAGAGAGAGAGAGAGAGAGAGAGAGAGAGAGAGAGAGAGAGAGAGAGAGAGAGAGAGAGTTTATGCTACTTTGCGATATTTTGATTGTTATGCTTATTTGCTACATTACACAAGAAGCTTCGACCTAACTGTAATTGTATTTATAAAGAATACGTAAAGATAAGTCAACAAAGTAATTCGATGTTCTTACCGCTTAGGGAGTAAGTGTCCCTTGAGAAATTGAAAGCATCCACCGGTGTGATGGTATTAGTGAATAAGTGTTTCGGTAATTACTTTCGAAACCGTCTGTAACTTTATCTGATGCCAAAGTGATATACTTAGAAGTTTCTCAAGTCATTTTACCTCGCAGGTTCTAACCCTTTCTAATGGCCTTTCTTCTAATTACCTTTTCACATGAAATAAATTAGTTTCTCTTCAGAAGGTTTTGTAAAAACAACAACATAATTCTAAAATTACTGGAGAAAGAAAAATGTGTTCGTATCATTGTATACCGCTATGTACATGGCCTTCGTATGTCAAGTGTTTAATAAGCCATGCCGTTTTAGTAAAACGGCAAAACCATTTTTACAAAACTTTTACAAACTCTAACTAGCCTATGAACTCAATGTTTATTGTAGGAAATTACGTATTGTGCATATGTACAATTTTTGTCAGAGTGATACTTTGTGAGGACTGCAATTACTCTTTTATAAAGTGTGTTTATGATATCATGTCATGTAAATTCGTCTTAGGTCTGTGACGTGATATGGGAATAAAACACTATTAGTTATGCGCCTCGGGTGATACAGTCCTCTGTTTGCTAGATATAAGTTGTATCATACTCCAAAACAGTTTATAACGAATTGATCTCATGATTGCCCCCTCGACCTCTGCATATATAATAAAAATGTACAAACTCACCTTGAATACTTGGAATACTTCAGTATTTAGGATGGGACAGCTATCTTGCAATGTTTGGTAGAATTGGTGATTGCATCATGCACTTAGGGGGTAGGGAGAATTGGGAATTGTATCATGGGCATAATCATCTAATGCAATGCTCAACTCTCCCTACCCTAAAAAGCAACAGGTTACTATAAGAATACGCGGAGGTTAATATAGGATTCTGAGAGGTTAATATAAAGATTCTGAGACGTGAATTGCAGGAAGTTCACGACACAGCTTCATATCATGGACCAATTGACCAATCAAAAGCCTAGAATTTTGCCAATCATGAGATAAAAGTGTTATACATGAGCAACATATCAAGTGAGCCCCAGAGTCAGATTCAGTTTCAATGCTGTCAAACACTGTACCGCCCCTCTCTCCCTCCTCTTTTATACTCCACAACCTTGCAATTGTTCTTGCAAGTCTACTTACTCTTTAACATCTTTACGGCTACTGTAGTGTAGCCCTCGGCACCATTGATTTGATAGGCTTGCGCACATACAACTTGACCAAACTCTCCCTCTCCCAATGACTTGTCCAGGATCAAATTCTTTCGAGGAAAATCCCACTTTGGATCAGCCTAAAATAAATCCTTCATTAGATTTGGATGTGATACAATTGGGATGGCACATATGCTTACGTAATGACAGCAAATCAAAAATAAAGGAATAGTATGGTGTATTTCATAGCCAAGACATGTTTTATAGCATTAGTACGGTCATGGAATGCCAATTCTACAGGTCAGGGAGAAACCAGAGGGCTCTGCAGAAATGAATTCTATGGCTCCTATTACTGGTCAACCTTCGAACCACATTTTGACAGTGATATATAAAACAATGAAGGCTTTGGAACCAAACATGACGTGTTTGGCATAATTGATATAATACCACACCTACATGTTAGGAGATAGATAGGCCAAAAGACTTTGCCAGAAATGGCGCCTACAGTAAGACTTCCCTATTATTGGTTACCATCCAACCCACATGGGATAATTTGACAGTATTATATATAGTAAGAAAAGCTTTGGAACCAGATCCTAGCATGTCATGTTTCGTAGCCATGACATGTGTGTCATAATTGCTCTAATGCCACACCTTTGGCTCAGGTAAAGGCCAGGCAGGCTGCAAAGGCTAGATTTTTGGACTGATTTATTCTCCACTGGAATTGCACTCTTGTTGGCACGTTGTTTTCAGGTTAGGAGAGGATCGTGGTGATGGATTAAGACCGTCTTTAATCTGACAGGTTGACAGGGATTAACAGTTGATTGGTGATTGATGGTAGCTGTGTTTCAACAGGTAAGCCTTCGTATGACTAATGGTCTGAGAGGATAGGCTTAGTGCCCCTGGGGCTCTCAGGTAAATCACTACACGGGCAAAATTAATGGCCCTCCTTGACAAGGGCAGGTCCTTAAATTATCTTAGAAGTTGTCAAGTTAGAACAATTGGTAAAAATCTAAGAATTTAAGCAAAATTCAAAACTGATCTCAGTATTTCGAGAGTGATTGTAGTAAAATCATACATTAGCATATCTATTAAACTTTATAACTTATCTGTTTGAAGTTCATATATGATATAATTTACCTATCTTCTCACTTTTCAGTTTCTTGCAACTATACGAATTTACATGAAGTAAATGAGCTGCAGAAAAGGAAAATTTGTTAGAATTACACGCTATTTTTATATTTGTATCAAACACGTGATACTGGTCCAAAAAGGGGGCCTGCCCCGATAGCAGATTGGTCTATCGCTTTGCCATTGGCTGCTTTTACCTCTCATCACACTGTTTGGGTATGTATCCAGCATGGGACGTATTAGAAGTTGCCAGTTACTTTGGCTTAGGTGGCAGCTTTCTACGGGTTCCTCCACCACTGACAATTGGATCCTTCACGATTAAGCCTGCCCATGTCCGAAACGTGATAACAAAAATGAAATTCCAGATTCAGTCCGAATGAACAATTGAATAAAGATAAATTACCGCTAGTCGATTTCCCATAAAGCGTGGTGACCAGTCAGTTGTGGAGGTAACGGACGCCGAGCGTGAAGGACGTCTCTCGGTCTCCTCTACATAGTCAGAGGGAATGGCACTTAGTGACATCACACTCCCGACATGCTTCAGTGCCTGCGCCTTCCGCTTCCGCTCCTTGAAGGTCCGCCATATTAGCAGTCCCGCAGCCAACACGAGAAGTGCAAAGCCGAGGCATATGCCGAGGACGATCATGCACGTGGTATCACAAGGCGCCAAGGAGGTCACTGGATCTGGTGAAAATAAATTAAGAAATTGTCCCATTAACGCTTAATACAGTGTCAAAAAAGCAGTATGATAGTTTTGACGGAATCCTGTTGACAAAAGCATAGTTTAGAAAATATTTGCATTGTATGACTTATTTTATGACTGACTATCGTAACATCCATACAACAATGCTAACATATATTTTGTAGGTAATGTGTTTGTCTGTTCAGAATTTATCTATCGCTATTGTTTTATACAGATATGGTACATTCTTTGACCTCCATTGTTATTCATAGAATCACTCCATGCATATCCAAACATTTCACATTTTATGTTGTGAGTTTGACACTATAAGGCTATGACATCGTAAAAATGAAGATAAGGTGTAGATCGATATTTTCAATCCCAGCACCGAGGTTATATTGAATGTATGTATCTAATAGCATTTACGATATAATTTTCTTGTTATTTCCTTTTCTACTTATTTAATTCGTTTTGTATTTATTTATATAAAATAATTATTTGTTGTGCATATTTTTGCAATAAAATACAATAGGTAAGAGCTGAATATATTCCTCACTATTCGTTCATCTTACCCTTTCTGGCGAGGTGTTTTTCCTTGGCGTCTTTGTTCACCTGAGTGGTCAGCTCCCCGGACGCGTCCTCTCCGCTGTTGAAGTCGAAGTTGTCATTCCTTGCCTTGTCCTTGTAGCGCCGTCCGCACCAGCAGGCATCGCCCGTCTTGTCGCACTTACACGGGCCCTTGGCCATGCCTATCCCCACCCTATTCCTGCGGTTAGAACGGGCCTCCCCCATCACTGTCTCTGCAAAGAATTAGGGATGAGTATGTTTATCCTTATTTATCGTACTTTTTTGTATTATCTTTTGTTTGTCATCATCCTTTCTACTATAATGGCTTATATCTTTTTTTTTCATTTTGCTTATCGTCACCTTTTCTGTCATTCGTTGTTAAATCGTGATTTTCAGATATGTGTTAATCGTCATCCCCGGTCGTCATCTTTCCTTATATTCTGACTCAATATGCACATATATCGTTCTTTCTTGTATGTTTTGTCGTTATTATTTCTACTATTATGGCCTATATCTTGTTTTTTGTGTGTGTTTTTTCATTTTGCTTATCGTCACCTTTTCTGTCATTCGGGGTTTAATTGTGATTTTCAGATATTTGTTAATCGTTATCTTTTCTACCCTTCTAACTATCAATGTACATGTAAAGTGCTATATTTGTTCTTCACTGGGATCGTCATTTTCTGGTCTTAACATTTCATTTAAGGAAATGTGCTTTTACATTATTGATAAAACAAGAACGTACTATGGACAATAGCGCTGCACAATGTCAAGAATATACAAAAAATACATGTACATACTTCAAGGTTACATCAATAGTAGGCAATAGAACATATTCGTAAGATTTTCAAAACAAGAGGTCAAGAATCTTAGAGAATATCTAGATATCAATGCACCAGTTTGTCCCATATTGGAAAACCCTATGGTATGGATTTAAAGAATGGAAACGATTTAAGAGGTACATGAGTGAGAGTGGAAACATATCAAGAGGGGAACACCTGGAGAGAGAGAGAGAGAGAGAGAGAGAGAGAGAGAGAGAGAGAGAGAGAGAGAGAGAGAGAGAGAGAGAGAGAGAGTTCTTTGCCTAGAATAATTATTCATTGTTCATTTGCGAGTAACCAGTCTGTATACCGATTTAGATTATGCGAATATGAAATAAAAACTTCCACCATGGAAAAATAAAAAAAGAATATACAAAATAGGGATTATGTGCATTTCGTGTTGTGTTTGGGAATATACGTAGAATTTACCCGCGCAGTCCTGCGGACAGATAGTTGGGTCCATCCCTTCTACCTCGTCACAGACCCCATCTGGACACGTGACCAGGTTAGGGGTGCAGGTGGCGAAGTTGGAGGAGAAGTTGGAGATACCCTTTCTCCACACACAGCGTCCAGAGGGCGCCCCGTACCCACACAGCTCCGTGCACTTCCGCTCTATGTCTGTTGATGCGCACGCAATACCTGCAAAAAGAAACAAGATTCTTTAAAATAGGAATTATATTTATCGTTATTTTTCTGGCCATACTACTAAGCTTTATAAAGAAACCAACCAATTAGGCTGATGGTACATTTGTTCAAAAAACCTGGAAATAATCAACGCTCAGTTATTGTTCGATGTTGTCTTGTGTTCCCCCTTATACGGGCATATCAAACGCTTTTTTATACCGTATGATTTTGTACATATATAAGTATAGCCGATCAACATACAGTACAACAAGACATTACTCTCTTACAAGGCTTGAGTTGAAATTCGAACCAAAGATCTACAGATTGGCGAGACATAGGCAGCAGTACATACGAAATGCAGTAGAAATCTCGACAAAGAATACAGCTCTGGAAACAGCAAAGTTTGGAATCTTAGACATCTCAGACATGAGCCAGATTTTGAACCGAAACTCATCAGTATTAGTTGGTTCCATATCCAGATCCCTCAATGTTATGGTGTATTCCTTCTATAAGTAATCAGTTTACTGATTTATGAAAGAAGGAAGGAGCATTTAGCTAGTTCTCTAGTAAGTCAACATCTTAAAGCATACTTCTTAATTAACCTGCTACCTACAGCTTAGTTTATATTGGAACATGGGGTTCTACATATTCTTGGTACAATATGCTTTTGTTCGAGGATTCGAGACAATATACAGATGTTTTATGTGAACCTCGTGATTACAGAACACGTCATCAACCTGGGCGTGGTTAGGACATTAGTATACATGTGTATCGAGTTGGATATGATTTCATATCATATGATATGGCAATCTCCGTAAAATGTCATGCGCATTGTTGCAGTTCGTGAGAATTAAATGGATATTGGATAAATGTATGGACTGTTAATCAACCCTTTTTGTGCTAAAGAGGATCATATGGTACTCTTTTCGAGTCTATAAAGGTTATCTTAATACTCAAAGTACCATAATGGATTACCGGCAAACATTGCCTTAGAACATTCACAGAAACAATTTTGAAAAGTCCTTAAAAATGAAAATCATTAAGTGGATAATTCCTCTTTCAAGTATATTCTAAGCTGCCATTAGTACAAAAGCACTCTCGTTACCTGCCATAGCCACGTGGCTTAAAGGGTTGATGTAAATATCAACCTGCCATAGGGGAGATAAAGATTTGCACGCGTCAGTGTAGCCTTAAACCTTAATTATAGTCATAGTCATGTTAGTGTTTTGAGTTTATGATGCGATTAGCTGCGGCTAGCCGATGGCAATACATACTTTCCGAATCCCATGTTAAAGCTTGCACTTTCCTTATATTAGGATGTGTTTTATCAAAAGTACTTAAATGTGCCTCTCGAAAAAAGGGGTATACTATTTCTGAGATTTGTTTTGCTGTTAAGCAGATGCTTCTCATTGTCCTAACATGTAGTTTCAAATTCAGGTATATACATTTGATAGTCATGATTGCATTATTATAACACAATCATAAAATGCATTTCTATTGATAGAACGAGAAAAACGTATATCCTATAGGTTGAAACAGTTTTGTAAAATGAAACATGGAAGATAGTGTACTTTGCAGAGTGATTCGGCAATACAACATTACTTTGCCATAACATTTCAAAGTAATTATTGGTTTTCAACCATGTAAATACTCGTACATAGCATTCTTGTATATGCATGAAAGGTATTCTTTCACCAGTCACGCTATTTCGAAATCAATATATCCATACATACATACATTGCATGCATACATACATACATTCATACATACATACATACATGCATACATACATACATGCATGCATACACACACACACATACACACACACATACATACATAAATATATGCATACATACATACATACATACTTTATAGTGTTATCAGTGGGTTATCTCACCGCAGTTGAGTTTTGATGGGAATTCTGCTGGATGGATAGTTACATCCACGCTGGTACGTATGGTGCTATTCTTTTCCTCCAGGTCCTGCAGTAAGAGGTGAAGGGTTACATTTGTATCCAGGTGGTTCTGGAGACAGATCTCGTCGTGAACGAACACTATACCCGTGTTTCTCGTCACCTTGAACGCATGCGCAATATGGGCGCAGCCATGTTGGATTGACCTGGATATAGCGACGCCGCCACCATTGCCGGCGTCCAGAGTGTAGGCGAATTTTTTGTGTGCGATGTCGCTGCGTTTTTGTAGTCCTATGACCTATAATGATGAAAAGAATATGCAGTATCCGCTAATGTCTAGTTACTTCATTTTAATAATAAAGACTCAAACAATAAAAACTATATCGATAATGCCTTGAAATAAATGTGTTGCTGCGAAGTCAAATGTTTGATATATTTGGTCTAAATACAGTGTATAAAGGGAAACATGGTTTTTACAATGTTGAATGTATATTTAGAAGATAAGCTGGTATCCTAGAATTATCAAATACTAGTATTTCTGTAGGATGTGACGTTATTGATCCTTGGAGCATTCGTGCATCTGAAATAGACTATTTGATCTGTCAGCTTGTTTGACTCCACATGAACATTAAGTCTCGACATTAAAGGCATAGTAACGTATTCGACGGCGCCACCACAGTGGCACTAAATTTGCAGATTTCACGCCTAGAATTCAATACAATTACTGTCATTATTCGTTTTTTGTAATTATCATTCATAAAAAATGTTACTTGGAAGCTGCCCATCCCTTGTAACGCAAACGTTTTTCCTATGTGCATTCCACCGTGTGTAATGTACTTTATTGACTGTATCTATCAGGATACAAAATGCACGTATACATACAAATATAAACAATATAGGAACAGAACAAAATGATACAAAATCCCTTAAATGAAAGAGATAAATTGGAACGTTAAATACATATAAATATATATTGTGTTAGTGTCTTTTAGAATTACTGTCATTATTCGTATTTTGTAATCATCATTAATAAAAAATGTTATTTGGAAGCTGCCATTCATTGTAACGTAAACGTTTTTTACCATGTGCATTCCACTGTTGTTGGCGATACGTGGGATGAAGGGTACTTACGGTGGAGTATCTCGAGGCTCTGCGCGAGATGTTCGCGGTGAAGTGGGACGGGAAGTGTTTCTTGCCATGGACGGGCACGCCACCGTTGATCCTGTAGCGGAGGCTGCGGCTGTCTCTCGTAAACTCCTCCTCCAGGTCAGTGTCATTGAAGACCACGTCAAACGACGGCGTACCCTGTAACACCGCCGACTCCTTTAGGCGGACAACTGCTCAAAAACAATGCATATATGGTAAAATACGAAAGCTAGAAAAAGTAGACTCCTTCAGGCGGATAACTGGCCAAAAATGATGCATATATGGTTAAATTCAAAAAGGAAAACTAAGGCACCTTTATTTAAAAATAATAATGTTCATTTTCTCATCCGCTGAGCACCACGGACATCCTGTACATAGTCATAACATATACATAAAAAGCATCATGTACCGGTATATATATTTTGTTAGTCTAACTCGAGATATCATATATGTCACGTGGTGTTATTTGCTTTCGACTATATCTTTATATATATATATATATATATATATATATATCTTTGTATATATAGATACCTACATGTATATATATGTATGTATATATATATATATATATATATATATATATATATATATATATATATATATATATATATATATATATATATATATATATATATATATATATATATATATATATGTGTGTGTGTATATATATATATATATATATATATATATATATATATATATATATATATATATATATATATATATATATATATATATATATATATATATATATATATATATATATATATATGTATATATATAACTCCTTAGATATTGCCAAAAGTATCGTACCGATGAGGAAGATAATTTCCAGAGGAACGGGTTAAAGTGCAAGTGAGCATCTGTTCCGTAGTGTATGGAAGTCGTACCCATTCCAGGATAATAACCGCATGTTTTCCTGGAATGCTCATTGTCTTCAGGTCTCAGACTAAATAGCTATTCAACCAGGTGCTCCTGGGTGATAACTGGCCATAACTAGACACTTGTATCACGGAGAAGGCTGAACTTGGCAATAGAAGGAAATCGCAGCAAGGAGACTCATGAGCTGAGCTCAGTATGTGCTTTAAAAATGTTACCCCTTCAAGAAACCAAAAGGATTTACCAGTATGTGTTTAACCCTTACATGCTAAGGCTACTTGTCCAAAGTACAAGCATGAAATGATATTTGATGACCATCCAAACCCTGTCATGTTGGTATTCATTAGAAAGCACTTACTGAGCACTCTCTGATGAGTACCCAAGTGTAAGGATCTCATTCATGTTATAGCTTTTTGCATCATTTTGTATTGAAAAAAATAGCCACCAGCAGAATGCGGCTTTATCTTTTTCTGAATACTGTAAATCAGTAAAACGGGAACAATAATATAGCGATAATAGCGCTCTGCCCATATGCGCTATTATAAAATTCCCGTCTTTATTAGATTCTTAATTGAACTTGCTGCTGCTGTTCCCGTTCACCGCTATACTTAGATCACGCTATCCAGGGCAGTACCGTATTTGCGCTGTATAATGTTCACGCCTTATTTAAGTGATTTACAGTAAACAAAATGGAAAGTAGTTCTAGAACTGAGGGTTACATGATGACGATTTTGTATAATTTTGATGATGGAAGTTGACATTGAACCTATCAATTATAGTATGATTACCCCACAGTTGGAACTATGAGACGGACTTACCGGCTTCGATATAATCCGCTTTGCCAACTTTGTGATGTTTGATGGTCTCAATGTAGAACTGTGAGAGTCCAGGGGGATCCACAGTCACAGTGTAGTTGCTATTGGTGCTATCTAGGTCGCGATCCTGCACCATCAGGCGATGACCTGACTTCTAAAATAGTCGAAAAGGAAATAGATTAGGCAGTCTTAACGTAACTCATCAACTAAATATATCTGAGAACTAATTGGAGAAGTACTGATACATTTAACATAAACAACGTCTTTCGGATAACTATTTTTCAAAGATAGGAATGAACCCATTCGATGTAATATTAATGACACCGTTGTCGAATATTTTTATGTGTGTAATTTGTATGTATATATATATATATATATATATATATATATATATATATATATATATATATATATATATATATATATATATATATATATATATATATATATATATAATATATATATATATATATATATATATATATATATATATATATATATATATATATATATATATATATATATATATATATATATATATATATATATATATATATATATATATATATATATATATATATATATATATGTGAGTGTGTGTGTGTGTATAACATTCTTATTCGACAATTTTCTATATACTACTTAGTCTACTTTTCATATACTGCTATACTATTTTGTATGTTGTGTGCGATTGGCAATACCGCACGAGTCTGCGCCGAAAGCTTCATGCAATGACTACAAAAATCAGTATTGAATGAAAAAGCAATTTTGACATCGCACATCCAAACTGATTTCCGCCAACTTCATCATTTGATGCTTGTATCAACACGCACGACTATGAGTACCCAAAGACTTGGAGGACACGGGCCTGAATTTCATTAGACGACAATTCCGCAGATACAAATTGTACGAGCCCAGCTCAAATATTTTGAAATGACACTGTTCATTGGCGCACACGTGGCGGACGGCACAGTGAATTCTAAAATGGCAGCTCCTCGTGGAAAATCAATAACGCGTTGTCACTTTCATTCGAGCAAGTGACTGCCCCTTGTCACACGCTGAAATGGACATGAAATGGACATCCAAATGTAGATTTCAGCGGTTGGAATGTGCTGGCGATATTGACAAATCTTTACGAACAAGTTTTGTAAAATAACAAGCACTGTTCGTTAATACATTAATACATATATTCTGAACGAGACATGCAACCTACGTATAGTATATGATATGAGATGTCACAAAATCATCACGTTCATGGCGTGCCAAAATTAAGTAGACACTGTTTTGTAAACTGGCATAAAATTAGCTGGTGTTTCGGCCACTATCTGTTTTCTTGCAATGCATGGCTTATTTCGTGAACATTTGGAAATTGGAATTTCGTTTATCGTCACTTTTTCTTCCATTTTTCGTTTGGAAGCTAGTAGTCTATCGCCGAGAAACCCAGTTAAACTCATCAACTAACTCCAGGTCACTGGCAACTTTCTCACACGCCTCGCGTGGGAGTCTAATCCAGGACCCTGAACGGTCGGCGAGCAATTTGCTATACTGCCTGGCCATGGGGTACCCACATGACGTCATTTCCGGATTTTGTTTGATCGTCTCTTTCTGACATGTAAATGTTATTACATTGGGAATAACCAGTTGTTAATGATGGAGGAAACCCGAATGCCGGGGAAAACCACCGCCCAATCCCACGTCAACAGTAACTTTCTGACGCTCCTTAAAGCTGAATCTGCCATCTGTCAGTCAATGGCAACAAGCTGGTTTTGATGAGAATGCTGCCGCATGCTATAGATACATTTCAGTGAACGACCGCCTAATGAACCAAAAAATGTATCTGATATCTGCGTATGTTTATTTTTACGTGTAGGAACGTGACCATTCACTCAACGAAGGTACTTATTCTCGCGCTGAAGTGAAACGGAAAAGAAACACACGTGTGTTTTATAATGAATGTGCAGTGAATAACCTTTTTCAACTGACCTTGTTTAAGAGTGTGCGTTTGATATTTCTATGTACCTGACACCCACTCGAAGCTAGGAAATACAACATACTTGGCAGGAAGAAATTTTCAAAATGGCTGCAGGGCAGGTTACAATCAGACTGTGCCTGCCTGACATAGCAGGTAAGATTTCCTTATGTAACTTAAGAGATATTGTTACAGTGAGGAAATCAAATATTTCTCCTTCAGTACAAATACAACTCTAGGTGAGAAACAGTTAATGGGTACATGTAAAATGCATGCTGAAAGTTACCATTTTTACATTCTTTCACACCTTTTGTAGGGCAGGTGAAAATTGTGCAGGTAGAACTTCATATTAAGCTGCCGTATTTGGCAGGTGCCTTCCAAAGTTAGTTAGTGTTGAGACCTGACATACTTGTCCCCTATGCGGATACCTGAGATGCGCTTGAGTGACGTATGTTATGTATCTGTTTATCTACGTGTAAATGCCTGGTCATCGCCAGATAATTGGCTTATTCGCATTTATTTGTTGAAGTAAACATATATATCCTTATACTCCTACACCTGAGATGTTTTATTACATAGCTAATACCTTAATCATCTAGAGATGTCTCCGTGTACCATGTCATCCTAAGGTATATACATATACCTGAGATTATTGTTGGACAGGAAGTCAGTATCTGTATTACCTGGCCGTCCTTGTGAGACCGTGGTCATCACCAGGTACATGCAGCATAATTGTGTGTAGGCGTAAAATAATACCTGCAACAGACTCATGTCCGGATACTAGTACATGAGATGTCTTCATTGGACTTATAGGCAATGATTTGCTTATTAAATCATCTTGTTTCTACATGTAGAAGTGAAAATATAGCTCATATATAGCTGAGATTTTTTCATTGGACGGATGGTCAATATTTTGCTAATCTACCCATGTATCATGTATATGTAATGGTAAAATATACATTTCTATCAATATCTTGCTCATACAATCATCTTGTATTGACATGTAGAAGCGAAAATATCGTTATAACTCATATCAGCATGGTTGGGATATTTTCATTGGAAGGGTAGTCAATATTTTGCTTATCTAACCATGTATCGTGTACCTGTAGTGTGGTAACATATATCTATTTCTTTCAATACACTGCCCACTTATCATCTTGTATCTACACGTAGAAGCGAAAACAGCTTATATATATATATATATATATATATATATATATATATATATATATATATATATATATATATATATATATATATATATATATATATATATATATATATAGCTGGGATTTTTTTCATTGGACGGGTAGTCAATATTTTGCCTATTTAACAATGTCTCATGTACATGTTGTTGTAAAATACACATTCTCACATTCTCACATTCATCTAACATAAGTCAATACCTTCATTGTCTAGCAATATCTGGTTGTACGCAGCGATGGCACCATAAAGCCTACTCGCATGTACACGTAGAAATCAAATATACATATCTGTATAACTGAGATGTTTCCATTTGACATACCGTCAGTATCTTGCTTATCTAATCATGTCTCTACCCAGCCATTGCCAGGTCTAACCTACTCCCATGTACGAGTAGGAATCAAATATACGAAGTTGTACATTACTGAGATGTTTTCATTTGAAATGCAGTCAGTATCTTGCTTATCTAATCATGTCTCTACCCAGCTATTGCCAGGTCTAACATATAAGCATGAATGTAGGAGTGAAGTATAGAGTTTCGTATGTGGACACCTGAGCTGTTTTGATTAAACCTATATCCAATACATTTATCAGCAATATGTATGCACGTTTATGTGTATCCTTTCATTTCCAAAGGTAACCCAGGAGTAGCAGTGAGACTACATAGATACCTGAACTGTTTTCATTGGCTCGTAGAGTTGGTGTCGTGATTATTGGGTTTCAGTTGAGCCCGAAGGCTAGGGTGTTGGCTAATGCACACTCAGAACTATGGTGTTGAGAGATAGCTGGGAGCGAAGCATTTTGTATGGCGTAAAGATTCATGATACCACCAGTGCCTAAAGCTACATTTTCCACCACTCACCCAAAAGTAATAATGTAACTTAATCTAAACTATAGGGGTACTTAGATTCAGTAATGTCAACACTAGTAGACTATGATGACGATAACCACCCCATTGAAAAACGGGAATCTACGTTTTTCTGATAGCTTGTGTTCTTTTTTCTATAGAATATTGGTATATGTGGTGAATAGACCCCTCAGGAAGCTGTGGTGTACACTGTGTACCCGGGGCGCTGTGAGACTAAGCCGAGCAATCCCAGGGGATATCACATACAGCACACCTTACATGGGGCCATTGTAGTGTACATCTTATCCTAATAACTTGGTAACAGCATTTTGGATTGGGGAGCTTTAAGAACAAATAGTGAAAAGTGTGCAGTATGGAATTTACCGCATACTTTATAGTAATAGACCCTTGCTTCACGGAGGGCAGTTTACAATTAGGTGTCTTCCACCAATCACAAGCCTCGAACGGTGAAAAATATGGCTATTTTAATCCTTTATATTTTAAGCTACCCAAACCAAAAAAATGATTGCCAGTAGTCGAGGGTAAATTTTCCGCTAAGCTTTTCTACTCCTTGTCTTCCACCTATCACAAGCTCTAAAAGGCGAACAATATGGCTATTTTAGTCATGTATACTGCAGCTACCCAAACCACATAACTGATACCCAATGGCCAAGGGTAAGGGTTTTCAACCATGCTTTTCAAGTCCCGCGATTGGTAGAAGGCAGTTCTCTGTGGTACAATCTACACTAGTATATATATATATATATATATATATATATATATATATATATATATATATATATATATATATATATATATATATATATATATATATATATATATATATATATATTATATATATATATATATATATATATATATATATATATATATATATATATATATATATATATATATATATATATATATATATATATATATATATATATATATGCATATATATAAATATATATATATATATATATATATATATATACATATATATATATATGTATATATATTTATATATATATATATATATATATATATATATATATATATATTTATATATGTATATACATATATATATATACTCGCACCTCCTCGATTAAACATGTTTCTATCACGAGTTACCTGCAAGTTTGTAAAGATCTAGAAACGAATAGATAACACCATATTGGAAAACCTATTTTGTATCCATCAACCGCAAAGTCAGTACTTTCCTTATGCAATCATAGTTATAGCAGAATATTTTATGTAGGCGTTGAAATAGATAGACTCCAATGCACATATTTGAGAAGAGTTGTTATGGACTTATTATGGATAACAGTCAAATCACCATAAAATGGCCGGTAGTATTCAGGTAAAAAAGTATTTTCCATTCTTTCCTTGCGGCGAAATGGAACCCAGACATATTAAGGACATGCCAGACGCGTTAAATGGGCTTCTCTTGGGTAGAACTGGTGTGTTAACAGTGTGTAGGCGTGTTGGTGTATTTAACATTGTGTACTTATGGTCTGGGTTACATATACCAACAGCGCAAGCAAGCTTTTCTAAAATGGTTTCCATGATTGAGAGGATAAATATATATATATATATATATATATATATATATATATATATATATATATATATATATATATATATATATATATATATATATATATATATATATGTATATGTATGTATATATATATATATATATATATATATATATATATATATATATATATATATATATATATATATATATATATATATATATATATATATATATATATAGATATATAGATATATATATATATATATGTATATATATATGTATATATATATATATATATATATATATATATATATATATATATATATATATATATATATATATATATATATATATATATATATATATATATATATATATATATGTATATATATGTATATGTATATATATGTTGCAGCCCAACTTCCAATCCAGCCCTTCCGATGACCCAGATAATACAGCAGCCCAGCCCAACTTCCCATGGCAATGATTTTTTTTATTAAGTGTTCATCTAAACGTTTATAGCTTTGTTGAAATATTTGTTTATTGAATAAGATGTGAATTTCATGAGACAAATTACTTGCATTTTATTGTTAAATCTTTAGTTAAACTCTACTGAATACTTCTGATTATGCTGAAATTTGAATATAAGTTGATTACAGATTCTCTCCTCTCCTTTTGTAAAAAAGACTAGAAAAACAAAACAAAGAAATAATTATTCAAACACAACAGATTAATTTACACTTGTAATGATACTAATTGTGCTGGATTCCATCACCTGTTAATTGCAATCCTTGATTGATTACATTCTTTTCTGGCTTCTAGAATGAGTTAAAAAAAGTTGTATATGCCCTACAACGTTTCTACCTATCTAAAAAAGTATAAGTATCTATTACATTATTTATAATAGATGTCTGTAAAAGTATAAACATTCATAATAATTAGCCAATTAAGGTAACATGGTACATCTATATTACTTTTCTTTATCTACATTCAGGATGAAGGGCTTCTTTCTGACCCATCTTAATAAAGGTCTCAATTTTAAAAGTTCAACGACCAGTTTTCTGATATACTCATTGCTCTTCAATATTTAAAAAAAAGGTTTAAAAAATAATTCAAACTAAAACATAAATATTTCTCTCCTCCCTCTTTTACTATTGACTCCCAAAAAGATAACTTTCTTAACTGCTTTATCCAAAGTATAAAGTTGGCCAATCCAAGATCATAATGTCTAAATCTTACTAAATTTGGATCTGCCAAAATTTAATATATGTGTCCTTTAGGTACCAATTCAAGTACCAATTCAATCTGCATACACCTTATTTCATATCAATTACAACTTGAACCATGTATGTTCATTTCTTACTACCTCACCTCATCTAGATACTATAAGTGCCCTGCTCTGATGAATCTTTATAAAGGACACAATGTTTTTGTAAATTCTGACAAGTTTTTTGTCTAATTCTACTGTCCTGCCAGTCACATGAACCTCCTCAATTAATGCATTTACACTTATTTTGGCACACACATGATTATATAATTATGTCAAGAATTTGCAAGGGTTTAAAGAATACCTAAAAATACTAATAAAAAAGCTTAAAAGACAAGAAAAAAATTCACTTTTCCCTTTTTGAGTCATTAAATAAATACCATTGCTATTCCTTCATTCACATTGTAAATAATTTATCATCTAGCTTATGTAATGTAAGAGCACACAACCCATAATTAACAAAGGTAGTATTGTGCAAATTATCTAATTAAATTAACTTTAAATTACATTAAATCTGAAAAAGCTTAAAATTCCATATATATGACTCTTTAATTTGTTGTAAAAACATGATTCTTTTATTTCGTTTTTCTGCTTACAATCAGCAATAATGTTTTGAGTAATCAAGTTATTCTAGCTATCCATTTCAATCTATTTCTTGGACTAATATTATCTTGTAATTTAAAGTGGATGCCCTATGAAAGAGTTAAAAATTCCATATTTATAAGAGTGCAGAAATTTATATGAATATTCATGAAGGGTTACATCCTGGTATCTATAATGATCGGAAGTTGGGCAAGCCCATCTTAAGATGGGCCAGCCCAACTTCAAATGACCTACATCCTGGTATCTAGAGATCGGAAGTTGGGCCAAGCCCATCATAAGATGGGCCAGCCCAACTTCAAATGACCTACATCCTGGTATCTAAAGATCGGAAGTTGGGCCAAGCCCATCTTAAGATGGGCCAGCCCAACTTCAAATGACCTACATCCTGGTATCTAAAGATCGGAAGTTGGGCAAAGCCCATCATAAGATGGGCTAGGGGTCATCGTTAGTTGGGCCAAGCCCATCTTAAGATGGGCTACCCAACTTCCAATCGTAAGTTGGGCCAGGATCGGAAGTTGGGCTGCAACGTATATATATATATATATATATATATATATATATATATATATATATATATATATATATATATATATATATATATATATATATATATATATATATATATATATATATATATATAATATATATATATATATATATATATATATATATATATATATATATACATATATATATATATATATATATATATATATATATATATATATATATATATATATAATATATATATATATATATATATATATATGTATATATATATATATATATGTATATATATATATATATGTATATATATATATATATATGTATATATATATATATATAAATATATATATATATATATATATATATATAATATATATATATATATATATATATATATATATTATGACATTCTATTATATGACATAATATGACAGTATATGACATACCGCACACTCGTGAGGGTGTTCCCTATAAGCTGACCAAAGCCCTAATATGTTTACCAAAGGTCTTGTTGAGTTTGAATTGGTTGAATTTTATTGGTTTCAGTTCAGATAATAAACAATATAACCTCATTTGTTATCAAAACGTATCAAAATCCACACAAATGTTTCGGCGACGACGTTGCAGCATTATTTGAAAGATGATTTGAAATGACCATAACTACATGATTTATGATAGAGATTATAAAAAAATATCAAAATATCAAAACCTATAATGACTTACCAGTAGCTTATCGTGGGAGACGCTTTGGTCCAAATTGAACATGCTCTTTGGACCATTGTCATCTATATCCAGCACAGTGACCTTAAAGAGCCGTGGTCCTACGTCGCCGTTCTTAGACTTGCCACCAGATGGCGACTCTGTTATGCATCGAATTGCTAAATTCAGAGAAGGGCTGTCCACGGTGTCTCGGTCCAAGGATTCGAGAGTTCCAAGTTCAGATGTCTTGTTATTGATGGCAAAGAGGTGATGAGTCCCTGAAAAGAGAATAAAACAGATACTTTTCGTGTTTTGACTCCAGTGATTTTCTTTTACTCGGAATTTCATATGAGTTCTTGACTAACCGTTCAACGAGGAACAATGTTGTTTTTCAATCAGCCAATCAAAAAATTGAACAATAGGAAGGCTTCACTGGTTTTAATCTAGCTCACGCTTTGCAACAGTGCAAAAACTGCTTGCTGCTTTTCTGCAAAGTTAGCTTCCATATGCGTCGATTTTGCAAATAGTCACCTTGTTGAATTAATATTAGAATTAGACTAATTGCTAATTTGCCTATGCATTCCTTTGTTCTAAATGTTTATGATAATATTCATATTTTCTACATAATTATGTGTTGAAGAAAATAGTGCGATAAAACCGTCTTTCTTTAAAGTGTATGCAAATTGATCTAAATAACGTGATCCTATAATCTGCCATAGTAATGGCCTGCAGATGAACTAGGTTTAAGTATGCTTTTTCAAAAGACCGATTAATCCCAGTAAATGCTTATAAATGATTTTTGTAATAAGGTGTCAAAGGTTCAATCGCTTCTCGACTAAACTATCAGTCGCATCAAAGGATTGATGAAGCATGCCATAAAATCTGCAAAAGCATTCGGGGCAAAATTGCCCGCTCATCGCCGTATGCATTATTAGATCGCCTAAATCTCTGCTGCGGCTAATTGTGTGTTCTCGCTGGCATGACTTTCGCATATTTTTAATACTGTATTGTATCCATTGTAATATGGGGTACACACACACGGTCTGTCAATGTTGAACGTTATACATTTAATCGAGTGATATTTGTAAATATGAGAAGAGGGATTGTTAAACCCAATAGGAACAAAAGGTACGGTTAAATGATTCTTCCAATTCATAGACCCAGATTGCAAAAGTATTTAAGGGGAATTTCAGTTTAGATTTTGTATTTTAAAATTATTGAATTAATTGAATTGAGCACTATTTGTCACACATTGATATTTTCAGTCAATTGGTCTCAAATACAGCTTTGTAACCAAGATATATCGAAATGAGAGCCAGCGGCGGCCACAATAACCAAAGGTGTTAAGGTGTTGCCACCAAAACTCTTTCTCTCAATCTGGCTGGGTTCGAATCCGGCTTTTTAGGTCGTGAATTAATATGGCAGAGTACAGGACTATGGCCAAACTTGAAATTTGATACGTGTCAAGCCATGTGTATGTTCCAGATGTATGTATGAATGTATGTAGGCTTGTTATTAATGTACAGTGCCAACGTTCAATTCCTGCACTAAATGCGTAGGCAGCCCGGGCAAAATAAACGACCGCACGCCCGATTGCCACCAAGTTTCCTTGGCACGGATGCATGTATTGCCTCTAAACTGACAACTCGCAAGCTGAGTATTGATGTGCTTGGCTTATTTTTTGACATGTTATATATGGCTGTTTATTTAAACAGGCACTGACAGACGTCCGGTCGACTGGTGCAGGTTTTAAATGTCTGAACTGTATAACATGTATTTATGAAGGAATGGGTTGTTACTTCGCTTTCAACAACTCTGGTCATATCGCGACGAGATGGAAAGATAGAAATTCCCTTCCCTTTCCGAATAGTTCCAGAAGCACAATAGGTAGCCCTTCACAATGCGGCATGTGTATATAGCGACCAGCCAGGGCAACGTGTTTAGTGCGGCCCAGTGGAGACTCGAACCTGCGACCTCACGTTTGTCCGCCGGCATTGTAATCACTAGGCAACTGCTAATCCCTGTCTGTCTGTCTGTGTATGTATGTATGTATGTATGTATGTATGTATGTATGTATGTATGTATGTATGTATGTATGCATGTATGTATTTGTGTATATATGTATGTATGTATGTATGTATGTATGTATGTATGTATATGTATGCTTATATGTATGTATGTATGTATGTATGTATGTATGTATGTATGTATGTATGTATGTATATATGTTTATCTGTATGACATGTATGTATATTTATATGTATGTATGTATTTATGTATGTATGTATATATGTTTATCTGTATGACATGTATGTATATTTATATGTATGTATGTATGTATGTATGTATGTATGCTTATCTGTATGTATGTATGTATGTATGTATATATGTTTATCTGTATGACATGAATGTATATTTGTATGTATGTATGTATGTATGTTTATCTGTATGTTTGTTTATCTGTATGTATGCATGTATGTATCAAGGTTACGCTTACGTCGCTTCATCTGGTGCTGTACGGAGTACTTGACGGATACGTTCGGACACAACTGCCTGTGGTAGGAGGATCCCATCTGGGCGAAATCAGTCTCCCCCCTTCCTCATAGAGCTGGGCCCTGCATCTCCTGCTCGCCGAAGCAGATGGCTGACACCACGTCCTTGCTCGAACAGTAGGATGACTTCTGCACTCCTGGGGCTGTCTGGATAGCATAGATTTTGGCTACCATACTGACCGACTGCCCTGTTCTGTCATCTTTGCACTTGATGGTCAAATTGAAGGTGATTTTGTCTCCTGCAAATAAACGTAAAATGAATTTACTTCGTAGCCTTTTTATCATTGATATCCAGGCGAGAAGTTTCGGCAATAGATAGGCTGCTTTAACACAAATAATGCTCTAAGCGGACACATACAGTTTCGCACAGACTCCCACGCCATATTTATATTTCATCCCTTGTGTAGAGATTGCACTGCCGTATGCTAGTGAAGGTATTTAGAACTGCCTGTACAAACCGCTCGTGTTGTATGTATGTATGTATCTTTAGTGACTTATGACACATTACATAGAACATAACAAATAATACAAGAAAAATGTTACCTAGCTTAAAATAAATATTATTCTAAGTCTAGGACCATGCACAAATTCATTACCTTTTACCAAACAATATTTGCACCCTCTTACCTGCCTATACCTGAAACTCCTCAATCATCGTAATATTCTTGTCATTCTGGATCTGTAGTTCTGCACTGAACAGAGCTCTGAGCACCATTATCACCCAAAGAATACTACTACACATAGCGACCATATTCCATAAATAGGTCCATTTATCCAAGTTCACCCATAGCGATACATAATCCTCAAAGTCCCTTCTAGCTTGCGCTCAGGACGCGTATCCCATGGGTTTACTCGGGATTAACATCTTATGGAGCAGCAAAAACCTAATTCTTGCAGGACTAATAACGAGTTGATAGAAGCATTGCACATACATGTAAAATAATGGCAAATTGCTGAGTGCAGCCTGCTGATGTTTGATGATGTGGGATTTAGAAAATGTCCTTTTAGCAGCAAAATGTGCTTCCTATGCAATGTGTGTGAACCAGAAGACATTCGACACCTTCTTATGCAGTGCCCATATTGGGAAGTACCTAGGGTATACGGATGATACAGAGTAAAGTGACCAGATGCTACACTAGAGCCTAAGGGCTAGGCAAACAAGCCAACCAGAATCATGGTATAATGAATAGGTTTTGGTTTTGGCCGGGTACATTGTACTCCGGTTGCCCCACTACTTACAACTGGCTAGTCATGAGTTAGCCACAATTGGCATAAATATGACGAAAAAACGAAATTCCAAATTATATATATATATATATATATATATATATATATATATATATATATATATATATATATATATATATATATATATATATATATATATATATATATATATATATATATATATATATATATATATATATATATATATATATATGTATATATATGTATATATATATATATATATATATATATATATACATATATATATATACATATATATATATATATGTATATATATTATATATATATATATATATATATATATATATATATATATATATATATATATATATATATATATATATATATATATATATATATACAAACCATCATCACAATAAGGTTTTATGTGCATGTGGAATCAGTCATCAGTTTACTAATCTTAAGACTAATAGACGCAAATCCATCAGAGCGTTTATTCACAGTTTCTGGCACGAGCCAGGCAATCGATCTGTGTTGAAATCTATTTAATCAAGACGTGTAGCCAGCGACAGCTCCCGAGGCAAATGACCACATTTAAATGTTAGTTTACGATAAGTAATAGGGTGGAATGCTCATCTTGACTTTGACTTAATTCCATATCCTCATTGCCAATTATCATTGCAAATTCTAGTTAAGGTAAATCAGCAGAGCGCATTATCGGTCAAATTAGACATGGGATGGGCAATTTAAACGGCGGCTGTTAATGATGTCATGTGAGCACTTATGTTAACGGTTATCAAAGCGTTGAAACCATATTATCTATTAATATTGATTAAAAAGCAGCAATTGAAAGTTAATGACAGAGCAACTACAAGTGTTTTCTTATGAAATTATCAGAAATATAAAGATAGGATATAAAGAGACTCAGATTAACTCTAGCTAGTGTAGCTTGAGTTAGAAATCGTGCTTTTAAACTGCAAAGTTGTTAATTTATTGTGATTTGATGATTTGCAGCATCATATATTTCTACTGTTATGTCAGAAATATTTTAGGTCTTACTGTTAAATCGTTATGAAAATTGTCAATAAATAGGGGAATTTATTTAAGTTTTGGACGTTAATGGGTAACTAGGGTACATAAATAAAGCATCAATAAAACTTCAAAGGGGTACTTTAAAGGAGTAGAGCTGGATTTCATAGCGTTGTGGGTTAGGTATCATTGTGAGCCTATACTGCATACATGTACATGTAAGCAATGATAGCGGATGATGAGGCATAAATAAAAGTAATGTGTGTACCGCAGCTCTATTTGTCTGAATGACCCCAACAATACTTCCCCTGTGACATGTTATGTGAGTATCCTGCAATAAAATCACCATCATTAACAAACCAATCGCAAGAGCGAGACTGACAACGGTGTCCCTATCAGACAATTGCAGATATCATTCCGAACGAACGCTCTGTAACTGCCGCTTGCCAATGACAATAACAATAACAATCTATTGTTACAGTAGTCTACCCAACTGTTTCACTGTACTTATAAACCTATTCTAGTTCGTCAGGTCCCATTTATGAACATTTTTGTACCAGTCAAATATTGCTTTTAGTTATCAATTTTAAACTATATAGGGTTTTAGAGGACAACTACAAAAAATGAAAATTCTGAAATCATGGTATATACTTTTTCGAGGCCCCCATGTTATCAGGCAAGCTATACGTGTCTGAAAGGACGTATATGTCTTAGTAATACTTAAGCCAAATCATTTCATTGCAAACTATATTGGCTGGCTAAAGTAATGCACGATGAGAGATTCCTTTATTGAATAGACAACAATAATTATGATTTATCAATATCAGATCTAACTCAATTTTGTTGCACTATGTCTATCTGCAAAATAAATGTTTGTATTCACTTATAGTAATCTCGTTACAGAGACTCATTTAATGAGGTTATTGCAAAAGTCTATTCGGATTATTAGACAAAGACTCTGCCGTCTGGATGATGATTTCATCTTAGAAAGGGTTCATTGACATTTCGGAATCCCCTGTTCTGAATGCTGTAATATCTTTCTCCCCACGAACTGCTCTTTATCGTATTCCTTACTGAGTTCAGTTGTACACTTCCATTTTCCTATGTTCAAAATGTGAAGATTGATTGCATAGTAATCACCTACTTGAACACATACTTAGTGTGAAATCTAAGTATAAAATGCTATCAAAGTGTTTCCCTACTCATATTAGGTCATGCTCATACTCTAATTATAGCATTTATCGTGTTATATCAAATTATATTTACAATTAATGGCAGGTTCTTCTGTTTTAGGAAAAATCCCTCTCTGCTTTTGGGCCCCTCATTGAAAAGAAAAGTTAAAGAAAGTTGAAAGGTTATTCCTTAAAAACTATATTTGTGTCTGTGGGTTTTCAAATGCTTGAACACATAGCAGACTTAGATTTCTGGTGCAAACCATCCAATCATATGAAAGGATACATATATCCATACCCTACAGAATGTATGCATGTGTTTCTGACAATGAATAATTCTGTTTAAGCTCGTTTAACTGGCTTTGCACTTTCTTTAAGCTCCCTTTCTCATTGATTTTCGGAATAAAATCTTCCTAAAACAGAAAAAAGTGGCCTTATTCTAGACGATATACTGTGTAAAGTAAACAACTATATGGATGCGCCGATAGCCTAGTGGTTAGCGAAGTGGTCTTAGACGGCTTTTTGCCTGACCACCTGCAAGAGTTCCAGCTAAGAATTCGGCTTGAGGCATGTGAGAAAAGTTCCAGTGACTTGGGTTTGTTTGTTGTTTCCCCAGAATTCCGATTTCTTCCATAAGTAACGACTTGCTAGTGACAAACAAGTTTTGACATGGAAAAAATATTACCATAAATAAATTTCCAAAATGTAATTTCTGAACAACTATAACACACAGCTATCGCATCAAACACACTCAGGTGTACCGATGATGCTTCTTGCGAGGACATTCACTCCTCTTGTCTACTCAATTCATTAATTTTGTTTCCCATAAACATCTACTTAATGCGAGAAATGTATTTCCCCATATACATTGGATTGCTGATAGCATGCCGTTATGGCCATCAGCGTAATATTATTATTATTATTATACCTTTACCGAAACTCCATTACTAAAGTACTTGGTGATGTAACTTATATAAGGAATTGGCTGCAAAGTAAAACGATATCTTAATGCACAGACATGCAATAAATATATAACGGAATATCTTGAATACCTAATTCACACATTCATAACCCAATCAGCACAGGTTTCCGCGACAGTTGTACGTAATAATGCTAAATATGAAGGTTGGTGGAGAATTTGCTAAGCTCATTGTCACCAACGCATCAAACTAAGAAAATGAGTTTTCATTGATTAGAATAAGTTCTTTTTGCAGAGAATGTACTAGAAGTTGATCTTCGAGGTTTTTCATCTTTGAGGTGAAGTAATTGATCTCCATTCTAGGCACGTGAGAAACGTATGAGTGGTTTTTTACCTTGAATATTTGCAGATTTATATTGTGAATTCTGACGCAGAGAAAAAAACTGGGATAAATAAGACTTCTCATTTTGTTAAATACTGTTCTTTTGTCAACTAGAGAAGTAATTCATCGAAAGAGGAAAATAGGTGGATGAAGCAAGGGATTCACATTTTTGCTATACATGTCGACGGAACTCCGCATTTTAAAACTTTTCTTGTTCGCAAATGAGCTGGTTGTTTAATTGGGCTGGCTACTGCTTACATTGTTGATTACACAATTACAGAATCATATGTTTGAAACAACAAATAACATTCGTTTTTAGAGGACATGATCATCATATTATAGAAAAGTTGCCTAAATTACATTGCTTTTGCATATTTCATAAAAATTAAACCTTTTGTTTATGTTTACGATCATTATCTTTAGAGTTGAATTCCACATTATCATTAAAAAGTTAACACATAATACCCAGCCATGAACATGGAAAGATCTAGTCTGAACAGTACTTTATTGATATAGTGCCAGGTGAGATTATTCTGCAGGTAGCCATATTGATATGTTTTTCCAATTGAAACACAACGTAGAAATACGAATCAAACATTTCTCGAAGTATTAGTTTGCATAAAAACAGTAGTAACAGCAACTTAAAGATAATTCCTCACTATCACTGAAATCTTCTTTCACCCTAACCTTTTTTATCTAGCACGTGTCTTGAGTGAAAATTTTTTACATGAGCTACTTCCCAGCAAACATCACGGTATTGGACCGGTACAGGCTTTATACCTGCTTGTACCGCTTATACCGTATACAGTTTAACAGTATCGGGCCGGTACCGGTCCTATACCGTTTAGTACCGGCAATTAGCCGGTACTAGCCGATACAAAAACAGTACCGCTCTGCGGTATGAAGTCGTTACAAGTATACCGTACAATCCCACAATGCACTTCACCAACAGAAGCAGCCATATTGGATGTTTTGTCACATGCTTACAGTAGAATACATTTCTCTCTCTCCTTTTCTCCAACTGGACAACACTCCTTTGTGGTAAGTTTGTTTTAATGTTCATTTATCACTTGCAACATTTCCATTATAATCCCAGTTAGGGTTAGATTATAGAAATGAAATTTAATAAGAAGATATGGAGCCTAATTGTGTAAGAGGATAGAAGAGCATGGGAACTGATCAACTAATGACAAAGGGAATCTAGCATTTTAACAATAACTCCACTAATACTCATATAAGAGCATTAAACTTACCACCAAATTCAAGAGCATCCAGTAATACATAAGATAGTAAAGTTTCATAATAATATTAATTGGAAATTGTGTGATGGAGAAATGATAGAAAATGAAATAATGTGACCAGGGAAAATAGCACAAGTTTCCGAATGTGCCCTATTTAGCTATAAGTTATAAACTACTGATCCTAGAACTTAAACTCGACCATCAAATTAAAGAGCATAGAATTTTACATTAGAAAGTAAAGTTTCATAATTGTAAATTAAATTATTTTTGTATTTTCCAGATTTTTCCTTTTTCGTATCGGCCCTGTATTGGCCCTATACTGAATTGGTACCGGCCCGATACCGTATAAACTATACAGGGCCAGTACTGGGCCATTACAGTCGTAATTGTATCGGCCCTGTATCGGCCCGATACTGAAGTGGTACCGGGCCGGTATCGTATAAACTGTAGCGGGCCAGTACTGGGCCATTACACTCATTGTATCGACCCGGTACAGATTTGGTACTGGGCCGATACCGTATAAACTATACTGTACTGGGCCAATACAGTCAACATTGTATCGGTCCTGTATCGGCCCGGTACCGTTTTGGTACCGGGCCGATACCGTAAAACTGTACCGGCCCTGTACAAAAAACGCGAGCAAAACGTACCGGGCCGATACTGGCATGCGGTATTGGGCCGTTACCGTAGCCGGTATTGGCCCATTACAGGGCCAATACCGTAATGTTATCTGGGTTGCTGTGTGGGTTGAAGGCCCTAGTAATCAAGATGTACGCCAAATACGAATATACTTTATATCTAGTGTAAACCTAATCATCGATCTTATTCAAGTCAGACATACATGCATGTGTCTCTTCCTCAGTAACAGCCTTCATACGTTCTATTTTGCCTTATCCTCTCCTCTCTCAGACAGAGCTGTGCTCCTAACACTATTCATTAGGCGAACTCGCTGACAACCCAGATGTCTCTAACCTAAAGTATTCTTTAGAGGCGAAATAACACGTAATCGTGAGGATTTAGTGTCAAGCTTAATTTGAATTATAATGATGACCAGCAAGCATAGTGTACCTACCTGGCAACGACTGTGTAATCATCGATAGACCTGGATGTTGCCAAATGCCATGTATCAAGAAAAGTAATGACAGCATAACAAGCTGGGATCAAGCACGCTAGGCCAAAATGTCAACAGCGTGTGGCAAAGTAGCAATGCAATACATGGGATAATTCGACTTTAGCTGCCAATGGCTGTTGGTAATTATAAGGGATAAGAAGGACGCAGACACACTCAGTTTCTAATAGAGAAATCTTAACTTATGTTTAATTTGGTGTATTTGTTTTGGCTTTCGTTGCTTTCAAAAGCAGAGGTCACATCGCACCAAGATAACATCCTAACTAGAATACGAATGATAGCGAAAGGCAAATAAGCGAACATGCTATTTTTGTTAGATAGAAATCTTAACTATTAAATGTTTGGTTTGTTAATTTGTTTTGTTTTTCGTTGCTTTCAACAGCATAGGTCAGATCGCGACGAGAATAACAAAATAAAGTGAATACAACCTGATCCTCTTTATGAACAGAATAGTATTTAAAGTTGAAAAGTTGCACAGCAGTCCTTCATAAAGTTATAACACGTTTGTATGGCGACCAAGCTAACCTACTAAAGAGGTTTTAGCGGAGACGTAAATCAACAGCTAACGCTAGAAAGCCTGACGCCTAACCACTGGACTACGACATATATGGAAATGTATATAAATGTACACGTATCAAGTTTAGTAATTTTCACCTTATTTAGATAGTATTGGCCGTTCCAAATAGATGATATATGTGCAAAAACGAAATATGAAATTCATGCATTTGCAAAAAGGAAACGTCAAACTTCAATAACCATATCGAGATTTGATTTGAGGGTAAGTTTCAAGTGTGTGTTAGATCAATTTCTCACTCGCATCTTATTTTATACTTACGCATATACGTCAGAATGAAATGGTCAAAAAAGGATAATTGTATTGATTTAGTTACATGAATCAATCGTAAACCTAACTTTGGCAAAATTGATGCAAATTTACTTTGAATGAGACTCGCAAAATAAATGCTTTTTTTGTGTGTGTGTGTGTGTGTGTGTGTGTTGTATGTTCTATTGATACCCGAGCACTATACTGATTTTCTCAACGTAAAACCTGATTCACTGGACAGCTACTATCAACACGAATTGCTGTTTTAGCATATGCAGTGTTGGAATTAGATTACCCTATTGTGCGGTTACACACTGGGCTCTCTCGATTACCTACTATCCAGGCACTTTCCAGAAAGCAAGATACCCTACTGAGACATGGGACGGGAAATTGCCTACCTTGGCTAATATTTAATCCCAGTCTCTATCGATCTGAAGCCATTTAAATGAAAAAATAATTACAAGTTCTTTTCCGACAGAACCCCTGGATTTAAGTTGTCATCAATAACTGACGTCTTGCGTGCAATTTGCGTGTGAATTGCAAAGCCATCGGGCAAACTGGCGGTGCCTATCTCCTACCAGCGTAAAGTTAAGGTGATATGTCTTACTCCATAAAACGTAAGGTAAACAGTCACTTTGATAGACTGCTGTATCGAATATCAAGATAAATAGTAGACGGTGCTCTACTGGGATTTCTCTGGGGAGAAGTACCTGGGATCGATACCTGCCGGAGCCTGGCCTCTTTGATGTTTCGCATCGGACCTTTGCTGTTCATCACTCCCTACTCTAGTCTTTTGTGTGCTGCAGCTAGCACTAATGGTAGCCGTAAAACAAGGTCGATGTGATATGAGTTTATAACAGTGGTAGATCAATTATCAAGAGAGATACAATTCTACTGTTAAAACTAGGAACATATAATGTTTCATACCTTACGCACACATAAACTTCACATGTCTATGGTCGTCTCCGTCAAAAGTTCATAAAGGATAAAAAGCACCTTAAAAGATAGGGATATATTTTCAATCTTCTTTTTGTATATTTTGAAATTATGAAATTATCCTATTTTTTGCATTAAGTCATTAAGTCATCCTTTCACAGCTGTGCTGATTGCAGAGTTATTTTCATTTCACTTTAAATAAGAGCTAAAGGTCATAGTTTTGTGTTATTATCTTGTTTTCAGTCGTTTTATTTCATAAATGATATATATATATATATTCATATATATAGCATATTGCCTAGACCAGATGGAGATACGCTATCAGTGGTATTAGTTTACTGATAAGTGTTATGCCTTGTTGCACGATGTCTTTAACAAGTTTTAGTGTTTAAGGCCTGTTTTAAGGACAATGACAACATTCGCTTTTCTGACACGACCATTTTTGACGGTTCCTTGGAAAATGATATATATATGTATACATATATATATATATATATATATATATATATATATATATATATATATATTTATATATATATTTATATATATATATATTTGTTATATTCGAACCTAGGCAGTGGTGAGAAACAGTGTACAGTCAGTGGCGGTGCCTCAGACCAAACGGCCATCAAAAGTATGCTACACTACTTTGCTGTGGCTACGCTTACTGTGTTGATGAATTGAATGCCTTCATTTACACGAGCAGAAATTATTAGCTGACATTTTGGTAATACTGATGCAACTGAAGCATGTCAAGCTACTGTTTGATTTGATGCAATGGTAGGAGCAAGTGTTTGCCTACACTCATACCAAAATGTATTGTATCAATACCACTGTATGGCCACCAGAAATCCTGTGTAGAAACTGTGGTATGCCATTCCTGCTGAAAAAGCTATATTCTCTCAAAACATCAATTTCCCCTTGGATTGCTCTTTACAGATTAAAATCCATTTTCATTCAAGAAAAATGAATGTACCTCTCTTTACAATTTCAAATCCATTTCTCGCACATTCAAAAGAAAGTTCCAAGACTGTCGTTCCAGTCACATGTCCATTGTATCATGGAGACATATCTTAGATTACATCATTAGATTAATTACACAAATTCAGTAATTCAGAAATTGTGGTAAAGTAGGCGACGCTAACTCCTTGTTTCTGTGTGTTGTAACATGCTATTGTCATGGGCATATTTTAGCTATCTGAATAAGGACTTGGTATGTTTCGACAGGCTATGCTTGCTAGTCAATACAAATCGTGCAAACTGTGTCTTATTGCAAAATCTCCTACCCCTGATTAAAATGTAAGTGAATTTATAGACATGATAAGAAGCAATGTTTGGAAATGTGATCGTACTTTCAAACAGGAATTGAAGCATTTCCTCACAGGCACTATTCGATGATACAATATTCTGCTATAGATGAGAGTATGTTACTTCTTTTTTGTTATAAAGAGTGATACAAATTTATGAGTGCATACCTAGATAATGGTTTCTATTTTCATTTTGTCTCTTGTTTTTGTAAACTTTTGGTTTTGAACTATAATCTTCCAAAATGGCACTTTTTTATCAATTAATATCCCTTAGCAGACACATACTTGTTCAAATATTGATATCGATCAAAATAACACCTGTGATCAATGCAATGTTGCTATCAACTCTGTGACTGTTGCGCACAACAGTTTGTACGAAGCTTTTTCATGGATCAGACTTACGAAAATGCCCGTTCACTATACTTTAGGTACGAATGTGTATGTGTCATTTCCTGATTTGCCGACTTTATTTACAAAACATTGATTGCTCCTGGGTTGACCTTATCTTCTGATGTATCTTTTTGCATCATACGGTGATATAAATCGCTCAATATTGCATAAACAGGGGAGGGAAGTATGTACATTGCTTAATCAATTTGCATGTACTCTTATCTGCGACCCTGTTCATAGGATAAAGTTCACTTGCTTTATGCCATTTGGTATATACTCAGAAAGGATAGACAGGTATTCTTCAGTAACCAATCCTTCGCCTTTGACCATCACTGCTCAACACAATAGTGTAAATCCTTTTTTACATATTTAAAGGCCATTTAGACCTCTGCTACACAACGATATAGAGGCATCCATGTGTTAGATATATTATATGATACCTTTATATCAGACAAACATTTTGATACCAGCCACTAACCCTCACCAAGGTGGCTTAATGTGATTTATGAATGTTTTTTACTGACATGTGGATAACTGGTGGTTAACTCGCTTTTCCCCAAAAATTGGGTAATGACAATTTAGTATAATTATAGATTACTCGTAAGTATTGCAGCTTGGTGGTGATGTTGAAGTAGAATATAGCTTCCACCAGATGGTATTGGTTGTGGTAAGCATTTCAAATGATACATGTAGTCCAGATGAAACCGTTATACCAAACACTAACTCTTTAAGGTTAAAGATTTTAGGGTTGAACTAACTCTTTAAAGTAGGCCCTTTTCCTGATCCACCTACTGGCCATTGGATTTCCACTGGCAGCCAGTTAACATGGCAACCAGATTATAAATGTATCAACAATTTGTTTTCGTTATATTGCACCTTTTTCATCCCTTAACTGTTCCACTACCAGCTGTACATGTAGAACAAAATATCATATGAATGTGTTTGTTTCATTAACAATAGTTTTAGATGTCGGAATTTGTGTAGTTAGGTTAATTTAGAATACTGCAACTTGGTGACCAGGTCAAAATCAGGTTTAGATGACCCTTGATGATAACTACTGATTCAGAATTTGATTCTTTGCCCAAGAAAACCTACTTTTAGACACCAGGATCATGTTTCTAGCTGATCTGGATGCTTAAATATGCAGAAATAAAGCTTTCTGTAGCGGCCATTTTGAATTCCAATATGGCCGCCAATTGCCAGGGCAACTAGTGTGAAAATGTATTCAGGTTACTAAGTTGGTGTTTAACTGTGTCAATGCAAAGTAACATGGGCCCAGTTCAGTAAAACATCTTTATCCCTTGAGTGTTATACTAACTTGACAGTTGCAACTATAACATGTCTGAATAAGGCTGAAAATGTTCGCTTTTTTACTAAAAGGGGTTCTAGGTTCATATCCAAAAGCGGAACTTTCATTACACTTCAACCAAATTTGTGATAGAATAGACTCCTGGGCCTCTGTGCCCATGCTTACAAGTGAAAGCTATTGTATTACTCCCTACATATATCTTTGAAAAAAAAACTTTCACTGAAAGTGGTAGAATTTAATCTTGATGCCAAACCTACAGATTTGCATGTAGGCTGCCAAATAGCCTCTTCTTGACCTTGAACTCAAGGTCAAGGTCACAGTCAGTCATGGCACATGTGTCATTAGGTAGAGTATGGTATGCCCTCTAAAATAAGTGGTCACTTGTGTCATGAAGTGGATTGTTCGAATTTGTATGGCCAAATCTTCTACCCCCAACCCATCTTTTTTCCAGTATGTCTGCCATAAATTGGTCACCATGTTAATCCTTGGGTGGTCGGCTTAACCGGTTCTAGAAAAAATCTGACCGTGTCCCCAAATGGTTGCACGTTTTTTTCATAAATCCCAGATACTCTCCTTTCATTTGAGACCAAGAAAAAAGAGCTACTCGGTGGGGTAATTAAACTCTCATTTTAGAGCCTTTTGAGGATTTGGCCGCTAGACTATATACATGAGCTACTCTATTGCAATACCTGTTCTTAGGCGCATATATACTCGCCACTTATGGTGGAAGTTCATTGGTTCGCATGAGTATGAACTGGAAATCGTTCTCATAGACTGAATGACACCTTCTATAGCCTGAGCAAAAAAACAGCACCCAACATCACGTGGCAATGATTTTTCCTTTGATTCCGTGTGATGTAAAGGCGTAAGCACGTTGTTTCCAATCAGGATCCATTCAGACGTGATGCCTCTCCTTTATAAATAACATTAGACAAATAATCTGCACTTCCAGCGCAACATTAAACAGGCGGGAGCATTCAAAAGCGTTTGATGTCCACGGCCCAGATCAAATCCATAAACATTTGCTGGATAAGGCGTCATGTATAAAATCGGAGTAAAGCATATTACCCACGCTGGCAGGCAGAAAGGAACTGGAGATCGCCCTTCCCTATCACAGCGCCATTCGGGCATTCTTCAAAATTATTCTAAGCACCATTTCAAGAGTGACTATATTGTAATACGCACAATTCTCAAGCGTAACCTCGTTTCATAAAGTGGGGTGTGGTGAGGTGCTATCCTGCGGTTCCTTTGTAACTGAGAGATCTTCACTGATTGCTTGTATAAAGGTCTTTTCGGGTTTGGCTTTTTTGTCCTTTTGATTTTGGAGCGAACATGCTTGAAGCAACTTCATCTTGAATTTAGACTTTGCATTTTGTTTATTGTCACGTCCATAGCCAACTCTAGGCTAAATTGTGGCCAGTCAGTCGGTCATGGTGGAGAGTACCATGCAACCCGGGTAATCCTACACCGGCTTTTTCAAAGTCACTGGTAACTTTATCACATGCACCTAGCAGGTTTCCAACCGCATCTGGTGTCCAATATCTTACACCACACGGTCATCCTGGAACGCCTTTCTTATCGGCGTGGATCAATTGTTAAAATACACTCAGTTTGTAAGGCGTTTCTTACACACAAATAGTTCTTCACTTTCGCGATCTTTGACTGAAAAACTCATAGCCGTAGAGGGGAGAAAATGAAATAGTAAAATGGTTTCTAGTTAATGTGAATAGGCTGCAATGATATTTTCTGTCGCAATTCAAATGGCTCAATCGAGCTAGACATAGTTTTTGCTTTATGACCATAGCATAAATACGAGCCTGATTCTGTGGATTATAATCATGTTAAGGGGCGGACCGTTTGATATTCTGTGTGTGGGGGGGGGGGCTATACTTTTTAGGGAAATAAATTCTGTCCCGGGGAATCAAGAAACAATTGAAAGTTAAGAAAAATAATTTTCTGTCCCTGAATATTTGAGAATTTCTGGCTCTGCCAGAGACGGAAAAATTATGCCCAGGTAAAAAAAAGGATAGATTAAATGTGCCCTTGGACACTGAGTTGAAAGTAAATGTCTAATGCTTTGACAAAGGTTGCATTCAATCGGAATTCTTAAGCGTCTGAAGCAAATTAAATGCACCTGTACACTGTACAATAAGTACCTTTGGCACGAACTACCCAAGGCTATAGGGAATCGATCGCACAGGTGGGGCTTTGCAAATTAACACTACTGTTCTTTTTTGCATCAAGTCACTCAGATTGTTTCCTCAAAATGAAATGGGTTTGCAACGTGTGATTGTTGAGGAAAGAATACCGCACATGCGAAGTGGGGCGTAGTTATCAATGAGCACACTCAGTGAGCACTATATGGGCAAAGCAACCAAAGCTGATCCCAATCCATTTTGGGTGTATAATTCAGTTAATATTTTCGTTTATCTTATCATTTCATACATAAGATACGTTAGTTATTTAACTATATCAAAAAATAGTTAATCTGAAGGATAGCTGGGAGTTTAATCAAAGTACTACTCCCAAGGCACACTTTGGTAAGTGACCTATGTGTGAGTTTAGTCAAAATACTAACAAATTCTTAAACGTAAGAAATATATCAACCTCGGTCAAAGCATGCTTTAGCGTTTGACCATTTGTCTTTGTATATATTAACTGATAGATATGCTTTTCATTGAATGAAATGGTTCTAGACTTATATTTACATGTTATGTTTTACACCGGTCAATTGGTGGATTACGACCCAAGCACCTCCAAGGCAGTCGGCAAACAGAGGAGCTCCTTCGAGATTCTGAATTGGGAATCGAAATTTCGTGTTTTGTCACAGTTTCTACTATGAAGCAACAAAACCGTGACTTGATACAGTGTAAAATGCCGTACTTGAGAACAGTCACTAGCAACCTTTTCACATGCCAGGAGTGGGATTCAAACTCGTGAGATAAAAGAGTTAGCAAGCAGTCGGTGTCAGCGGGCTGGACCACTCGGCTATCAGGGCAGGTCCTGTCCTGATTGAAACAAATGCCAAGTCTGTTGAACAGAAAACAATCTGTACATGCTGTGAGATTTATACTTCAGCATGCCGAGAGAAACATCCAGGTAAATGGTGCGTCGAGGGAGCAGATAGTAAACAAAACATTCCAAAGTGATTATCCAATTACCCCTGTAGGTTCCCTTTCTTCTCGCGGGAACATTAAACCACTGATTATCCTAGTTCCAGTTCCAAAGAAACCCCTCAATGCCCATTATTTCTAACCTACATAAAGTCGTCTCAGCTGCCAGATTGCAGGTACGGGTATGTCTTTAGGCTAGCACTACAGCACAGACATTCAATTCCTGCACCAGTCGACCGCACGTCTGCCAGTACCCGGTTGTACACATACCCATGAATAACATCTCAAAAAATACCAAGCACATCAGCGATCCACGCATGTGGCGAATCAAAACTACGTTCAGATGTGAGGTCAGAGACCTGTGGTCGCATCAATGCCTAGGAAACTGGGTGGCAATCGGACTTGCGACAGTGTATTATGCCCGGGCTACCCACGCAATCAGTACAAGTATTTCTTGCCTTTCAGTATTTTTCTTGATCTTCAAATAGCCTCCCAAGGATATCAAATGGTACGTCCCATAAGCAGTAACTTTCCCCGGGATACGCCGGTTTGCTCTACCTTCAACAAGTGGCTAATGATTTCGCCATCATAAAGTGAAAAACGACAATAATCAAAACATCAAGTCTTCCTGTGGATATATGGACATGTACTAGTATTCTAGTTTCCTTCCAATTACCGGTAAGTACTGTGTAGTCGACATTTAGCACAAAATGGCTGTAAATTAGACGGTATCTAACAGTTTTGTTTGTGGTATTATCCGCATATGAATGGATTAAAGTATCATCCATTATTGGAATATATAAACATATATATATATATATATATATATATATATATATATATATATATATATATATATATATATATATATATATATATATATATATATATATATATATATTTATCATCTACTGTGTAAGCAATAAACACCGTCGAATAGTTGGTCTCTTTCTAGACTTATGGGCAATATCAAGGTCGACACATTCCCTTAAAGCCTCGTTAAAAACTCACTCATTGAGAAAAGTAGCTGGTGACACTTCTTGTAGTCAATACATCATGTGGTCCATAGTGTTTACCTGCAAACATTTGTTTAAGAACACTTCGCTTCCAAATGCTGCTTTCCCAAATGATATCAACAGAACTGCTTTATGATTGACACTTTACAAACGCGTCGACAAGGAAAGCCACTAAAAGTACAACATGAGCAGAATATTCATTAAGTTAAGGTAACAACTGGTACTTATGCAGCTAAAAGCTGATTTTCTTAAAGTGATATTGATCAATCGTAAATGGTCCACAATGGTTATTGAAAACAATTGCCTTTCAATATAGACACTTAGTGATAGGACTTAATAGCGTGTTTATTTCTCATTAATTGGTTTATTCTTATGGTTACTGCAGTTGCTTGCGATGGTTTATTGTTTTATCACTTGTCTATTATACTATAGACTTAGGCGTCCTCAGATGATAGCAAAGTGGCATCCATGAACTAAAAAACGGACAGCTACTTTGCAGATTAGCAGAGCTGATTGATACTTGAATTATCTCGCTGCATTCTACTTTATAGTTCATAATGAGTGGATTCGAGAGTGCTCAAAACATAAAATGAAAATGTGCATTAGAATTATTGGCATTTATCAAACAATTCATGACTACGCTTCCATAGTGTAGAACAATAACATTGCTATTAGCGTGATAAGAGCAAGGGTAGAGTAGAGAAGCTAAGATCAAACATAATTCATATAGCTAAACCATACTAGCATGTAGAATGTGTTAGGTGTTTGAATATTTACCTTGGTTCATTTGCATCGCTAAACATTTTGAGGGTAAAATAGTGTCACTGCTGGTTGTCGGTGAATGCTTTTTTAACCGTTTTAGTAATATTAAGCAGTTAAACATTAAGCGTCTGGTGTTTTACAAAGCAAGGTTACAATATGTTTAAAATACTAAATAGCAGTTGTATATGTATATCCTCGACCATCGCTATAGATAGATTTGTTAAACTAACCATTGAGAATTATAATGACTTCAGTAGTTGCATAATTTTATAATAAATCGTCTCTCTCTCTCTCTCTCTCTCTCTCTCTCTCTCTCTCTCTCTCTCTCTCTCTCTCTCTCTCTCTCTCTCTCTCTCTCTCTCTCTCTCTCTCTCTCTATATATATATATATATATATATATATATATATATATATATATATATATATATATATATATATATATATATATATTATATATATATATATATATATATATATATATATATATATATATATATATATATACTATATATATATATATATATATATATATATATATATATATATATATATATATATATATATAGTATATATATATATATATATATATATATATATA
>OZ012685.1:33897572-33898636 GCA_963942565.1 Maea johnstoni | reverse complement strand
CAGAGGATACTTGTAAAACGTGAATGTTGTATGGGTTGTAATGGGGGAAGCGGTCATGTTCTGCGGTTATTGGATCGTGCCACCATGAGCCCTCCCCTTTACACCATACTCATTATAGTCCATAGATTGCCTCTGAAAGGAAATTAACTGCCGGCTTGCTCTGCTCTTTTGCAGCAAATATCCCCTTACAGTAAAACACTTCCTGACGTGCTCGTGCCGCGGGCCGCAGATTAGGGTGTTCCTAGATCAAACAGATTACAAGCAAATTCCATTGTTCTTGATACGGGACTCTCTGACGTCACCTCCTTCCGTGGGATTCCTTCTAAGTGTGTACATTTCAGAACAAGCGTAAACAAGAAGAGGCTATCAGTATATTGCATTGTAAGAGCATGTATCACTAGCACTAATGCATGTTGATACTGTTGTTCCCAAGGCAACTCTCTCACTTAAATCCTCGCTTAACGAAGAAATGCCAATAGAATAGTTTGAAACATTTAGTGCAAACGATGACTTTGTCATTAGGTTTAAATGGTTTGGTACCAGACCACTTCGCAAGATACAAACTATTTGGATGAAAAATGATACGAATTCATGCAAACTAAATGCTGCATATATACATATATATATATATATATATATATATATATATATATATATATATATATATATATATATATATATATATATATATATATATATATATATATATATACATATATATATATACATATATATATATACATATATATATATATATATATATATATATATATATATATATATATATATATATATATATATATATATATATATATATATATATATATATATATATATATATATATATATATATATATATATATATATATAATACAGTATAATACAGTACTGTTGTACACTGGTGTAGGTCGTGTAGTTTAGTTGTGTTCGTTTGAGAGGCCCTTACCATTGTCTCTGCAGTCGTAACTCAAGTACATAGTAGGGATGTCATAGGGTATAATTTTTTCTCGATTCGATCTATTGATATTTCCATTATTTCGATACGATGTATTGATACATCCAGG
>OZ012685.1:33875072-33892572 GCA_963942565.1 Maea johnstoni | reverse complement strand
ATTCTCTAGTCAGGTCTTTGTCAATCGGAGCACCTGAAAAAACTAGAGTGCAATTACTTACATGTACTTGCAATAGTATTTTTTCTTCACTCCCGATGGGACCGTACTCACGGCCAATTTTACACTGTCCCTACTGTTTTGTCATGAATGCCAGGTAGGCTTGATGTTTCTGATCCAATCAGTATAATGTACTACTACTTCACTTTCATCTTCGTTCCTTAGGAAATTACACGTAGAGTGCTCTTTTCCTTAAAGTGTCCTTACTACTACACTCATGGGGCAACCCCTCCGGAGCATAAGGGACACTCTATACCTACAGTATCGCCAAGTGTGTATAGGTTTGCTCAATGATCTATTTCAACCACTGTACGGTATATAATATCACCTTACCATAGTGTATGTGCCTATAGAAAACATGTGCGATTTTCTCTTTCAGATGCATCTTGCTTTTCACTTGCCATGAGACTCCCCTCCTTGACAGTCCATAACTAAGTGTACCCACAGTGCTGTATATGTATGTTTCATGCACTTTGTAATTGTTGCACATGTTATTTTACGCCAGATGATATGGTGAAGAAAGATGCATTGCATTACATCGCCGAAGTCCAGTTCTATGGGTTTGATCCATTCTTACCTAACGGATATACTCTGCAGCCATAATGGAATTTGCGTACCTTAATAAAACTGGAGTGCATTTTTTCTTTTGTAAGTGCACTTTTGGTCTTATCTCTTGAGATGAATTGGTCAGTTTGATGTCCTAAATCCACCTGTGTATAATGTATACTACTATAATACTGCGTGGCTAAAGAAAAGAAACTGGTGTGCAATTTCTCTCGTGTAAGAGCACTTTTGGTCTGACCTCTTGGAATGTATTGGTCAGTTTCATGTTCTTAATCCACCGCTCTATAATGGACATGTATATTGCTATAATGATGCGTGCCTAAAGTGTGCAATATCTCTCTTGCAAGTGTAGACTCTCCTTCACTACCCCCCATGTCACCTACCTATTTGGGGGTATATGTCAGCTCAATACTGTTCACCCACCCTTGTGTAATGTGCTATAACTTTACTGTTAAGTGTGTGCCTGAAGAAATGGTGTGCCATTCCTCTCTTGTAGGGGCACGGTGTCCTTCATCCCCCATGTGACAGCCTCTATTGAGCACTAGGGCTAGTTGCCTCGAATGCTTTACCTTTCTTCCTGGGCAATAGCCGATGGGAAAGAAGATTACCACAGCTGCCGTGATTGTTATTGCTCCCATGGGGCTAGTTTCGGTCGGCTCCATCGGAGAGATGGGCCAGGAAGAATGGTAACCAAAGCTGGCACCACAATAAACATTGGCAAACGATTACAATCTCCTACACACACGCACACATACCTGTCTATCTTTCTTTTTAGGTATGTATGTATGTATGCATGCATGTTTGTATGTATGTATGTAGTATGTGTGTATGTATGTATGTATTTATGTATTTATGTTTATATGTATATTTATATATATATATATATATAATATATATATATATATATATATATATATATATATATATATATATATATATATATATATATATGTATATATTACGTGTGTGTGTGGGTGGTAGATAGATACATACATACATACATAGATGGATACATATATAGATTGGTATGTGGTTAAGAAATGTCAAATACCGGGGTAAATACCTACAGACTAAATGCGGCTTACACTTGATATTTCCTCACGCCTCGAGCGAGACTCTGAGCGTTTGGAGTGTAAACTATTAAAGATATCAGCCATGAACTCAAGGCAGTTTCGAGGCAAGAGTTCAGAAGCACCAGTACATGCAATCTTTCGACACCTGCGAAGGGAGGAATATGAATCTAATGTTTGTGAATACATTGATTAAACAAAGCAGGCGAAGGAGTTTATCAGCTCCCGTCTGGACACGATTTGATGGAAATCATACGTAATCATGGCCTCTCAACTGGCTTTCTGGGGAGGTAGGATAGGTATAGGTATGTCAGCCATGCTGTTACAGTACGTGGGAGTCGCATAGTTCTATCTCCTTCTTGTAAGCAACGCTAAACCATGGCCTCAGTCTACACGTCATTGCGTAACCGTCAGCGTCAAAATATAATAGAGCTGCAAAATTCTCCAAATTCACGATTTGTTATTAAGAGGAATAATGATGAACATGGTTATTATATATAATTATTAAACAAATAACTGCCTCATGCTGAATATTTCAAGAGTTCTAACATGTAAATTGCCTAAAATTAGACAGCTATTTGCGAATATATGCATATTCACTCTCCGAGTGGGAGTCTACTAGCTTGAGATTGCAGATAATCTGCTAATCTTATTTTCTTCAATACGGTTACTTCATTAATTCTTTCCATAAAATTCGACAATTGACAGCAAACATCTTGGGCGGTAGATCAAATTAAATTAAATGAAATTAAATGAAAATTGAAAATCTAAGCAAGGCTAATTTAATGTACGTGTTTTGCTAATATCATTTTATTTCGAACATGAAGACAGGTGAAGCCGATATGCCCCGGGGGGCACTTGGGTATTTAGGGGGTGCATACGTTCGTTATCAAAATTAAAAAATACCCCTAAAGCACTGATTTCTGGCCCAAAAAGCACCCTTATTTTAATAAAACGCTGATTTTTTCCACTAAATAAACACCCCTTCTTTTATCAAATCACTGACATTGGATGAACGGGAACACGTGTTTTAACTTGAGATTTTATAATCCTCTGCTTGTTTAGCGGCAGCAAGTGGCGGCAGCAAACTCGTAAGCCCACGTCACTTCGGCAGTCACTCGGCGTCAGAGCCGCGTAAACTTCGTGGATTGTAAGGGGATTTTGACCCCCATACTTCGTACCTGGGTACAAAAAAGTACCCTTCTTTTACAAAACCGCGGACATGCGGAGGTCCTAAAATAAGACCCCTTCTTCCGCGAAATACGTAACGCAGGTGCGACCCCACTCTGTACCTGAGTGCCCCCCGGGCAATATGCACATTAGTATATGTATGAGTTTCGAAGATCATACCATAATAATCGGACGTATGGATACACATGCAGAGACAATATTTGGTGTTGCTATCATTGTGAACTATTGCCCTGTTTGCTTAATGCATGTATTCCGATATCGTGTCCAAACATTCATAAACGGGATTATTTTGCACGTTTGTAATTGACACACACGATAGCTGATATACCTAGCGGGCATCCCTTTACTCTAGTCTAATGTTTGGGCTATGGGAACTATACTATACATTAGCAGAATACATTCTCTAGCCATCGGGTATGTTACCTGAGTTGAGTAGGCGTCTATGTATGCATATATATATATATATATATATAAATATATATATATATATATATAATATATATATATTATATATATATATATAATATATATATATATATATATATATATATATATATATATATAAATATTTACATATATATATATATATATATATATATATAATATTATATATATATATATATACATATGTGTGTGTGTGTGTATACATGGCGATAAACCAGCCAGCAGGAGTCGCACGAGGCCGTCAGGCTGGCTTCCTCTTGCAGACATCTTGCAGTATACCAATTTCACAACAAGGTTAACTAATAATGGATTGCAACTCCAACAACCGGACAATTGGCAAGGCGCAATTGCCGCCTGTTCGTGACGAGAGGACTTACTGGCGTATAAATATACCAGCTTAGAGCGTATCCTTTACTCTAGTTGTCATTAGTTGTCAATCACATTATCCGCTGTACAAATAGGGAAACTTAGAGTACAGCTTACCTGCTGGTTGCATGTATTAGTCTAGAGTCATTAGGACTTAATTACCCGATTATTAAGCTGAGAATTGTACACAGATTCTTATGAGATGCATTGGGTCTAGGTCAAATAGTTTTCCTTCGTTAGGGGACGTAGCTAGTCAAGGCCATTTGCTGATTGCCGGAGCCAAGGATTTATTTGATTTCCGTTGACTGTCACTTATCTTGCCATGCATGCGAATAGCCAGTTTCTATAGTGGATAAAACCAAAGAATCCGGAGTAAACTCTCACCCCAACTTCAAGTCACTGGAAACCTACTTACATTTGAATCCCGGCCGTACTGGCGAGCAAGCAATTACAACGCAATAGACCGCTCGGCTATCGGGCCTACATTTTTCCTTTGTTAAACTAAAAAAGAATGGCTCCTTTGGTAGGTAATGTATAATGGCAATTTCAAATTGTACATTGCAATGTCCATATTTTAAATATTTTCCCTAATGCTCGCGAAAGGTATAAACTGATTTACATTTTGTTTTCTAATTTTAATTCTGTGTTTGTATTTTTCCCTTGCCGTGACGAAAGTTATCCCTGTGTTATTTTGTACATGAAACCAAGATACCACTACTAAAATATAGGCAAGTTTTTGGTAATCATTATTTTGTTATTTTGTGTGTGTGATAATGGTACAGAACAGACTCTAACTTGCTCCTGACCCCATTAGTATTTGCATTATGAACGAATACGATTTAAAATTAAGTTTTATAAATGTATCCACAGACACAATAGGAAAATTATAGTATATACATGCATTTGACTTCACTTTAGATGCAAACAAAACTATAGTTTTCCATTTTTAAAATGTTTTGACTGTTTTTAAAATGTTTTGAATAGACAATTACGTATACATGATTTTGCCACAGTTTAAGTATTATAGGTTAACAATAAATATCAAGAACGAATTACCAGTGGTACACATGGAGTTTCACTAAACTAAAATGGTTTACATTATAATCCTGAGAAGGATATTAAATGGACCTGCCTTATCATGGCACTTTAAAGAAGAGGTCAGATGTGATTCTTCAGATATAACATAACATGTTTTCCAACCCCATCTAAAACAATGCATCAGACATTATCCTACATTAATGCCTATCTTGATAGTCAGGTGATCGATAATCGGCTCATTTCACGGTCAGCCCTAATGGACGATACTTGTACGCTCTCGAGAGACAGAAACTCAATCCATTTCAGCGCTGCACAGATTGTTAATATATCGTCCACAAACTTGGGTTATGTTTTTAGTGATGACTCCAGAAATAGGTGAACAAGGTTTATGTTGCACCTGTAGTTGTGGGGGAAAGGCAGATGAAAATATACACGATTTGCATTTGTCACGCATAACGCACCTTTGATTGCGTTTCATTTATCCCGAGGGAATTGCAGGGAACATCTATAGTTGTGTAAAAGGCGACACTTGTTTCTGGTATCTATGAGATGCAGATCAAAATAGAATTTACGTATTAATCAATTGAAACTAATCAAACCATGTATATAATATACATTAAGTATATGCAGCAAAAAAGGAGTTGGTATAAAACTGCTTTGGTCCTTAGGTTTAAAACGCATATAGAAATGTATACCTAAAGTGAATCTGAAAACATCTGTCATTCTCGATGGGTTCATATGATAGTATGGTTTTGTTTTCAAGCATATCCGTATATATGGTCAAATGTTTACCTATGGATAAACTTTGGACGAACCTCAAGATGTAGGTAGTGAACCTCTAAAATAGTTTCGACTGCACTATTATCCCCGGGAGAATACGTTTGATGAAAACATGAATGATCGACCATCATTTGTGCAATTATTCTACCTATCATGCTTGTGTTGTTGTTGTTGTAATCGTCGTTTCGTTTTCAGAATAGGGAGATTGCTGCATTAAGCCCAAAAGTAAAGTCTGCATTTTCTTCATTTAGATAGTGTTTATAATTAGAAACATACTTCTAGCCAGACAATCTGTTTAACGGGGAACGGCAGATCTGCCAGTAAAGCAATTACGTCTGTGCAAGCAAGTGATATGTTACGTTCTCAGGATTTATGACTGAGAAGCTAATTGGGAATAATGGATTAGATTAATAGGCATGATTCATGGTTCTGAGTAAAGAGATTTATACTGTTCTGGTACAGCAGAAGCAAACATTGGCTTTAATTATTTGGTTCAATTGTCTCTATTCAAACAGCCTTATAATGCAAACCTCGACAATGGTGTATTAATCATAATTTTTGAATTGGTTTGTGAACCCAATTCAATGAATGATACACTAAGTCTATCACTGTTTCTGACTTTAGGGGCACTGCTGTTTTATTGAATAAAGGAGTTAGCAAGTGTCAGTCTCTATAAGCCTAAATAATGAATGGAACATATTAAGATTTACTGTAAAGCGAAAGGTGCATCCGGTATTCCTAGCGATCATACACATTAGGAATATAGGGAATTTCGATTATTATCGCGCTTTTCTGCCATATTTAGGCATACTCGTGACTGGCCAGTTTTAGGTGGTGGATGAAACTAGTTTACCCAGTGACGTTTTCTAACCCGGATAGTGGTTAGATAATGCGTGTATGAACATTTTTAGTTTTTAGTTTTACATTAACACACACTTTTTTTTTAATTCTTTGCAGTGGAAATGTTTTTATTGTCGTCTCTCAATATCATAGTAATTCATCAAAGAAAAAGAAAAAATGGAAGTTTCAAGTTATACAACCATTCTTCATGAGCATATGTCAAAGCAATGGCATATACTGTCAACTGTGTCAAGTAAGAATGGATATTAATCAATTCTTACCTAACAATATCTCAAGTAACACTATCCCAAACATTGATGAATTTTCAACGTTAATATATCTGCATTAAGTGCTCTTCTATCGAACCCCATTTTTCCAAAGGTCTGTGTGCTCGACCTTAGATGACATTAGGACCCTTTCTTTGATCATTTGATTATATACATACAGTTTCTTCATATGTAAAATATCTGGGATTCCATTTTCATGCCCCCCTTTCCTATACAGCCTGATAACCTCTTTTATGGCCATTAACACACACTTGAATGTGTAAACAACTCAAGATACATTCCATATCGCACAAGATATGAAATTAAATTGAAGAAGAAATAAACACATATGCAATGAATAGCGAGTGTGTGTGTGTATATATACATATATATATGAATATATATTTATATATATATATATATATATATATATATATATATATATATATATATATATATATATATATATATATATATATATATATAAATATATATATATATATATATATATACATATGTTTATATATATATATATATATATATATATATATATATATATTATATATATATATATATATATATATATATATATATATATATATATATATTTATATATATATATATATATATATATATATATATATATATTTATATATATATATATATATATATATATATATATATATATATATATATATATATATATATATATATATATATATATATATATATATATATATATATATATATTTATATGTATGTATATATATATATATATATATATATATATATATATATATATATATATATATATATATATATATATATATATATATATATATATATATATATATATATATATATATATATATACATATATCATATCATTATGTCAAGCATATACATTGCCAATTTATCTACTTTATTGCAAGTCTGCTGGCTTCTTAGTTTATGTCCAACCGAACTTTACAAACAGTATGCTAAAGGTAGTCAAGGAATAAGAAATTACCTTTTTCATATTTAAGGATGGCTTAATTAGTCATTCACTGGAAATTAATCTTCTTCTTTTGATTCTCTCTCAACCCAGAACTGAATAATTACTGTCTTAAATCTCCATTTTAAGAGCATCTTCGCTGTGGGGAAAAGCTTTCGTACCGGGCTCCTCAATTACACCTTATATTTATTGCCGCCGATTGCAGTACTGAGAAATATGGTCCATCGGTCCATTTATTTTGATTTTGCAGGAGTACTGTCGGCCTCACAGTCATGCCATACGTTGCGCTCTAGCCTCTGAATATAAGCCTTTTAAACACATTTATACATTTATGCAATTAACTAATAAGATATTTTGACATAAATGATAATTTCTTCGACTAGAAGGATGCATTTGATTGCGTTATTTTGCCAATTGCGAAAACATGCTTCTTGATATTTCTATAGCAGATTTGTCTTTCTGGGTATTTTTTTATTTTTTTTTATTCAATTCCTTTTCAGCTACGACCATCACATGTGCAAGAGGTACATACTCTATGTTCATTACATAGTATTAAGTATGAGATATAAGTGATTAGACCATATATTGTGAAAGCAGCGTACAGAATATTGCAATATAATAAAACGCATACAACTCACAATTGATTGAGGGATAGTTGTAGGTTGACTTCTGAAAAAGTTTCTCCAATATATTTTCAAATATTTTCCAAAAAAATGCTCTCCACTTACAAATATCACCAACATATCAGAACAGAGTTGGCTGGTGCGAGCAATAATTGGTTAACAGCACTGCTGGGTTTGAATGCAATCTCAACTCACAGTAGTTCATTCCTCACCTAATTACATGGTGACCATGCTAGCACGTAATTTAATATTCGCTGCAATTCCAACTCAATAACTTCATACGCACTGCATGAAAGAAGTGCCACTCCTTGGTGAGCCATTTCCTCACTGCGGGGGGTCTTGGTTTATGGATTATTACAGCAATCGGGGTCTCAAAGGACAACGCATGTATCATATTCACACAAGAACGGAATTTAGTCTTTCATCAAAATTGAATAATTAAAAGCATCGTTTTTGTAAAAAGGGTAAAGTTTTTGTGCAAAATATCAGTTATTGCTAAATGAAAAACGAATATTCAAGCAAACCATCGATTAAAAGTGGATTTGTAAATGTGAAATGTTTTGTGCACTTTGAAACGCATCTATTTGAAGCAATAGGGTTTTCATATTTTGCTAATGACAAAGAGTCCAGCAGTTTCACCCATCGATGACATTGCCTGAGTTCCAAAGGAATAATCTCTCTCTCTCTCTCTCTCTCTCTCTCTCTCTCTCTCTCTCTCTCTCACCATTTCTTAACTTTAATAAATGGTTCACAATATCAGAAATGTTGTTACTCTCATATCTATGTAAGACTAACACATGCTCGTTGAATTCAAGTCTGGTTGAGTATTCAATTGGTATGGTAATCATTTCATCAACTGGATTGTATTTATATTTGGATAACTATTTTATCAAATCTCACCATGTATTTCTTCATGCTTACAAACAATCACTAATGAAGAAAATAGGACTGCTCAGAAAACTTGATAACTGAAAGGTACGGCAATTTTCTGTCCCTTTTGCCCAATGCTCTAGAGCGCTCGGCCACGGAGTCATCCCGTCAGCCGGAGTGGCTAACTATTGTCTGAGTGGTGACAAATCAAGGTCCTCCCATTTGACTTGAGTAGATGGCATATTTTATTCATGATGGGAAATCTAATGCCAGTTTTTTTTGTCCAATTCCCCAATTCACCCCTGGGATGTGTTTGGATATCGTCAATGTCATTGCCAATGTAACTAATGCATATAGGCAAGTGGATTAGATGAAGTGAGATTGGAATTACAACTATCTTGGAAGGAGCTGAACTGAGTATCTCTAGATAGAGCGTCATACCTTACCTGAGCTTATAAGGTTAACAAATCCCCACAATCATACAGTCTGTATGATTGTGTATGCTGTAATTATGGATCATTGATGGTCAATTTCTTATGGTCCGTGTCGATAGTTCATTGTCATTTGTGTATTTCTCTTTATTATTTAGGCAATGCATTATTAATGTCATTCCTCAAAATGTTACAACTGATTGACCTGAATTAATGGAGACAATAAAAAAAACAGCTGTTTACGGCGAACTTAAAAAAAAAGGTTGATAAATTCCCACGTCTGCCTACTTTCAATTACCCTGTCCTAACCATCCTCTACATTCTAAAGTCTAAGCTATAAAGGTTATCTATATTTTGTTGTGAAGATGTTAATAGTTACAATTACATTATACTTTATGTGTAGCGACACTCTCTAGACAATGGGCCATTTATCTGTGTTCTACTACTAGTTTGAGACACAAAGGAGTAGTTAAGATGATAGATTTAGGTTTAAGTATAAATCACTAACCTTGCAGGATGTTGCAAGATAACGCTAGCTCTAAGGTCAATAGCAATGCCCTAAACTTTGTGGGAAATGCTGTGCTTCAAACAGAGATAGATGGATTAAGCTGCACTTCAAAATCATGATATTAACGTGATAAATGGTGTAAAACAATCTTATTGTTCAAAGTGTATACACAAGCTATTTTATCACCTGAATCCATTAAGCTAGACTTGTCTCATGCACCAGATGCAAGTAATGCTTAGCATATGTATAGAATTTCAAGGTGAAATGTCCAACACGGATTGACTAAAGAAGCCATGTGAGGATGACCATTTGCACTTTCTTTCCATGATCTATGTAGGACTACCCTTTCAAGATTAAGTACATATGCTAAGCAAGTGATACTTAGCATATGTATAGAATTTCAAGACGGAATGTCCAACAAGAATTGACTTAAAAATCCAAGTAAGGATGTACATTTGCATTTTCTTTCAATGATCTATGTAGGACTACCATTTCTAGATTAAGTACAGTCCATCCCTATTATTTTGTACTCTATGCTAAACTCCTCGCTGTAGCATTGAGAAGAAATTTCAATGTATAGGGCATAAACCTGTGGGGCACGGAAATGCATAATTGTATTGCAACAAAAAGGTTCCTTTATAAAAACGCCATACTAGATTCTCCAGATTGTGAATATTGTAATAAAGAAGAATCATAACACACGCTGTCATTTTCTGTCCATGCATCAAAATGTTTTATAACTAGAAATAGGCATTAGATAATAAGAAAAAGAAAACGAACTTTTCAATATAAAAATACTAAAAAAAACTCTTGATATAGATTGACAGCTACCCCGCCATAGTGGTACATCTTTCGAAGACTAATTTGAACAGCGTAGATATGTTCTTTTGGTTTTGTTTTTTAGGAGGGGGTGGGGGGAATGAAATGCAAATTTTCAGATCCAAATTGGTCGAACCGTAGTCATCAATAATATGCTCTACGACTTCTAAAATATAAACGTCATCTTAGATATGGACATGCCACGAGCACCGGATATATTTAGATTAAATTGCCCTCCATAAGCTTACAAATCTATCAAAATTGAACTCATGTTTTTTTTTCAATACTGCATTTAATAAGCAATGTTGAATAAAGAAAAAATATTCTTATATTTTCTAAAAACACAATACACATTGCTTATGCAGGTGACTACATGTTCGGTCCATGACAGGATCATCGACCAAAAATAAATGGAAATATGTAAATGTACCAAGCATGGGTTATTCATGATGTTATCGGCATTTAGGTGGTCACAATAGCAAGGATATCAAATTACTTATGTATGTATCTTTATTTATCATACGGAAGCATAAAGAATACAAGATATAACAAAGAATAAGAGGAAAAAAATGGAGAAATCGAACAAGATACATACTAAATACGTGTATACAACTCAACAAAATCAAACTAGACAACAGAACTACACAAAATAAACCAAGCCAGCTGTATTACGTACATAGCGGCTACCAGAACAGTATGGAATTAATGATCTACTTGAGTATTATCTAATGTATTACGTACTGAATACTCGCTGTGTCTCATCACAAGTACTATGTGATATAAGTATTACATGACGCGTGTGAGAAAGTTTTCGGTGATTTAGATTTGGTTGTGAGTTTTAACCAGGCCAAACTGGCTCCTCGGCCATTGTATTGCACTATTCTTGAGGAACATGCTTGTCAAAGCATTGAATGGCACAAATAGGAGATTGCAAAACAAAATAAATGCATTCAAATGATGTTATCTACAAAGCACGCATGTCACATTAGTAAAGGTTACTTGGTATTTAAGTTAGTGATGATTTTAAATAAAACATTAAAACGTAATAAATCCTTATCTTGGAAAAAGCTGAGGTGTGCAAAATAGAATATATAATTTGATTGCCCGCAATAGAAGCACAGGCGTAAAAACAAAAATTCTGGACAGTTTCTGTAATACGATATTATGTGATCAAGAATCCAGGGACAGCATTGCAGAAACAGTTATGGAAAATATTCAGATTCCATGATATAAATTTCTCTTTAAAATACAGTTACTGACTGCTGTTATATGTATGCATTTTGATCTATTTAACATGGTTGCAAGATGAAGCATGTGAGAAAACGTCATTAAATGGCACCCTTATATGCTCATTCTATAGCATAATAACTAGGGTTTTTCCCAACTAGCCACTGACTGCTCGCTGTCTCTCACTTCTGCCAGGTTTCTACTCGACTCAGTCCTGGGGAATGTGGAAAGGTTGTAGGTGACTTAGAGTTACGCACTGGTTTCCCACGCTTTACTTCAGCCCTTCATTATTTACACCTGGCTAGCCACAGTTTAGCCTTAAAGTGGCAGAGGAAGAGACTATAAACTAAATATGCCATACTAATGAGTTTCTTTTTTCCGAGTTAGGGCGACGACAACACTTTTTGGGCCATATTAACGCCTCTGAGCATGTCTTAAGTGGCTTCCCTGGAGATTGGCTGTGTTCGTTTAATTGGGTGAGGTTTGTCGCCATCAAAGAACGCGTGTCTTAATTAGCAGGTCATGAATTGTTTATCAACTGCAGTCTCTTGCTGTGTACGCTTCCCACAACAGGGCTCCTGTACTTTTAGCAATGGGATATGATGTTGTTTATCCAGTCGTTGTGGATAGATGTGTGTTTGACTCTTCGAGGGCACGTGCTTGCTTGGCTGTGCCTTGGTGGGAGCGGGTAGGTAGGAGAAAGAATAAACAGGAAATGAAGGACAATTGGGCTTATTTTGAGTTATTTGATAATTTGGGACATTAACTTAGATTACGTTCGAATTAATATATATATATATATATATATATATATATATATATATATATATATATATTTATTTATTTATTTATATATATATATATATATATATATATATATATATATATATATATATATATATATATATATATATATATATATATATATATATATATATAACATATATTCTAAGTCTGCTACCAGATGAGTTTTCTTGTATTATACTCTTTGATATTATGAAGGAACCTGTTATGTAGGCCACATCTTTGCTCAGATAAAACATACTTGATGATTTCTTTTCGATTTTTTCTTTATTTTCCTGCATGTCAACTATGACCATTGTGTTACATACTACATGTACAATAGGAGCAAGAATATACAGTGACAAAAATATATATGGTACAGATTACACATGTAACGTTGGTATAATCTGGTTATTCAATAAAATATATTGATGGTAATGGAAAATATACGTGATACTATTTTTCCACTTTATCAAAATGGTGTTTGAATAGTGACCATTTCTCTTCAAAAACCTTCTACCTTTTTGTATTAAAACCATTTTTCTTAAAAATGAAGATTTTTAACCCAATTTTAAGATGTCGAGGGAGTGGTTTATATCCTTATATTTTTACTAAAATGAGCTTTTTGTTATCAAAAATAATGCTTTTTACAGCAATGGAATTGTTCTCCTTTTTATTAGGGAGGTTCATCTTTTCATCCATCTTGCTAAATATCTCCTCCGTGAAGATTTGCGAGGCTATTCTTAATGGGATGAGCCGTGGCCTAGTGGTTTCAATGCCTGGCTCCAAAGCGTGAGGTTGCAGGTTCAAGTCTCTGCTGGATACTCAATAAGGGGTTGACTTAAGGTCACTATAAATAAATGTCTATGGTGCTTCTGCAACTGAAACCCCCTTTGGAACTGTTCATAAAGAGAATGAAAGTTCCAGGTTTCTATCTCATCGCGATATGACCTAAGCCACGTTAAACCCAATGCCTTCATTCCTTTTGCCAGGCCTGTTCATAACATTTGATTGATCATCACTACTAGGCACATTAACTTCCTCTACTATCTCCTCTTCCATATATACACTGTACTGCTTGGTCTAAGAGATATTTGCTCGGTAGCTCTGAGCACAGATGAGATATGATGTCTTGAGGAATAGTTGAAGATAAGCTATCTTTTGTCTTATCTTTTTGGGCAGTATAACAGGGCCTCTAAGTATAAAGCTCTTATGTTCTGCTTGCGATGTGCTTGTGTGTTGGCAGTCCATTGTTCTCCCTTTGTATTCCTAACCACAAGCACCTCGCAAGCACTACGTAAAGTTTTATACTTAGGGGCCCAGCTCAGTTCAGGTTTACTCAGAATTCCGATTATAACACAAAAGTTCTAATTTGATTATCGAAAAGACGTGAGTAGATTATCTATGTACCTACCTGTGGTTACTGATTGAACTGAAAGTTTCTGTTGTTTAGCCTGTTGTGTTGACACCTGTTATTTGTCATCTAGATCCCCGCAAGGGGCACACCTTATGGTGTGCAATAGGAGCTGTCACCTCCCCGGGAACCCTAAGCTTATGTGGCTCCCAACTCGTCTTATAAAATAATGGGGATGTGTGGTTCTCTCTGTGAATACCCTGCATCTAAAATATCCTTTGGTCCTCTTTGGATAGGAAGCCTATGCTCTTATTATAATGTGCCCTTTGTGTGTCAATGTGCCTTTAAACACTTATTCATGCATTGTCATGTAGAGCAGTTCAAGGTCGTAGGTGAACTTCTAGAAGTGGACGCCATGCCATTCGCTCCTTTATCGTCTCTACATGTACCATATGCAGCCCTCACTATTCCTCACCAAGGCGAAGTCATTAGCACACTGTTTTGTCGAAGAATTAAGCAGCAAACTGATGTTTCAACAAAATGCCCTACATGTATGTATGGCATAATTAGGATGTTGTCTAGCGGGCTTTTCCAAAAGTGAAGAAAAAGAGAGTCTACCTATCAACATTGAGTTCATGCAAACTTTTTTTTGGTTGCTCAAACTTTTTTGCGTTGCTTACTATTTGCCACATAAAAAGCTGGAAAACACTATTTCTGGATGAACATATAAGGACACGTAAAGGTTTATCCTTGTGAGAAACAGTTTATAGATTGGTTCCTGTGCTGATTGGAGATTGGCCTCCAAGCATAAGTGCCACCTTGATAGTACGGGTATTGTCTGATAATTATTTTTTTGGCGATTTGCTTGAAAACAAAAAGTTCAGAAAACTTAATATAACATCTGACTTTCTCTCTAATTTAATGAATCGGATTCATGCATTGTTTGCCTTCATCTCTGCTCATTTCACGTGACCAAACTCAAAGTTGTCTTGGCTCAAAACGTGCCGTTTTCATTTCTTTTTCAGCTGCCAAATCTAATCAGACTCGCAGCAAATCAGGACATCTATCAGTGTCCTACCCATGCAGGACCATATATCCAACAGCTTGATCCAGGAAAGGGCACGCATTTGAGTGTAGCAATCGCTGAATGTGGTCTGAACTGCAGCATATCAATATTAATATCAAAGCAATAGAGTCAACAGCGTGACCCAGGAATGCATTTATTTGTATGTGTTTCCATAAGGAAGTGCCAATGTCCAGTCGAAAGATTCATCTTCCCTCTTTGCTCACCATTATAGTAAAGCTATAGTATTAACAAGTTGTATATATACCCCAGCATATGCACAGTGTCTTTACAACGCACATCAGCTCAAATTCTCGCCTAACAGCATGTTATGATTTCCCTAGGCGTACCCGAATGCACTGACATATCATGTGGACAAGCCAGGCTGCAATGCCTATTTGTCAGCTATTGAAGCTGTCATTCATCTGGGTTAGAATCCGGCTTGACACATATGAGAAAGATGGGGTCAGACGGTGTTTTCCCAGCAAGGCGGGTGTCCTTAACTACTTACTACTTGCTTGTCACAATTGAACCTTAGTCACGTATGGCTAGAATTGTTTCGCTGAACTCAATTCCAATTTCTGAATTTATTTCCTATCTCCAAGTATTTTTTAAGAACGCATTCAATTATATGTTTGCATCTAAACATTCTATTATGCAAATCAAATGTGCCCTAGGATACCAATTTGATATATTCAGGGAAGATAATCGAAATTTCAAATGCATATTCCCGACCAAAAGCAAAACCATGGTGTGTTCGTATCGATGCAGGTATGGATATCTGCAGTGCAGTTACTGTGCTGGATTTCAACTTGGCCTTTGGCAATAGGTGAACATGTGTGCATGATAACTCTCAGTAAGGTGTACACTTTTATTGCATGGCGCATTTTGGCACTATGCTTTAATGTTGCCACTCTCAGGTGTAGCACACCTAGATGTGCATTACAGGGTAAGCGAGGGATGGAATGGCGAGAGAAAATGGCACTTACGAACACAATGAGAATGATAAAAGCCTTTTGCTGAAACACACCTGGGTATTAGACTTTGCAAAAGTTTTTTTTCCTGGGATAAGGGATATATATATATATATATATATATATATATATATATATATATATATATATATATATATATATATATATATATATATATATATATATATATATATATATATATATATATATATATATATATATATGTATATATATACATATATATATATATATATATATATATATATATATATATATATATATATATATATATATATATATATATATATATATATATATATATATATATATATACATATATATTAGGCTATTGATAATTAGTTCTCTGAACGGGGCGACGATAGACACACACCACGTATACCATATATATATATATATATATATATATATATATATATATATATATATATATATATATATATATATATATATATATATATATATATATATATATATATATATATATATATATATATATATATATATATATGTGTGTGTGTGTGTGTGTGTGTGTGTGTCCGTAAGCAGCCGGACTCAGGTGCATTAGACTTGTGGGCTGTTGGGGCGGCTTTTAAATCATTCATACTCTAAAATGCATATTTGCATTTTATCAGACTAAACCATTTTCATTGGTTGCGTTATGTTATTTGAATTGCAACGTATTTCGAAATACAATATACATCTATAAGTAGCACCTATTGTAGGAAAACCTGTCGACCATATGATAATTATGTGATCCATATTTGTCATATGGCTGTTGTACAACTTCTGATGAAAGTCTCCCCCTAAAATGCACTTCCATATCTTTGTAGCCCTCATCTGCCAGTACTAATATCATGTGATAGCAGCACAGATTGCCTCTAATGAAATTCTGGAAGCCATTTTAATGCACGCCTCATATTATCATCATGAGTACGTGGTAACATAATCTAACATTATCTGCAAGCTAGAGGTAAGTGAATTAGAGGTAGTAGACCAATATCAGTACCTGTGTTCCATGTCCCTCACTAAAAGCTTGTGCATAGGCATATTGCGTACTAGTACCGTAGTGGCGACGGCTTGGTTATGCTATCAGTCAGCCTAGAAATAGTACCGTATAAAGCAAACACCCAAAAATCAACTCCATAATTATAGCGTATTTCTGGCTATGAAGACACCTGCATACAAATGCACTGGTACGAGGATTAATGAACATTCAG
>OZ012685.1:33849220-33869872 GCA_963942565.1 Maea johnstoni | reverse complement strand
TTGCGTTTAAGCCTTTGCTATGTATATATATATATATATATATATATATATATATATATATATATATATATATATATATATATATATATATATATATATATATATATATATATATATATATATATATATATATATATATATAGTTTTAGTATATACCCACCACTGTGGCCATATAATTAATATTTATTATATAGAAATACAAATCCCGTTGTGAATCATAGTGCTCAATTTCAAGAGCATAACTACGAGTTGCCAAGGTATTCTAGTAAATTCAACAGGATGAAAGAAAGAAATACCACTTTATGAAGTTCATATATTTATGTAATACGTGATTTACATTTTATTTTACAAACGATTATTTCTATGTTGGATAATATCTCATAAGGACTGGGGAAAGACCGTGGTTGGCTTAATGTATCTTAAAGAGGAAGAGAGGATCTTATGTGAAACGCACTTTATGTTATCCTCAGCCCACATAACGGAACTAAAGATCATCATAATATGTCTTAAGTTCCAACAAACATCTCTCTCTCTCTCTCTCTCTCTCTCTCTCTCTCTCTCTCTCTCTCTCTCTCTCTCTCTCTCTCTCTGTTATCCACGGGCTTTCAAACTATGTACAACAAGCGCATAGCATGGTACGATATAATTTTAAGATAACTTAGTTATCATCGCATAATTGCCAATAATCAATTTTCCTAATTGCGTTTGTCTAAAATGGTGCTACGGGAATATTATGGATATAATGACCCTCAGCAAGGAATACCCTTGAAGACATTTTCGCCTGTGTAGTCAACCCTGTACTAAGAAAGCCCAGTTGTGGGATGGACCAAAGGTGGTCTTTAAAGTCATATATGAGATTTTTCCTAATTTACCCTTTTTCTACAATGAACATCAAGTCTTGTACTAGAATGATGAAATTTTGACATCTTATGCAATGCGTTGCCATTTATGATAGTCAGAAAATCCTGCAGTAGGTATATTCGATAAAGTACCACTTTTGAATAGGTACGGTGGTAGAGAGTCAAGGAATTCACTCTTGATAGAGTATCGAGAGGGATCTTCCGACGAGACGTGTGCATAGTGTACTTGTCTGCGATAGCCAAGGTGTAAGAAGGTCAATGAATTTCAAATCATGACTGAGAAAGAATCATTCAAATTGTATCTTAAAAGTTGGTACGAATTATTTTTCTACCTTGGATTTAATCTAATGCATAACTACTAGTAGTTTTATTGGTCAGGATGGTACAAATCACAGGAGATTCTAAAACGCTTTTATTTTGTACTGTAAAAAGGTCAAGCATGTCAAAAAGAAGTACAAGCTCAATGTAAAGCATTAATGAACAATCTTGTTCTTTGTAATATCAACATATTATATTATATATTTCGACCCCTCACACTATCAGAAAGGAGCGATACATATGTTGTTAGTTGGCTGGAGCATGCAGGAGATTCTTCTGGGTTAAGGAGAGCAGCTCACGCATACTAACTCATAATCAAACTATCTACACTTTGCACTTCTATCTGCTGTGTCACCAATTTGCAATTACATGTATAATTCATTGCAGCCAACAAAAAACAACCTTTTGAAATATATATAATTCTTCTGTAGAAGCTCAATATAAAGCATTAATGAACAATCTTCTTCTTTGTAATATCAACATATTATATTATATATTTCGACCCCCACACTATCAGAAAGGAGCGATACACATGTGTTTAGTTGTCAAACAAGAACCTTTCATTATTCCTAGAAACATATAATTTGCGGATGGACTAATTATGTAATGGATATTTTTGAGGTGTTTGCGCAATAAAAAATGATGTATCGGTAACTAGCAGGTGCAAAATTGGATAAACCGACCATTCAGCCTTTTAAAGCCATACTTTTTTAGCAATATGACGTGAGGTAGTACTTGTTAAAACGTGAATTTGAGAGTTTGTAGTAACTGGTGGTTTAATTTCAAGGCTTCCTACGATTATTTTACCTGCACTCCCTGACAAATTGGTCTATTATACCTCACGTGAAGATTCTTGATTCTGGTTGGTAAAGGGCCATGGATTAATCGTCATGATTTCCTCAATCCTTAGCGACAGGCTGTTGTCCTTAACAGCTTATGAAATAGTTGAACAATTCACGGCAACAGTCATGAAATAGTTGAATGATTACCGCTAGCCCGAAGAATAGTGACCGCTGGCCCGAACACCTACGGAGTTTGCCGAGTGACCTACCAGTAAAAATAGTTCAAGAAGGCAGACGACGAGTATTTATCCAAAATCTCTGGTATCTGTAATTTTCCCCCTTTTGTGTTTTGTATTTGTTCGGTATAATAAAACAGATATGACATCCTTGTGGGGTTTCCACCAGGAATAACTTCCCCGAGAGAGGATTGGCGCTCAAGGGCGTACCATCTACATATAGATGTCATATTTATATAATAAAGACTGGCATAACACGGCAATATATATATATATATATATATATATATATATATATATATATATATATATATATATATATATATATATATATATATATATATATATATGTGTGTGTGTGTGTGTGTGTGTGTGTGTGTGTGTGTGTGTGTGTGTGTGTGTGCGTGTGTGTGTGCATTGTTTATGGACCCTTTTGGCGTATCACTTAAGCCATACTGCATGTCAATGAGAGTGCCAACTACCATTTCACCTGACCAAATTGTGTTTAATCCTACACCTGGCCAGCGAGAACAATGCCGGCGAGCGAGAGGGCCAGATGTGTGAGAGTATATCTCAATAGGAACCGTCAGTGGCGTCGTGTATTTACAAAGGGCTTGCTTCCTAAGGGCCACATTGCGGCGAGAAGCGCATCCTTCAGACAACTAATAGTGATTAGTGGCACACGTTTTACGCTCGCGTGCGTTCTCAACAACCGGTATAACTCTCGATCAACGGCGTAGTTCGTGCATGAGAAATAGGTTTTAGGTGCCTCACCTGGAATATTACCCGGCGGTTTATCGTTCGGCTGACCGGATAAGGTGACTGAACCAGCCCTCCAGTGCCATCAGGGCCGCGGCAAGCTTTGGGGAATAACCTGCAAATTGGCTCGCGCTGTGAAAGTTTCACCTCCATTAATATCACGCTCTACGGTTTCGCCACGTGATTTTCAGGCGTACAGCTTGGCGTTTATCAGGATCGTTGGCTGGAGCCTGCAGGAGATTCTTCTGGGTTGAGGAGAGCAGCTAACGCATACTAACTCATAATCAAACTATCTACACATTGCAGTTCCCTCAGCTGTGTCACCAAGTTGCAAACATAATTCGGTGCAATCTTTTTTTATTTTAAGGAGTTTTTGGTGAATTTTCCAGCATGTAATATGACCTTCACTTAGTACATAGAATATATCGATATATGTATGTTATCGTATTGTATTGTATGTTTATTGACTACTCTTGTGTACAAAAGCATACCAAATACAATTAATAAGCAGCAAAAATGTATAAATATGAATATAACGTAAATGCAAACGTCAAAAGGATAAAGGCTAGCCAACGTTAATAATGACGCATATTGTTAAATAAAGTAATTCAAATACTAAACTAAAGTTAAATAATACCTAAACAATATTTAAATCAAAACAGAAACTCACGTATCCTGTATACGAGTTAATTACACTAAACCGGATTAACATTTACATTGCGTCGTATGAAACGGACTACGTAAGATGCTTTACCTTAGAAGCGAGACAAAAGAAATTAAAGAGGATCAGTATATATATATATATATATATATATATATATATATATATATATATATATATATATATATATATACACACATATATATATATATATATATATATATATATATATATATATATATATATATATATATATATATACTATACATTCTAATGAATGCCTCTTTGGGCAGGCGGTCTAGTGCACTGCTTACGGAATGCTCGCTGAAGGTCACTAGTGTCGATTTTGCAAGTGCCGCTTTATGTAAATGAAATAGTGGCCAGTGCCTGAAACTAGGGCGGTGGTTCTCCCGGGTATAGCGTTAAACCTGCAAGAACCCAGGCTTGTCAAGATTTGTATGTGGAGAGTTTTTTTTTTGTTTTTTTTAAATCACTCTATAGCAAAGGGCCTGAGGCGAATAGTCTTTGAGATGTTTTTGGTGATATACAGTGATTCGCCTATTGTCCATTACAACTATTACTACTTGAACTACAGTGATGAGAAGAAAATGCTGTAAACTCTTTAAGGTGATTTTCTGGCAGTTCCATGCAGGGTGGCAATTAATTAGCGCGCCTTAAGGTAACTCTAAGTGACAAAGTCACGAGCCTACATGGCGAATGGCCATCCATCTAGGGGATTAGACCGCCCTCAAGGGCCTGTCCTGAAGGCCGAGTGGTTTAAGTGTTTCCACTGACTGCTAGCTGTATCTCATCCCCCCCCCCCTTCCGTGGCATGTGAGAAGGTTGCCAGTGACTTGGAGTCAGGCGATGGTTTTCGCTGGGTACTCCAGTATCAATTGATTAGTCGTGACTTAATTGCAATATGGCAGAATAAGTGACAAAAAAACGAAATTCCAAATCCAAATCCAAAGCAGGTTAGGTGGCTACTCACACTTTAGCACGATGTTGCTACTGCATGTTGTAATATCACTGACACCAGTGACTTTGTATAGTTTGGGCCATGATAGTTTTGTCAACCTATCGATCAGGTGTGACCAACGAAAAGATTTTCAGGTCGTTTTTACTTCCATAAGTTGATAGAGGTGGCCTGGAGTCTTTTAAGATTTGTTGAATAACTTTGACCGTTTAATAATTTTGTCCTGCTTTCTTCAAATTAGACCATCGTAACCAATGATGGGTAACGCAAACCATCATGTTTGGTTGCAGTTCGGGAATTACCAGAATACTCGACTTCGGCTAGTAGTGTGATTCAGGCCATTCTTTAAAACCTCAAAATTATAATTCATTTCAGTATTGGAAGATGACAGCAATTGCTTTCGATCACACATACAATGATAGGTTGACAAGCCCATCACGGCTGTGATCAGCCAATAGAAAAGTCGCTGCAATTCAAATTCTGCCAATCAGTAATCATGATGCAACTCTGGCCAATCAGGAACCATGTTGCAACCCTGGCCAATAAGAAACCATGTTGCAACCCCATCGCCGCCATCATCCACATTTATACGACATACTGCTACACAGCATTTACTCTGACCTTTTTGCACCAACCATGATGGGTTATGCAATCCAATAAGCCATCCCCATAGTTCACCTATATGTCCTTGAGGATTTGCCACCCTCGTCCATTCTCTGATAGCATTATGACAATCAGTTGCGCAATTGCATGTACTTACCTGTACGCTTGGAGGTTCTATAACCCATTATCATCTGGAGTGTACACATGGTCTAGAATATATGGAAATAGTTTTAACACGAGGCAATATATATAGGGAAAGTTATTTTTCCTGCTGAATTCAGCAATCTCCTCGCATATATGATAAACAGATTGTGCTTTGTTTGATTTTATTCTCAAGGTTACAATGTAAGTCCATGTGCCACCACAAGATGCGAATATGATCAGGATGTTCGTCTAAGACCTGCTGAGTCTTGCACAGAACCGGCTATGGGGCAACGTCTGGCCTCTCCCTCTCTAATTGATATATATGGTAATCTCACAATTTGCAGAACTATCTCATTAACTCGATGTTCTAGCCTGCAAAGCTAATTTACTAGCAGCCGTGGTTGCAGTTATTCAATATTGGTTGTCCGGTATAAGATCCACAGATTTGTATTTTTGTTGCGTAGTTTGACGCAGAGCACCTGGTAATTTTCATATCCATTTAATAAATTGTCTGATAAATCTTGCAGAATGTTATTTTTACTGATGTATTACAGAATGATTGACTGATTGTTTCAATAGGTATGATACATTGGACGATAATGGTAATGTGCACAATGATTTATGATTTCGGTCGATTTGAACATAAATGGAAGTGAACTTCATATATCTGCATGTGTGTGTATGTATGCATATATATATATATATATATATATATATATATATATATATATATATATATATATATATATATATATATATATATATATATATATATATGTATATATATATTGTGTATGTGTGTGTGTGTATATATATATATATATATATATATATATAGAGAGAGAGAGAGAGAGATATGAACAACTTTTTAAACTTTACGATACCACGTCTAAGACAGACTTTATTACATAAACATGTCCCTATCACGCTAATGGCATGTATTAATGTTCCCTACGATCTGCACTTTAACACCAAACACAAACTCATCGAGTGGAACTGCTTGAGAAGTGTTCTACACCGCATAGATGTTGTGAGGTGCTCACATGTTAAGAGTTCTCCAACAGGGAGATTTACTCTGGACTCCAGATCGCTGCGGCCACACACTGCACTGGTTCTCAACCCAGGAGCCATTAATCACACTGCATACGTGCTGCTGAGCCGGCGTGTGCATTAGAGGCATTTGGTTTGTCATTACCTTGACAAAAGCATCAGATAACAGACTATTAACAGTTAGTCACTAATGCCTTTGCTAAATGGCTACTTAAGCAATGCCAATCTGACGATCAATTTGTTTCTACGCGTTCGCCTTTTCTGTCCGCACAACTCCTGGATTGTGTATTATAACTCGTGGAAGAGACAAGTTGCACGCATATCATCCTTGCCTTTCAGTCAGGAATTATGTACACCAATAAATGAAAGCCGAGACTTTTTACCAGTGATGAAATGCAAATGCATGCATTTAATGCAAAATAAAGGTAATTGTATACAGGAGTATTACTGCCTGATCGAAGGCATATCGCGCTTCTTAGTAGAGAATGGCACTGAGTGTATGCCGTGGATGAAAACAATTTTCGACTGATCGTGTCAGTCTTAACTCTGAATATCGGTGTAAGATATAGTTTACTCACCTTGTATTTCAGTAAGTTATCAATTACTAGGATGGTCTCAGATTGTTTTTGATATATTTTGATATAGTATGTATTCACAATAATATTGAACAGTTTACGTATTGTATGTGACGATCACAGATGAATCTCCTCACCGTGAGACATGGAGCTATAAGGAGGATACTAGAACATGTCAAGGCCATACCTGTGTTTGTATCGTTATACAGAGTGCAATCACATAATCCTCATGACGATGTATTTTATATCCAGCGAGTAGGATTATGTTTCCTCATTGGTGTATGGGGAGGGGAATAAGGATATTGGAATTAGTTATGGTGTTGAATTTTATGAAAGCAAGACATATCGACATCAACAACCCCACTTGATTTATACACACAACTACCTATTGAGAGGTACCGTCGATAGCATATGATAAAGATCAATTACACTACTATGATAAATTGTGGGAAAATGTGTCATTAAGGGGAACGAAAAATATCAATGTTTGATGAAACAATCGAGTTTTGCTATTTTGTTTTCATTATGTTATAAATTATCTAAGACATGTCTCATAACTGGCAATTTATAAATAAATAGAAAATGACAAGGCATTATGAATGTGTCTTATTATGTTTAATAAAATTTGAGAATTTACCTCGTAAACAATCACTGGCGGTTCATGAATCTCATTTAGAAGCATACATGCATTTCTAACGTCTGCTTTGTGTTCGAGATAAAATGTCCATAGTACGTAGGGCATTCCGTCTTCTTCATCGAAGGGATACTCCTCTATTCGCAATACTATATATGTATATATATATATATTTATATATATATATATATATATATATATATATATATATATGTATATATATATATAAATATAAATATGTATATATAGTTTGCATCTTTTTTCAAAATTTCATTAAATATGGAACCTTTAGGCTTTTTTTCTAAATGCTTATCACCCTTCAGGCGTTTGCTAATTACTCAAGAAAAAATCTTCAGATGTTTGTCAAACACCCAAGTTGAAATTTTGAGGATTTTATTAAATACCCAATATGGAACGTTTAGGTTCTTTTTCTGAGTACCGATGATCACACCTTCAAGCGTTTGTTAAATATTCAAGACTTGCATTGTACGGCTTTGTCAAGTACTGAAGCTGACACTTTCAGACGTTTGTCAGAGACTTTTAACACTAGGACAAACCGTCAGTAGGGTTGTTATGACTTAAAACACGAGGTTTTATATAACTACAGTGGATAATATCCGGACAATTCCAATGTCATTTCAAAACAAACTGTTCACATGCCATCGCATTCTCATCACTGTGTATTGTTGGACAAGCGGAATGCATAAAACACGGAAGCCTTCTAAATATATACCATAAAACATATAGGATGTATGATCTTCGTAACATCATTGCTAAAAAACATCCTATTCTGATTATGAATTTATTCGAATATATTTTGTATGGTATGATTTTGAAAATATGATTGTTTTAGTCAATAACTATACATACTTACACTACTGCAATTTGAATGTTGATACCGAGTCCAATGTACAACACATCTATTGTTTGAATATCAGTATTGACGCCATGAACATCAGAAACTTCCAATGGAAAGAACCAAATATAAAATAAATTGATGTTAAAAATAGAGTTAGATTAGCTCTGGAAAAAGCAAATGACACACGTATCAAAAAATACTTTTTTTTGTCTAAAACTTCATTAGATTGTACGTTCGAAAGAGTTTCGCTTACGACAACGCCAACGATATGATTCCTTTACTATTTCATCTTCATTTCCGAATCTGAATATGATTTCTATGCTCTACATGTACTGAGTTTAGCAAGAAAATAACCTTTTATCGATTTTGGTTATGATTCCTTTGCTCTACTATGTACAGCAACTAATCTTTTTCACTGACAATTCTAGTCATGATTACTTTACTCTACTAAGTACAACAAATGTCTTTTTCACTGACGGTTTTGGTTATGATTCCTTCACTAAGTACAATAACTAATCTTTTTTACTGACGTTTCTGGTTATGATTCCCCTACTCTACTAAGTATACTAACTAGTATTTTTCACTGGCGATTCCAGTTAAGGTTTTTTTACTCTACTAAGTATGATAACTAATGTTTTTCACTGACGATTCTAGTTATGGTTTCTTTACTCTACTAAGTACAACAACATATCGTTTTCACTGACGATTCTGGTTTTGATTCCCCTACTCTACTAAGTACAGTAACACGTCGTTTTCACTGACGATTCTGGTTATGATTCCCTTACTCTACTAGGTACAGTAACACATCTTTTTCACTGACGATTCTGGTGTGTGATTCCCCTACTCTACTAAGTACAACAACATATCGTTTTCACTGACGATTCTGGTTTATGATTCCCCTACTCTACTAAGTACAATAACTAATATCTTTCACTGAAGATTCTGGTTTATGATTCCCCTACTCTACTAAGTACAATAACTAATATCTTTCACTGACGATCCTGGTCATGGTTTCTTCACCCGTTATGCACCAAAAAACGAGGATACTCCTTTATAACAATTATAACAGTAATTAGTTCCAATAACGAGCCTCTTTCTCTAACGACTCTGATTCTGGTTTCTTAATTCTAACAAGTCCAGTAACAAATCTCTTCCTTTGATGATTCTTTTTATGAATCGTAACGAGTACTCGCCCAGCTATAGAAACAAATCCATCTCTGTAAATACTGTAGTTGTGATTGCTATAACTCTAAATAGTGAATTGATTTTTTCCTTACGATTCAGCTTATACTTCTCTACTCTACCAACTCCTCTAAAGAATTCATCTCTCCAACGACTCGAGTTTTGATTCTTAGAAAGAGAACGCACAACCCTTTAAAATGTGACTAAAAGTTACAATATTCAGTGAAAATTAACGAATCATTTCCCTCGTTGATTTTAATTAGGATTCATTTAATTTACCAGTTCCAATAAAGAATCCAGAATTCTGATTCTGATTCTTGGAAGGATAACTTACAACTCCCTACTAGCCGTAATGGGACAAGAGATTCCAAAATCTTTAAATCTAAGCCTTGGCCTGTTGAAAGGATTCTGTCTTTATTGGCCAATCTCCGGTTCTGATACGGTCGTCTGTTATGTTTTTTCCCATAGCTGCTAGTTCATGGGGGCGTTCGTCAGACCTAAAAGCATACCGTAGTTAACAGTACTTACCTAAGGATGCTTGAATGGAGCCGAAGAATAGTACCAGGTCAAAATAGTGCATTTTGACGTGTGTGAAGTCGAGGTCCGTGTAGGCAAATCACTATATCAGCGCTCAGTACAGTAGAAGTGTACTGACTAGAGTATTTTATGGTGTAAAGTGTATTCCTCTGTGAAGTGTACTCCAAACGCATGAGTTAAACGGCACCATCAATTTGGTGCTACACCAACAGACATCATGTCTGGTTCATGAAAAGTTGTCTTTGCTACAGTTAGTCATGACGTCCAGGTAGTAAAATGCTATGATTTTCCTCTGATGCTCTACATGTAGGTATGACTACTGTCAATCAATGTAGCTCAGCCCAACGTTGTGCAATAAAGCTGGTCTGTATACACTGGTAGTCAGTGGTAGAGGCAACAAAGAGGAGGAGGAGCGAGGATCGCTACAGCTCGGCAGCGCAGCACTGCCTCGACTGACTCTGTACTGCACCTACCACCAGCATATCAGCAGGCACAGCGCGCACGCACACACGTACACGCGTACGTACACACTCACTCACTCGCAGAGCCAGCAGCGATCGATGCCACTTCCCGCTCCTACCAAGCACCGCTGTGAGCACCACACCCACTGGGACCATCCGCGCAAACTAAAACACTGTTAAATTTCTCCAGAATTAAATATCGCAAATATCATTCGATGATATCTTCGCTTCGTTGAACTGACAGGCCAACCGGGAGAGTTGGGATTCGTCGTGTTCGTCGTTTGATTAACGAATGAAATCGTGTGACAGGCCCACAGCGGGGTGGACAAGAACAAACAGAACCACGGGCGATGGCATTTCTATCACGAGTTGAATGGCTCTTCAGGCAAAGTACAGCACAAGTGCAAATACGGACCGCTGTTTGGCTAAGGTCTTAAACACATAGAGTGCTGCCCTGTAGCGAGGCTGCCATTGGTGGACAAGGTTTTCGCCATGGCGACCGGTGCCATCATCTCTTAAAGCGTGTTCAGCTTAAGCGTCGATGAAGGTTAATACGATCAGGCCGAGGGGTGGGGGCGAGGGGGGGGGGGGGGTGGTGAGTATACATCCTTACTATAGGTATACGGTAGAGTATTGACAGTGTCGCTGTTATATAAGTGAACAATTACTTGGGAATGGCCGATTTTCCTCTATTCCCCTAGTGTTATACACGTGCAATCCCCCCCGCCCCCCAAATTCTGGTCATTTCCCAAAATGAAGATGTAAAACTTGCTATTCAAATTTATGACCACAATTGAGGACTTCATTTTATAGGTAGAGGCGCCTACAAAAAATGTGTGCATTTTGTGACTTTATTACCAAATTCAAGTTAATTCAAGCCAATATAAAATTTCTCACATGAGGGATTCGAACCCCGCACCTGTGTAGTGGTTAGAACCTCCTAGATGTACAGTACACGTGCTACATGTTCCCGACTGGTGCCAGCTCTCCCTTCTCCAGTACCCTTCACGGAAGGCTTATGGATATGACGATAAATCTCCGGGGGAATCACTGCATATCTAAAGTGGCATCATGTTCTAAAGACATTATTGGATTCGTTATTATTAAATTCATTTTATGGCGTTTGCACCAGGCATGCCCATGCAGATCTCGAGACCTGACACATTGCGAATTAAATATCAAGTTTCTTCAACATCCAAGGGGACTCCTCGTTTCAACCCTCACACCCTTCTACAAGCATATGCGTGGGAACAGTAATGTAGCCATTTCTACAGGGAAAAGGTATAACGCCTACTAACATGAACTTTAACATCGGGGCTTTTTGAGTGACTGTGCAGTAAGGCATCGTTATAAAAGGCTTCATTTTTTAGCGAGAATGGATAACCAGTTATTAACCCTTCAAATGCTACGGCTACTTTCGTCCAATGCATAAGAACACAAAGACTTTTGAAAACCATCTAGACCCTGTCATGTTGGTACTCAATGGATAGCCCTCACAGAGTACTCACAGATAAGTACCCAAATGCTAAGGTTAAGGTGATTTTTCATGATTTTTTGCATTATTTTGTTTGACCAAATTAGCCACCAGCAGTATAAGGTTAAACACTTTTGATTGTACCCAGGCTGCATGCTGTTCTTTACTCTTTTAAATTCTTTTAATGAAATAGTTTTGATTTTGTAATGCAATTGTTGCAGAAATGGAGCATTCACTTTGCAACGGTATCATACATGTATCTAACACATACAAATATGCATTTCGTAATTAAACATTTGTAAGGTTCCGTTAAGATATCACACACATCTTTACAAAGCACTACCCATGCTGTAAGCAACGTATATAGCCAATAGTTTATAATAGCTTCAAGGAAATAAAACGTCTCCTAGATCATTGGAAGTAGTATAGAGATGGATCAGACAAGTCATTATGCGTGCTACCATTTGGGAAACAGAGGATCACACCATAGGCTTGGATTTTGAATTTGAATTTTTTTAAATTGTAGAATATAGAAAATAAAAGATATCTCTGCAGTGGTAAAAATGATAGGCATTATTGTAAAAAGACAGGACAGGTCAATAATTGGCACATTTCTAGATCTTTAAGGTAAGTATAACGTTACAGTACAATGGGGAGTCATGATTATGAAATGATTATGATATCAGGTGTTGCCATATTTTCAGGTATGAAAATGTAGTTGCCCTCATGACTATATATACGATGGTGCAGGTGTGAACGGCGATATTTTTTTCACTGTTTTTTGGAAAAATGACATATTTCTGCCTTTCACACCTGTACCATCGTATATATATATATATATATATATATATATATATATATATATATATATATATATATATATATATATATATATATATATATATATATATATATATATATATATATATATCAGTTTGAGGGGAAGTCACTTTATGGAGAGTGCTCACTGGCAGGAAATAGGCGGTGATCTGCATGTGTTTTATGGGGTGTTTTTTTATCTTAAAAGTACCTTTTTACATAATCTACTTTAAGTCATAGCGCGTTTTCTCGTCTAATGTGTATTTCCGGGGCACGAGCAATGCCACAAAGCACTTATCTGAAGCAGCAAATAGGCCTTTAGCGTCTGATCTTAAAACATCCGGCATTTAGGATTCTAAAATCCCGGTATAGTCATGTAATCTTCCTTTTTAAAAACCAAATGTCTTATTCTAATAGTTTTATTAGGATTTAGCTGTATGTATGTATGTATTTATGTATGTATGTGTGTGTACGTACGTACATGTTTGTATGTATGTATTATGTATGTATATATGTATGCATGCATGTATGAACGTCTGTTTTTATCTATGTAAGATAAGTTTATTGATATTGCAATCAAAAGATCAGCATTTGCAAAGATAAAACAGGAATGACATAAGCAATATAGGTGACTGGGTAAAGCACACGGTTATTAACAACACCACGTTTAAAGCAAAGACTGCTCATGACTAGAATAATACTGCAAAGGTAAGCTAAGTAAATATCACTGGTAAATTAGCATAGACTGCTTGACTAGTAATTTACTGAGGAAATAAAGGTAAAAGGTAATTGGTATTTTAAAAGACTGTGAATAATATGCTGATAACTGCTTTTAGTTCATTCTTAATTCCTGGCACTGGGAAAATGTTTCTATTACATGTACGTGATTTGTGACCTGTGTCAATTGGTTTTGGGATCAGGTAGTTGAGGGAGTTTGAATCTTCACAAATATGTTCTAGTGAACAGTTTCCTACACAGGGCATATCTCCTCTCTGCTAGTAGGTTGAGGCCGGTATTTACTATGGCAGTATTGTAGCTATATCTGGAAAAATAATGCGTTTTCTTAATTCACAAAGTGATTTTTTAATTGCATCTATAAGTACATATGCGTCATTGTATTGTATTTCAACCACAAGTGGTCAAATAATCCCCCAATCACGTATAAGGTTGAATACAAAAAAAAATGGCAATAGAAATGCTGATAGCTTTTAACAGCAAATAAAAAGGATGAAAATCATAGGCATGGTCTGCTTCTGCACAGCCTCAAGGGCTGATCGGCCAGGCCTTTGATCAGCCTATTGTGTCACACCTGTATGTATGAATATAAGTATGTATGACGTATGTAGACACGTATGCATGTATCGTATTCTGTAGTATGGTTTAGTGTTGCACTAGTATGTAGGATGCTGCTATGTCAGTGTGTGTTGCTGGTGATGGTGGTTAGTATGATCTACCATGCATGTTATTATAATACTCGTTGATATCGTAACGTGCCTTTTAAATGCACTCACTAAGCCTACTAAGTGATACCCTAGATTGAGCACCTGCTCTGTGAGAGCCAGATGCAAATTTACCTGTAGGGCATGACACAAAAATCCATTTGCCGTTCATTTCAGGATACCTTTCCTCTTCAGTTACGATACGTTGCTTTACGGCAAAACACATGAAGCAAAATACACAAAGATTATTCTATCAAATACACGAAGTATACAATTTATGTTCTTTGGCCTTCTCGAAAAAGTTGGCCTCCGGTGCCTAGATATAAAATGCAGGTTTCATTGCATTCTGATTGAATAAAATGACGAATGAGATCGTTGAGCTATTCTAGTGAGAATTGAGACAGGTTCTGTGTAACAAATTGAATATATTTCTTATTTTTTTATACTTCCCACTTTTCCTAAATTCTGTTTTCGTGCGAGATAAATGATGGAGAGCATTGTGGACAATAGTTGATTAAGATTGAGTTAAGGTAGATGACAACGCAAGACAATGATGATAAAATATATGCATTATGAGTATAGGCATACTTTTTAGGTGTTCTATACGCAAACTAAACATCTATTATGATCTGGCACCTGTCATTATTTATTTTTTGGTTTTGCCTTTGCCTCAATAGAGAACCAACGACATCTAACTAATGAACATGTAAATCATAGCTGGGATGTCAATATATATATACATATATATATATATATATATATATATATATATATATATATATATATATATATATATATATATATATATATATATATATATATATATATATATATATATATATATATATATATATATATATATATATAAATATATATATATATATATATATATATATATATATATATATATATATATATATATATATATATATATATATATATATATATATATATATATATATATATATATATATATATATATATATATATATATAAATATATATATATATATATATATATATATATATATATATATATATATATATATATATATATATATATAAATATATATATATATATATATATATATATATATATATATATACATGTATATATATATACATATATATATATGTATATATATATATGTATATATATATATATATATATATATATATATATATATATATATATATATATATATATATATATATATATATATATATATATATATATATATATATATATATATATATATATATATATATATATATATATATATATATATGTATATATATATATATATGTATATATATATATATATATATATATATATATATATATATATATATATATATATATACATACACACACATACATATGTGTGTGTGTGTGTGTATGTATATGTATGTATGTGTGTGTGTCTGTGTGTGTGTTTGGGGAGCTGATAGATAGATAGAGATAGATAGAGTGTGAAGTTAGTTAAGATTTTTTTAGTTGTTTTGATATTTTCATTCAAACTTTAAACGCGTAGATACATTTAAACACAGGAACATTCCTGGCCTGTTGTAAAACATACATTGAAACGCGTATACATCTTAGTTACAAGGTGAAGCCTGCGATCAATTGCACATGTGCCTGTTAGCTTGTGAGGTGGCCTAAACCTATGCAAGCCTAACTTAAGAAAATAGCTCTAATGTTCGTATTTTCAAAATGCGTTTTCAATGATTGTAATTTTATTTTCTATTCTATTTTTCAGAAAATGTTTTTTTAAATTGTGCATATTCATTAAATCCCCCGCTGTGCATGATCAATATGTGGGGTAACAAAACACACGTCACATCACGAAACACTGCGGGGGCGTCGATAAATCACTGTCATAATCCCGCGGGTGGTAACACAAGACATATATGCACTATGTCTCATGCATTGAGTGTTTGTTTTTGCCTTACGACTTTGATGGAGGTCCACCATGTGATAACAGGCAGATAAGATCTACTAAAGTCCCTCTATGGAATCCATCATCCAATTTGTTTCTGCTTAATCTGCTCAGCGTCTATCGACTTTCTTGCCCTGCCTGGCGTCTTTTGCAATAACTCTTGCCCAAGCCATTTCATTACTTAGAAAGTCAGATTTTCTTGGTATGATGTAAAACATCCTTGGGATCAGATAATTGGCACCTACTATCTGAAGATGCATCTAGGAGTGCTATACTTATGTTATCAGTACCTGGGGAACAACACATCAGCCCCTGGATGACTGACGACTAGTTGATTACAGCCTCTCAATCTCCAAGATCAGAGAAGCGGAAGATTCTAAGAAACTAATCTGCTTTCATCTGAATACCTTTCTTTTATGTTTTCGGTGTGAATTTTATTATATTGTATTTTCAAAGGATACGCGTTCAAAATTCTGTCAGATTTTTAAATATTCATGTTCTTCATCTTAAGTATTATTATTATCATTATTATTATTAGTAGTAGTAGTAGTAGTAGTAGTAGTAGTAGTAGTAGTAGTAGTAGTAGTAGTAGTAGTAGTAGTAGTAGTAGTGGTAAGTTGCTATTCCTCGTTGTCTTCGTGGCTGATATGTTGACAGTGCCCGTGTATTTGTAATCAGAATAACGAATTAAGCTGTTGATGTTTACGTGATGGTGTTGTTTTAGATGTACCTTACCTGCACGTAGACTACTTGAAGACAATTACCCCTCGACTCTCGTAAAACTCTAATTGTAGTTATAACATGTGGCTGCGCTTTAGGAAGCCAACTTGCAGTAAAAGCTTGCCATCACTATAACAACATTATGAGGAAATAGAGATGACACTAATGGCATCTGGGGCAGACCTAACAGCCCTCTCACGTCTAACCTCATTACTGTCTGCAGAACCAAATTAAACTGCACGTGTCATGAGATTTGGTCAATAAAAATTCATGTTGTCGATGTACAGGTTTTTGTTGTTGACAGGTAACGATTATTTTCTACTGACAGGTACCTGTAGATACATAGGTCCTCTAGCAGCTAATAAAAGTTCTCAGTTGTGTATCCAAGGAGAAAAGACATCCCCTTCTTGTATCTGTCCCTCCCCCACTTGCCATCTTTTGTCGTTGCTGCTTTTCTTTCCTATGTTTACTACCCTGCCTTCTGAAGAATTAAACTGCATTTTCCATTCCCTTCCATACTCCCCTACCATTCTCAACAACTCCTTTAAATCCCCTTCCCCCTTGTCCCAACAACCCTGGTATCACAACATCCCCAACTTTGACCGTAAGTCCACTTGCAACTAACCTAACCTTGCCAGGTATAGTGCAAATATCACTGGGCACAGCGAACACCCTTGCTTTAGTCCCTCTTTCACATCAAACCTCAAACATTCTAGTTTATTTTTATTTTCCCGAAGTTACTTCGCCTATATCTGGTCGCATGAGTGTTTGTTAATTTAGCTTTGTCTATATCAGCTTCAACCCCTAACCTTTAACAAAACGATTGAAGCCTAATCAATTCCTTTTGTCGAAAGTTACGCGTAGATTTGTATCATCTGCGTGTTTAGTTCCTCTGTATTTTTATATGATATATGTTTCATTCCGAGTTCTTTACATCTTTGATCTACTTAACTTTAGTTTTTGCATTTAAATTTGAGATAGAGTTTCTGATAATTACTCCTATAGATCGCTAATTACTGTCCTAAAAAGTTTGACATTTAGTAGTGTAACAGGTATATGCTTGTATCAAGGCGCTCATCAAGTACGCACATCAAAAAGCTAAGAGATTCTATATTTCTCTCAGAAGATTAAATTAAAATGGCTCACTTGTTTGTCTCATTAGATAACCCGGTGAGATTTGATATAAAGATAAGGGCCAAAATGATACCATCGACCATGATGTGCTGTTTTCTAGAATGGAAAGCATTCTGGGTATATTAACAGGGCCAGCCCTTGAATGGTTCCGTTCACATCTTGGTGACCGCACTCTTCGAGTTCAGATAGATGATTCATTCTCCGCATCATAGGAAATCCTATGGTCTGTACCACAAGGATCAGTGCTGGGCCCTGTGCTCTTCCTTATTTACCTTCTACCCTTAGGAATACTGATAAGAAAGCATGGTCTAGAACTCCATGCTTATGCGGATGATACACAACAAACTCTCCATCTCTATCAAACCTATCAATCAGCATGTACTGAGTAGTCGACAAAGGTATAACTAAATTGGAAAACTGCCTCACCAACATCTATACATGGATGTCTCAAAATAAACTGAAATTGAATGCACACAAGACAGAGGTTCTGATAATGGGTACCCCACAGATGCGGGCGAAAATCTCCATTCCTAGTATTACCGTAAGTGGTGTAATAGTACCAGTACTTAATGAACCGGTTGGTAATCTGGGTGCTGTTTTTAATCCAAACATGAACATTTCTGCACATGTATCAAAAGTTATCAAGTCTGCAAATTACCACCTTAGGAAAATTGGAAAAATAAGATTACCATTTGATTACTCTTATGTGCGTACTTTTTGACCTGCATTCCATCTACAATTTCTTACACCGAATATAATAAAGAAAACCAACTAGCAAATAACAGGTGAGCGAATCTTTACACTGTTTAATTACAGGTGAGAAGCTTTAATACAGGTAGACAAATATCGTGATCCTGTGGGGGTCCTCATGTGGGTGTACTGCGGCGTCTTCAGTTGTTTATGCTATAAGAGACAAACATTGCACTCAGTGTATGAAGGCGTAAGGAAGAGTAAGAAGAAAGAGTGGGAGGGAAGTTCATATACCGCTTAGTGCTGCGGCATCGCATATCAACGCTACATGTTTTGCTTAGTATATTGCTGTGCTTGAAATTCTCTCTCTCTCTCTCTCTCTCTCTCTCTCTCTCTCTCTCTCTCTCTCTCTCTCTCTCTCTCTCTCTCTCTCTCTCTCTATATATATATATATATATATATATATATATATATATATATATATATACATATATATATATATATACATATATATATATATACATATATATATATATATACATATATATATATATATATATATATATATATATATATATATATATATATATATATACATATATATATATATATATATATATATATATATATATATATATATATATATATATATATATATATATATATATATATATATATATATATATATATATATATATATATATATATATATATATATATATACATACATACATACATACATACATACATACATACATACATACATACATACATACATACATACATACATACATACACTACATACATATATATATATATATATATATATATATATTATATATATATATATATATATATATATATGTGTGTGTGTGTGTGTGTGTTTGTATATATTTTTGAAAGTCATGCTGCCGTCTGTCTACTGGTATATATCGCTAAACTAACAATAACGCGACATTTTAAATCTTTATTTCAAACCTGTAACCGGTAAAGCTTCCAGTGACAGAAAGTATCTGATTCTAATTCAATTCAATCAGTGAAATCAGACTTGGGGGAAGAAAATTGCAGCTGAAGCGAGACGTGTACGTTTCTACTAGGCCTGAGGCGGAACGTGGCGACCATGATTGAAAGCCAAGGGCTTACTTGTGAAGCCTGGCAAACAGTCAAGAAGATATGGTCATATTAATAATAAATTTAGGTGACCTGCCTTGCCTGTACATTGCAGATGCTGTTCTTGACCAATTCAAACCTAGAGGTATACTTGACGAGTTCAGTATGGACATAAGGTACTTCTGCAAATAGCTTTGGAGCAAAGCATTAATTCACAAATTACTTGAAGGACAATAGTTGGTAGTGTTTGAATGAGCTGGTAGTGTATAAATGAGCATTAAATCTGAGATGTTCCCTAAAGTACTTCAGTCCGAAAATGTATCACGAAAATAGTAAGGAATGTTTGGATCGCTTATGGATCATCTGCCAAGGGGGCATATGGCAATGTTAAATGTTACAGAACCAGCTGCCTTTTCAGATATGCGACATGGGGAGATAGCATATAATTACAAGGTATCATTGGCAGGATTCAATAGTTACCAAAAGAGTCGTATATGCTCTTTGTCAGACAAGAATATTTTCTGAAACTTGGATCGAGCAGAACACTCAGGGAAGAAGCAAAATATAAAAAAGCTCCCGATCATTATTTACTACAAATATCCTGTAGAACATGGGGAATTACCCCCTTTTACTTTTTATAATCCCTTGCCGTAAGTAGATACCCGTTTAGTTCTCAAAAAACTTTTGATT
>OZ012685.1:33815526-33849020 GCA_963942565.1 Maea johnstoni | reverse complement strand
GTAAGTAATATCAGGTTCTGCATGTTGAAGTGGATGTGTTAGATACTAGCTAATTAGTGCACCTTGTACTGTGAAGTTAGCTATAATGAGATGAGAACTGATGTATTTGAGATTGCTATAGATTTGGATTTTCATCATTATTTTATACAAGTGTATTACGTGGGTTCGGAAAACTGATATAATTATATTTCATTTTGAAAATATGATGATATATGTTGTGTATGATAGTGCTAGTGTCATAGAAAAATAAACCCACCAAATAGTAGAATATAAAACTTGCAAAAAGAAATTAAACAAACTAGCATAGAGCAAATATTAACTATGCCACCAGTTGAAAATAAAACAGCACTCACAGATTCTGAAGATTATTCTTTAATCTGTTCACCAACTTTTTTTGTTTTTACGATTTGGAATTTTACCATTTTTTTCTGTTACAACCTACATAAGTATCATCATAAAATATCAATATAGGTATAAGATGACCAAGCGAACTCTGAGGGATATTAATCTGGTCTAACATGTGTAAACAGCTTTGTGTTCTCAGTCACAGGTCATTGTATGGCACTGAAAGAAATCCATTTATTGAGGACGTACTACAAACATTCGTTAGACTTAGGATAAATTGATTTTGAATGTAAATTTTGATTATTATTCTCACGTTTTATCCTCAGATTTAGGCTAATTCATGACTAGGTACATGTAGTTGCATGTGGTGCAGGAAACTGGAGCAGCCGGAAAAACACCGCCTAACCATACGTCACCGGCAGCGTTGTCACCTGCGCATGCCGCAATTTGAACACGAGCAGTGGTGAGAGACAGCGAGCAGTCAGTGTCAATGCCTGAGACCACTCGACCATCAGGGCAAACCCTACGTGTAGGACAGAGTGATTCTGAGTGTTTTATATAAAAAGCAGTGTTAAATTAAATGGCATGTAATACGAAAGTGATTCGTTCACCAATCAAAAATGAAAGGAGGTCCAGAGGGATGGATCTATTAATTGTGATGGAAGAAAATTGCGGATTATCTTAAAAGGGTCGATGGATTGACGGATGTCATCTATAGCCACCTTTTCTGCATATTAAGGATAACACTTGGACGTAGGTGATTGTTTGGATGAATCCAGAGTACCCATGAAAACACACTTACACCATGTTGCTGGTATCTTTATTACGTGCCGCGAGCTGGCTTTGGAACACCTTTCTGTTGCGGTGAGACGCAGCGAGAACGCACACAGTACACTATATCACTCGGCCGAGGCAAACCCACCTCAAAGAGGCTATCAAAGACAGGTAGTTGTTTAAGTTTGCCAAAATGATTGTCAATTTCATTCTTCTCAATTATAGCATCAATTGACATTTGTTGAACCAAATATATTGAGGACATCTTGTTAACCCATTAATGCTTAAGAGTTCCTCCAGCAATTGTCGTCTGGACATATGATACTTTTGACAATGACCTTGGAATTAACAATAATTCAACAAGATATTTGAAGGAAAGCTGCTGGCAATGTCCCGATGAACATTTACCGTGAAATATGTTCATGACCAATCTTTAGTCTGCAAGATTTCACCAAATTTGTCAAGCTGCTTTTGGCCGATTTAAGCATCAATGGGTTAGTAAAGTTGAGACGGCCAATTGCGCTATGCCGCTTGGCCAGGGAGGCGGCCCAAACTTAAAATGACTATCGCGGGCAGGTAAGTGGGCTTAAATGCCAGAAAGGTGACGCCAATACAAATCCTATTCATTCCATCCTTCTGAGTAGGGATGTCTAATGACAGCTGCTCAACCAAATAGATTGCTCGCCAAAGCTCCGAAAAAGCAATAACTGTTCTTTCCTAGGCACGTAATACCAGCATCGGTCTATCCGGGAAGTGCTATCTCGCTTATGCATAGTTTGCCTTAAAAAATGTCGTCTGGATTTACTCTACTTGTGATGATAACTTCATAGTGGAGCATTATTTTTTTTAAATATTTCAGCGAGAGCTATTCAATGGGTACTGGTCAACAATGCTCCTTCAAATATTTTTCAAAAAATGGTCTCGTTTGAGAATTATCATCAAAGTAGTCAGATGTTACCAGGTAGGCCTGAATGCGTTATGGTTATTGCATACGATACCCTAGACGCTTCCATTGCAGGTGGGTTTATTGTCTCGTCCGCCTGATTCAATATATCCCTGATAGCATTAGGGCCCACGAAAAGATGATGATGATGATTGGGAAGGAACTGTAGTTCGGGGAAATGCGTTTAACCACTCCATTTCTGTCTAGGCACGTTAGGAATGAAAGGCTACAGACTACAGAAATTCATTGCACCCAAAGGATGAAGGACTACAATATTACGTTGCACCCAAAGCTGTTTATCATGCCTTTCAAAATTACAGTTTAACGGAATTTTTACATTTTGGGTATTTCGTTTTCGTCACTTTTTTACTATTTCACGGTGAAGTACAAATTCTCAAAATAGCTGAAATAGAGTTCGAAGATGAGTAGCGATCGTCAATTACCTAAGTTCTTGTAAAATGTTCTCCTCAACACCATCCCCCCCCCCCCCCCCCCCTGCCCCCAAATAACTACAAATATTGCGTAGCACAATTTCTCAAAGTAGTTTTAATAGAGTTCTAAGATGTTTTCCTTTAGAAGTTCTTGTAAAAAGGTCTCCTCAACTACACCCCCCCTCCCCCAACAACTACAAAAAATGCGAAGCACATAGTCTACAAATAGCTGGAATAAATTTCTAAAATGTGTAGCGATCGTCAATTTGCCTATGTTCGTGGTCAAAAGGCCTCCTCCACATTCCCATCGACTACCAATATTGCCTATTCTCGTTTCAACTCGAGATGCAGCCGCAGATGATCAGCAATAAAACACACGTTGATGGTGTAGGGAAGTGGGGTTGTGCAATATGTTTCTCTAAATTGATTTTTTCAAGTAGCATGTGGGGCGTTATCGGTGCCATGGAGAGTTATCACATTCTTAGCGGAGCACCAAACTGGTCTAACACCAGTACAAATGTATTGCAATCACAGAATCCAACACACACACACATACATACATACATACATACATACATACATACATATATATATATATATATATATATATATATATATATATATATATATATATATATATATATATATATATATATATATATATATATATATATATATGTACATATATATGTATATATCTATATCTATATATATATATGTGTGTGTGTATATATGTATGTATATATATATGTATATATATACAGTATATCTATATATATATATATATATATATATATATATATATATATATACTTTTATATATATATATATATATATATATATATATATATATATATATATATATATATATATATATAAATATATATATATATATATATATATATATATATATATATATATATATATATATATATATATATATATATATATATATATATATATAATATATATATATACACCCACTCACACACACACAAACAGGCATGCAGCCCCTTGCGTATGGACACTTTTCTGCAAATCACATGGTGTTTGCAAGAGGTGTTTCTCTTATTTCAGTGAAAATTGTTTCACTTTTCTGAGGAAAACTACCTCATGCTTATTGTATTCTTAAAAATTGCCATGGGCTTCGCTTTATTTTCCAAGCGGTCGGACCAATTGCGCGTTCTGACGTCATAGGTCAAGGGTCATCAACCCCCGACAGTGGCAGAGTCGTGTTCCTCGTGCCTGGATGACCAGGGGTCATTAGGATCAGAAAGGGTGTCGGTGCGGAACTAAATAAGTGAAATTAATTGTAGAATTACCTAGGTTGCACAATGGCCCGTAGCGTGGCTTCAATACATGGCCATATGATTTCTTTCTGCAAATGAACTGCTTTGATGAGTTTTTCCTTTTTGAAGAGACCATGCTTTGGTGTTATTCAAAATGGAGAAATGAGCCAAAAACACTCCTGCTTCGCCTAAATCCTCTGTGAGATTGCGCAATATTTCCTTTTTTACTCTGCTCAGTAATGGCCTAGGCAGTCAGAGTCAATCTTATAAAGAAATATGAAGTCGTCAACCTATGTGAAAATCTCAAAATAACCCTATATTCATTATTGAAACCCCTGACCACTTTAGATCCCAAACAAATGCATGCATATATATATATATATATATATATATATATATATATATATATATATATATATATAGATATATATATATACATACATACATACATACATACATACATACATATATACATATATATATATATATATATAATATATATATATATATATATATATATATATATATATATATATATATATATATATATATATACATACATATATATATACACGTTCATGCACTAGTATATCAAAATAAAACAAGTCAGATATCTTAACCAAAATCTTTATTTCCTTCAACAATTGTGTTTGGATGCCCTGATACAAGTAGTTGAGTAGTCTACCAGCAGCTTTGGCGGGCGGGGATACAATACTCGTAGAATAGACAGTGTGCAGAAAGCGCTCCTAGAGTTAACAAAGCAGTACTACTACTACTGGAGTATAGCCACATTATAGTATGTAGGAAAAAGTTACAAATACAAATGACGCAATCTACTTTTTTTTCTTTGACACATGATACCTTTTTTCTCCTCGCCTGATGATCAAAAAGAGTGCCTACTCTCGTAGACCTTATGAAAACCTCATTGACTGTTTAATCCATGCCTGATATTATGCTTTGCTTGCGACCTTTTTAAGCTATTCATTCTACGAGCCTGTACAGTCATAGACACTTGCAAACAGAAAATAGATATATGCAAAATATTTGAAAAAATCCATATTCATAAATGAATACAGACGTTTTCAAACATTACCCATAAATTTCTTGAATAACAAACAAATTTACATATAGGTCTAACCATAATGGCAATGGACAGCTCAGGTAGCTTAATTATGAATAAAGTTGATACCATTATAAAGCAAATGATTAATATCTCTGTAAGTGAGTTTTGGTAATCTGCATCATTTCTGAGTAAATAATTGTACAATGATAAACTTGTGCTGAAGACCTTATTAACAGAATTTTGTTGTTGTTGTGTGTCATTTCTTTAAGAGAAATTGAAGTTAACAAGCAATAAACTAGTGGCTGAATTACCCACAATCCTTTACCCTTGTTTCCCGGCAACTGCAACAAAGGTTTCTGGGTAAATGCACCACAATAGCACATCATCGAATTCATTCAGTTTGCAGTTATATAAGCAAATAAGTTATCACACAACCAGATTCCGTAGAAATACATTGCAGCATAACCGAGTATATGCTTTAAGATTAAGCATTATTGGGCGTGACCAAATGGACACCTCCCCTCTTGGAAGTCCGCTCATAAAAACACCACATACATGTACAATAAATGACTTCACAAATTTACTTATAAAAGTACAAAAATATCATACACTTCCAATATCAGTATATCACATATATTTCATTCAACTCTTAATATATGTCGTTTTTAACACTTCATCCACATAATAAATGAATTTTAACCTGCCACTTGAATACCACTTCAAGAACTCAAAAATCACCACTCTCTCTATCTTTCTTAGAGAGCTAATCAAGTATTTTAGTTTGATAAAATCATTTTAATGAATACAAAAAGTTTATTTTTTTGTTAGGAAATGGAACAGTTCATTGTTTGGCCACATTAAAGTGCATTTGATATAGACTTTTGAAACAATAAAAAGAAATTCATAACAATAAATGTTTGAAACCAATACCTATTGCAGGTAACTGCTTTTTTCAAAATATCTTATTTAAAAATCCCATTGAGGTCAACCCACACATGGAGTTCAAGAAGACCCTAAAATGTCATGGTTTGGCATATACACAAATGCTAAACATTAAGACAACAGTAAGTGTTTGCGGTCATGAAAGGTTCTTATGATTAGAAAATTTGTGAATGTGTTAAATACAACAATCATCAAATATGATGATTTTGTTTTTCAAAAAACTGTTCTAGATTTCCTCTAAGGCAACTAACTGCTTGGCATATAATGTGTACTTAAAGGATAGGTTAAGGAACTTTGACACATAGAAGATGCTATTTCTATAAAACCACATCTCTTTTACACTTATAAGGATATAGAAAATATCTCAATCTATAGAATTGGGTAAGGTACCCATTTGGTCAACATTTTGAAAATATCGCCCCTACAGTAGAAAATCTACCTAAACGCGTTCCTTTAAGGACATAAAAGCTATGTATATGTTAAATAAATACCACAATAGCACCACAAGGTTTTGATACAATTGTTAAAGTCAATGCCACATAATATTGGCTTGTGTGTACTATGCACAGGCGAGGTGCCTTCAAGTACAGTTGTAAAATATAGATCACCATTGTGTGCAGATTTACAAAACTTCTCCAAAGGGTTTCCTGGAATCTTTGACTTCTATAACATTTCAAGAATTCTGTAAACAGTCTGTTATTGACTAAAAAGAACCCTTTCGACACCTGAAACATTAAGTGTGTCTTATCAGGAAATGTTATGAATATCAACAACTACTCACAATTTGATCCAGGTTACAATGGAGGAGGATTGGTATAAAATCTACTCTTAAAAATATCTTTAAAAAAAACAAAAATCCTTCTTTTTTCTCATTCTCTCCCCTTATAATACATTCAATCTCTAAAGCTTTCCATTGTTAAGTTGTGTGTAGGTGTACAGGTGTACATTGTATAATGTCAATTAGGTACAGGTAAAAATGGCAGTATTAACAGCAGTACAAAGAGCACAGGAGTCACATGATACACACAACCAATCCTGTCACAGGAGGGGGGTCATCATAATTTCATACCATATATATATTTCTTTATTGGTCACATGACTTTTTTTTGCTATGTATGATTTCGGAATATCAATTCATAACAGAATTTGTCCCTCATATTGCTGCAAGTATTTCATATCAACCACATAGTTGCTGATTGATTTTTTCGAAAAAAAAATAATAATAAAAAAAATAAGTTGCTTCAAATCAACCATTGTGAATTCGTGGGTATATTTTCAGCTTACAGCTGCAGAAAACAACATATTTTCATGTACACAAAAGGTAGAGAACTTTGGCCTTCTCTCCATGAGAACACTCTGAAAAATCAGGCTAGCATCTTTTTGGTGCTCTTAGTGGCACTTAAAGTTTAAATTGGCCTTGCTTGCCAATGCCACTGCAGGCAAGCGATATTAGTTGCTTGGCAACAAAGCCTGCCGCAACTCCCATGCTGAGACACACACAGGTACTTTCACTGTTGACCTTGACCTAATTCCACTGACCTTGACCCCATTCAGAATATTCAACAAGTTGGTTCCAGGTTCTCTTAGTGCACCAGACCTTTGCGATCAGGTCAGTGTCTGAACTGACCTGCCAAATGTAATTCATTTTTCACCTGATAGAACTTAGTGTCTGGTCCATAGCTTGGTGGTCCCTTTCAGCAGGTGGTGCCTCAAGCAGGTTTTTTTTGAGGTTCACTCTCAATATAAACCCGAATGAAAGAGTATCAGTAAAGATGATCATCAAATGCTCACACATCTTGTCATGCAGAGAATGGCTCAAAGGAAGGAGAAAAATATTCCCTGTCATTTCACCTCAGGGGAAATTCCTCTCCTGTTGATTCCATAATCGCGCAGGTCACAGGGGGTCAACCAAAACATACAGAGCACCCCCTGGTGGTTCGATATTTTTAGGAATGTCTCAAGAATGAATGAATACCTTAATGATATCAGAAGGCAGGTTGATTCCCACAAGAATAAACACAACCCACATTCTAACATTGACTTAACCCATCAATGCTCTTAGCGGCCAAAAGCAGCCTGACAATTTTGATGATATCTTGCTTGCAAAATGTAGTTTGGATAATATTTGAAGGAGAAATGTTAATCAGAATGTCACAAACAACTCTCCTTCAAATATTTTGTTAAATCATTTTTGTTTCCAATGTTATTATCATAAGTACCATAGATCCAGACGACAATATCAAGAGGAATCCTTAAGCATTAATGTGTTAAATTCCACCTGCTGTTTGTTTCAGTGTGTTCTCATGAGTCTGATCACTTCACAGGGTCACTGCAGGCTTGAAAAGGTTAATCCACACAGTCGAAACATACCTCTACCTGAGGATATTTACGATGCTAATTTTCTTTGAAGGTGAACTCTGGCCCGAGGGCCTCCTGGCAATGGACCCCCAGGTGACTACAGGCATCACAATGTTACGCATAGAGCAACTCAATTTTCCAGGCGGCCATTTTTGACAGTTTTTGTAATGTGCTTTGGGAGAAGCTATAGAAGAAAAGCAATTACAAAAGGGTGTGAATATTTTTTAGGAAAGTTAGATACATGTCATATTTCATATCAGGGAAGTTAAGAGATACTTAGAAATACCTATTCCTCTGGATGACATATGCACTCACATCTTCCTAATTTCTTCATGTTTAATAGACATCTTCTTTATAGAGCAATTATGTTGGTAGAAACAAATCAATTTTCATATGACCTCTATGACCTCCTATGACCCCATGACCTTGTCATGTATTCCTTGTGACCTTATGACCTCCTGTGCTAGTTTTGTAAATTATATAGTCCATTTAATGTTGATTTATTCCGAGAACAATAGATTCTTCTCAAAGAATTGTTGTTCTCTCTTGGTATACACTCTTCTCTTCGTATTTTTCTGTGCTGGTTGTTGTCTCCGTGACAACATCGCCAGGCCCTTTTCTGCAATAAAGAAAACACAAAACATTTAGGAATGTGCATTAATGAGCAGCTGTGTTTTTTTCAATAGAAAATAACACAAGCATACATATCTACATCTGCATATCTATAAAAATCACAAAAGCATACATATCTACATCACAATTTATCACAACAAATCAAAATAGCATGATCCTGTATTGGAAAATTGCAAAAGATTGCTCTACAAGCCCTTGTCATATTAGCCTAGATTTCTGTTCTTTTCCAATCATCATTCTTGGCGTTCTGGAGTATTTCTATCAACAATTAAGATCGTGTCTATATATTTTTTGACACATCAGTTATATACTTCAGTCAAACTTGGGGTAGGTCTATCATATAGCTCATTTGGTTAAGTAAATTTGGAAAAGCAGTTTTGCAAAAAACACAATCAAAATATGGCTGAATAACAAAAACAAAGCAACAATATGAACGTCTCTTGCAGTCAATGTCAAGAGCAAGGATTTTCATGAAGTATTAAGTAGAAAATATCAAGGAAAGAATATGTAAGCTTGCCAGAAATATGTTAACTAAAATAATTTTTTCTAAAGAAAAATGGACGAATTAAAAAAAAAAATATTCACATAATTATTTTTCCGTAACTCGACTACATATTTTTACTCATCCATTATATATTGGGTTTATAGCAGAAAATATTTGTAAAAAAATGGATGAATACAATGAAAATGAATGTTCACTTCATAAGAATTATCATTCCATAACTCTATTACATATTTTTACTTACCCATTATATATAGGGTTTATAGCAGCAGTGTGTCCATTGTTGCCAATATGTGCGCTGCCGGTGTACACTGTTGTCCCTCGACTGCTCACTCCTGATTGGCTAATACTACCTGCATGAGGATGCGAGCCGAGTTGAGACGAGGCCGAGTTGACCGTCACAACACCCTGTGACCTTTGACCCATCCCGGCACCCATCCCGGCCACTGCACCAGACCCGATAGCCATGTTCCGGCTGCGCTGAATCTCAGCATTGGTCAGCCCCTCATCGGCGCGGAATGTCATGTTGATTTCGCCATGTCCGGCATGGGCTCATCGGGAGGAACGTACATGGCCAAGCTCTGAAACAAGAACACACCATTAGACACTAGTGTTACACAAAAAATTCAAAGCTAGCACATACTGAAATGTTAACTCAAGTATGTAATGTGGAAAGGCCCACAGACAAGCACTTTATTCACCAGTAGTGAGTTTTTCATAGATTCCATTTGTAATAATCTAGCAGCAATGGCAAAATTGTAGCAGTAGTAGTAGTAGTGGTGGTGGTAGTAGTAGTAGTAGTAGTAGTATAAGTAGTAGTATAAGTAGTAGTAGCAGTAGTAGTAGTAGTAGTAGTAGTAGTAGTAGTAGTAGTAGTAGTAGTAGTAGTAGTAGTAGTAGTAGTAGTGATACATGTAGTATCGTAGCAGTAGTATCGTAGCAGTAGTGGTAGTAGTAGAAGTAGTAGTAGTAGTAGTAGTAGTAGTAGTAGTAGTAGTATGCAGTAGTAGTAGTAGAAGTAGTAGTAGTCGCAGTAGAAGTAGTAGTATTAGTATACGTAGCGGTAGTAGTAGAAGTAGTAGTAGTAGTAGTAGTAGTAGTAGTAGTAACAAGTGTAGTATTGTAGCAGTAGTAGTATTGTGATGAGTAGCAGTAGCATCATTACCATTTGGCCTCCCTACAGCAGCCCCCCTTTATAATCAAGACTTCTAACATCAAGACAGCCCCCTAAATATGCTAATCTATTGCATTCTGACCTTATCCCTAAAGAATATAGATTGGCCATGATGAGGTAGGTATAGATTCATTGCTGACTATTCTGATGTGAAGTCAAGAAGCTCCCAGCTTGAGCCTAAGAGAGCCACAGCAGTGCAAGAGTCTCATGTCTTATCATAGGGCCGAATGATCAGCTTGTTCAACACAAACCAATCTTGGGCAGGTTAGAAATCCATGACGTGTCTATGGCCTGATGCCGGCGGCAGCGGGTGCTCTAGAGCGTGCTGTTTGTAATCAAGGCATAAGAGACGCACGCCATAGTTGGCATAATCTACGGGCGGACTGCTTGCTGTTTCTCATCACTGCCCTTGTTTGAATCCCCGCCAGGCATGTGAGAAAGTTAACAGCGATTTGGGGTGGAGTTTTGACTGGGTATTCCGGGTTCCTCAACCCCTTACAACTTTTTGCCTAATATGGCAGAAAAAGTGATGATAAACAAAATTCTGAGCCTACTAGTATAATTTTACATACAGATCCTGGACAGGGTATTTAAACCTCAAATTTACGGATGTTCACAATAAATATATGAACAATGTAATCATTTAAATACTGTACACAAAAACCAAATTCTAAATCTAACTAAATATTACAAATATCACAATATTAACATACACATGTCACCAGTGGCTCCTAGAAGTACTTATTAGACTACTGGGGCTTAAAATTAATGGGCTTCTTCTTTTGATGTGTTGAGAAGTTGATCACATTTGTCAGCATCTTATACACATTAAGTAATCAGGAAAAGGATAAAGGAAGGCAATAATCTTTACCTGTGTTTCGTACTCTTTGAGGAAGTTTGGTGGTTCAACAAAGACAGGTTCGCTGTAGCCAGGTGCTAGCACAACTCCTTGGTATCTATCCATGTAACGGCGGTACCTACAAAACAGGGAAAGACACATGTACAATTCAATCCATAACAGAATCAAAGTCATTCAATATCTGAAAAAATCATCCAGGAGCCAGCACAACTTCTTGGTATCTATTCATGTAACAGTGTTCTGTATTTACAAACAGGCAAACACACATGTATAATTAAATCCATATGCGAATAATGGTCATTCAATGTCAGAAATAATCAGTCAATAATTTGATTATGAATAGTTAAAAATCAACATATCAATATATGGCCACTTGAGTATTGATGGTCATTCAATATATCTATAAGAATATATTTTTTTTTGTCCATTCAATACATAAATATCTCAGCAAATATGAGAACCAAGGTCAAAACTAAGGATTTATGATAATTTGGGGGTCAAATGTCAGTTACCCAATTAATTTACAAGAATAACCATGTATACCATCCCTCTAGATTGAAATAGCAAGATTGCATTTGCCTCTTTATATCATTTAATGTCTTGTATCAGTAAAACTTTCATTGGTTTGGATTATTCCTTTGGATAGAACAAATACAGAAACCTGACAAAATGAAACTGGGGGTCATTTTGCCAAAAACACGGTGTTTTTAGAAAATATTTCATTCAGAGTTTGAATTCTGATTTCTAAAGAAAATTTATTTAGATAATTTTCAATATGTGCTTTCGTCCGAAAGATATCAACAAGATAGTCGGACCATCATGGACGCTATAGGCAAAAATGGTCCGTCTCTCAAAAGGCAGCCATTAGGGAATAACACTGCACAGTAACACCATGTGTGCTGTTTTCAGACATAGCATTAATAAACAGCAAATACACTGTACATGATACATGGCATCTCAGAGACTAAGCTTTAGAGGACCCTTAACCAAACAAACGCTTGATAGACATAAAAGCATTGTCCCACTGAAGCCATTTGCACTCTCAGTTAAGAGACGATAAACAAAATGAAAAACTTTTCAAGGGTGTCGTAAATGCAAACTTGATGGCTCTTAATTGCCTACCTGGGCACCGAGTGGAGGGACTAAGTTAGATTAGATGATGAAATGGGAAAGGGCGTCAACTTTCATGTGTGCAGGGGAAATACGGTGAAGTGGGAAGGCCACTCTAAGTGTGAGAGGTACCTAATGTTATGATGTAGCTAGAAAGGTTATTAACCCTTCCAATGCTGCGGCTACTTTCCTCCAAAGCACTTAGGATGCAAAAATCTTTGAAAACCATCTAAACCTGTCATGTTGGTATTCATTGGATAGCACTTGATGAGAACTCTCAGATGAGTACCCATATGTCAGGGTTTCGGGCATTTTCAGGTTTTTGCATCATTTTGTATAGGCCAAATTAGCCACCAGCAGCATAAGGGTTATATCCTCCTGCTTAATCAACAAGATGCATTGAATGTGACTTTGCATGGTTTTGTTGGTCGCATAATGGCTGTTTGGCATACAGAGTAAGACCACCCACACTCTCAATATGTCATACATAGCAACAACACTGGTTGACCTGAACAAACTTGCACACATATTTCCAAACTTCCCATATGTTAAATGCAGTAAACAGAAAGATAAGAATTGACTTGCTCTCATATTTCTATTTCATCTTAAAAATTGATTAACCAAGTCAAGCCTGGAAACATCGGGTGATATCTGGACGTATAATACTTTTGAAAATAACTTTGGAAATTTGCATATGTCAGTTAAATTAGTGTGTACTTTCATAAAATATTTGAAAATGTATTGTGGGTTGGATTGTGAATAACATTTTTCCTTCAAATATTACCCCAAAAAATGTCCTGAACAAAAAGTTATCATGAAAATAGATAGTCAGGACTTTTTTAGGCAAGGAGGCAGACAGGAGAGGGTTAACAAATATGCTGCTGGCGGCTAATTTGGCCAATGAGAAATGATGCAAATAACCTGGAAAATGACTGAACCCCTGGCACATGGGTACTCATCTGAGAGTACTCATTGAGAACTTTCCAATGAATACCAACATGACAGGGTTCAGATAGTTTCTTAAGATTTTTGCATTCTTGTGCTTTGAAAAGTAGCCTCAGCATAGGAAGGGTTAAAAATCTCTTACCTTGACCATGAGAAGCAGATAACAATGATTCCTATGATACAGAGGAGGAGGATGATGCAGGCCAGAGCAATGAGAGCCGCCCACGGACCGTCCAGGAGGTAGGCGTATGTCCTAGACGTACTCGCTCCGATGCCAATAAGCTGCAGCGGCGGACGGAAGTACTCCACTTTGACGATCTTGATTTCCCCAATCACCTTCTTCTGAGCATTCACTTCCAGAATTTTACTGAAATGATTTGAAGAGAATTTTCTTAATGACTCTGTCTGTCTGTACGTCTGTCTTTCTCTCTCATTCTCATTCACTCACCCACTATCTCTCTTTCTGTCTATTTGTCTGCTCACTCTCTCTCTTTCTGTCTCTCTCTCTCTCTTTCTTTCTGTCTATCTGTCAATCTGTCTGTCTGTCTGTCTCTCTCTTTCTTTCTTTCACTCTCTCTCTCTCTCTCTCTCTCTCACTCTCTCTCTCTCTCTCTCTCTCTCTCTCTCTCTCTCTCTCTCTCTCTCTCTCGCTTTCTTTGTCTCTCTCACTCTCTCTCTTTCTCTCTCTCTTTCTTTGTCACTCTCTCTCTCTGTGTCTCTCTCTCTCTCTCTCTCTCTCCATCTCTCTCCCTCTCTCTCTCTCTCTCTCTCTCTCTCTCTCTCTCTCTCTCTCTCTCTCTCTCTCTCTCTCTCTCTCTCTCTCTCTCTCTCTCTCTCTCTCTCTCTCTTCTCTCTCTCCACCCACCATCCCCCAAATTGTTCTCTTACTCCCTATTGTATATGTATACTCCCAAAAGGAGAATCTATTTAAAGCCTGTAATTTGAACGAATGCCTTGTAAACGCCCACATCTGCTTGTGTAGGGAAAGCTCATACGGGTCGGCTCATTCCCAGGTGAGATAGCATGTCTACAGTAGCCTTCCATTACTACATTGTAAGTGGGTGCAATTAAGGCACAGTAAAGTCCGACGTCACACAATTACTCCCGACAAGAATTCCTTGTGATATTTGTCAGTTGGCATTCCAGGTGCAAATAATCCTGATGCGTCCTACTAAGCGCATTAAGCTATCCTCTGGTGATTCCCCATGGCTATTATATTTCACAAAATACTGTCATCTCTAATCTGATTGCAGAGTAAGGTAACGAAGCAAGCGTCTAATTCTTCAACATCCTGTCTTATTTTCAGCTTGATTCCATCTTCGAGTATAAAAACAACTTGTTTAGAGAGACCACCTGTCTACAGTGCCAACATTCAATTCCTGTACTAAATGTGTGGGCAGCCCGGGCATAATACATGACCACACACTCGTTTCCTAGGCATGTATGCATGGGTGACCTCACAACTGAACGTAGCGTTCATTTGCAAGCTACCTGGGTCATTGAAGTGCTGGACTTATTTTCTGACATGTTATCCATGGGTGTTTGTACAACCAGTCACTGGCAGATGTCTGGGTGACTGGTGCAGGAATTAAATGTCTGCACTGTACACCACAAAGACCACTCCAATGTTTACCCAGGTGAAAATGAACATTTACCTTTGAGTCAATACCACCTATCTTCAAAGACCCCTTTTACATAAATATCTTGCTAGTGGTCTTTTCTTGGGTAGGTTTGATTGAATTAGAAATTTATATGGCATTTCACAAAAAAAATTGATGGAAATATATACATCAATGATTAATACCTTAGGATAGGATAAGATGATTTATTTTAAAAAATGACACCAGACTCTTACGGTACTTTTGCCAAATATCCACTTTATGAAAATGATTGGCGTAGTATTAAACCTTTTTAAAAGACTATATATGAGCTATCATGTCAGTCTTTTTTACTACTTAATAGAATTGACTGAAGTGACAAGAGATATTTTTATCAATTACTGTTTAGTAGGTACTTACTCTGCGAGCTGTTCACGTTCGATGATGTTGAATGGCCTGGCTGGGTTCAACGGCGACAACCAAACATCCGTGCTGAAAGAAGAACAGCATTTTAATAAGTTAAATCCAAACAATGAAAATTCTCATGGAATCACCTTTTCTCTAGTTTAGGCGGAAAATCAAATAACCACCATCCCCACTTAAGTAACTAGAAATTATGCATTTGCCACCCCTCGCCAAAATATGGTGGTTACAAATTTAAGAGATACTGCTTGAAAATGCTCTCCAGTTCTATCTTAACCCATTAATGCTCACAGCGGCCAAAAGCAGCCTGACAATTTTGATGAAATCTCGCAAGCAAAGGCGTAGTTTGGAAAATATTCGATGGAGAAATGTTAATCAAAACATTACCACCAACTCTCCTTCAAATATTCTGTGAAATCTTTCACATTTCCAAAGTTATTGTCAAAAGTATTGTAGATCCAGACGAGAATTTCTGGACGAACTCTTAAGTGTTAATGGGTTAACATAGATCTATACAGCAAGCTCTTCAACGAAATGTCATCTGGATGTAACTGACTATCGCCAGTGCTGCATGTGTTCCAATCCTGCTGTTGACATGGGAGAAAGCTAACCAATGACCTGCAGTTAGGCGGCGGTTTTCTCTATGGTACTCCAGGGCCTGCTCTGATGACCGTGTGGTCTAAGGCGCCGTCCACTGACTGCACGCTGTCTCTCACCACTGACAGGGTTCAAATCCCAGCCTGGCATGTGAGAAAGTTGCCAGTGACTGGTGGTTTTTGCCGGGTACTTTGGTTTCCTCCACTACTTACAACTGGCTAGTCACGAATTAGTCACTATATGGCATAAATGTGACGCAAAAACAAAATTCCAAATCTCTAGGTATTCCAGTTTCTTCCACCATCATCATGTTAATAGTCATGGTTAAGCCTTAAAATGGCAGGAAAGTGACGATAAGCAAAATTTTTATTTCCAATTGGATTTGATAGGGCTTACCCCGAACTCTCCACTTTGAGGTCATTATCCTGAATGTATCTCTTTTGCTCTATTTTCTCAAGCAGGATGATCTTGCCCGTTGCCTCTTGCAGTTCACTGAAATCAGAATCAAATTTATTACTAAAATGAAATGTATATATATATACAGGGGTGTCCAAGAATAAATGTCCTGAAGCACACATTGACTTTTTTGGTTTGGTTCTAAATCAAATCAATTTGATGGTTGAACAAATAGTTTTGAGTCTAAATATATTCGCTACAGGATCAACTCTCCACACCTGAATGGATGGTTTGGAAGATATTAACCCTTATGCTACTGGAAGCTAATTTGCTTTCAAAAAATGATGTAAAATTCTAAAAAATGACTGAAACCCTGGCAAATAGGTACTCATCTGAGTACTCAGCAAGAGCTATTCAATGAATACTAACATGACAGGGTTAGGATGGTTTTCAAAAATCTTTGCGTCCTTGTGCTTTGGACATAGGTAGCCTCAGTTTCTTCCAGCAAGAGCTATTCAATGAATACTAACATGACAGGGTTAGGATGGTTTTCAAAAAAATATTTGCGTCCTTGTGCTTTGGACATAGGTAGCCTCAGCATTAGAAGGAATGAAGTGATAAAATCAATTCCCATTAGTTTGAGCATAATAATCATGATGATTGTGTGCTGTAAAGAGTTTAAAAAAAATCCTGGCAGCAGTTCTCCACTTGATAACGTGGTGGCAATAATACCAAGAGTAAGTCTGGATATGATGACCACGGGAGAAGTCATAACGATCTTTACGACTCAATTTTAACGCAATAATCACGGCAAGCGCTCCACTTAGCCCGTTCTTTCATCTCCTCAATGGCCGTAATAAATCACGCCGACTCTCAGGAACTCCAACTTACGCAATGATTTCTTTCCTGCGGTTGTAGACTTGTAATGGCGTCATATCCTTCACCACCATAACAAACCTATTGATGTCACGGATGAGATTGATCTGAAAGAAGAAAGTCATTCAGGAAATGTTTGCCTTGTACATTGTGGCAATGGTTTCTGGTGTGCCACTGGGGGCACTCGCTGAGGGACTCATCAACATGAAGGAATTTAGTTAAGTTAGGCAAAAAATCGGTTGCCTGTGATTGTTATCATCCTTAAGAGCATAGATTTTTTCGAATTAAAATAATTATTCAAAGAATCATTATAATTGTCATTGTCATCCTCATCATTATCATTGTTATCATCATCATAACTATTATTTTTACTATTATTACTACTAATATTATTATCATTATTATCATCATTATTATTATTATTATTATTATTATTATTATTATTATTATTATTATCATTACTATTATCATTATTATTATTATTACTATCATCATTATTATTATTATTATTATTATTGTTATTATTATTATCATTATTATTATTATTATTATCATCATTATCATTATTATCATCATTTTTATTATCATTATCATCATCATTATCATTATTATCATGTTATTATTGTCTATGCCATTACCATTATTATCATCATCAACATCATCATCATCATCATCATCTTCATCATCAGTTTATCGTTATCATTTTATCATTATCATAAACCATCAAGAGATGTTCAACCTAAAGAGATGTTCCACATGAAGTGATTTTACTTTAAGTTTCACCATATGTATTTGAGGTATTTGAACGAAACTCACAATGACTTCGGTGTCGGTTCTCTTCTTGTCCTCCACCAGGTGGTTCTGGGCGTAGACGTCGAAGCGGAACTTGTTGGAGTCGTTCTTGAGGAACTCGGAGTAGGTGTAGAGGTTGCCGTTGTCGGGCTGTACCAGGAAGGGCGGGTTGCTGGGGGTGGCCTCCTCGGGTATACCCATACCGTACTGGATGGCACTCGCGTTACCCTCATCTGGATCAGTGGCCTGGGGAGAAAGAGACACACAGTTAGGGTTAATCATTGGAGTAAAACTTGGTTGGTGATTTTTATCCATAAATGCTTAAACGTCTCAATCAAAAGTAGGTGTCTAAGTACAATGAAACTATGCGAAAGAAAGAATTTCATAAAAAAGCAAAATATTCTAATTATATTCAATCTAGTACAGATTCAGAAAATAATTTGAGACAGGGCTAACATGTGTTCAAAAATGTTTTTGTAGGCGGAAATAAAAAATTGAACATTAGCTCATTTCTGCAAGTGGTCCAGATAGTTTTAACCGTTATGCTGCTAGTTTGACCAATACAAAATCATGCAAAAAACATAAAAAATGATTGAAACCCTGGCAAAAGGGTACTTATCCGAGAGTACTCAGCAAGAGCTTTCCAATGAATACCAACATTACAGGGTTTAGATGGTATTCAAGATCTTTGCATCCCTGTGCTTTGGATGAAAGTAGCCTGAGCAGGGAAAGGGTTAAGGGTATTCCTATACTCACATAGATAGAGAGGACGAGGGAGAAGGGATCAGCATCGGCAGCGATGGCACCGAAGTATTTCCTGGCCGTGTTCTCGGGTTGCGGATAGGGGGGGTACTCGAATCGTGGCGCGTTGTCATTCACATCCCGTATCAACACAATGACCTTAGTTTGCTGCCAGGCGTATAATCCTGAAATCACCACAGGAACCACATAAACAAAACTGCAATCCATGCATTTATACATGATACATACATTATAAATGATACCTCAGGAAATCGCAGAGGATTTATGGAGTTTTTCAACCAATCCTTTCAGAATGGTTTTGATCCTAGTGCTCTGTAGAAATATTAAACAGGATATTGGTATATACATCAAATGCGTTGAACAACTTATCAGCATGCCATTATCATTATTAGGATAAACATTTCTAATTTAGTCTTTTTTCGAAATACATAGCTTAGTGAAAGAGAGAGGCCAATTTCAACTGATGAATACACCAATGATTTTTTATAAAAAAAAATGCAATTAAATTATTGATATCTAGTAAGACACAAGAGGATCATAAACATGCACTCATTAACCAATAGTATATACTTAAGACAATACCTAATCACACTTGAATCCAAGGAATTAATTTAATATAATAAAAGTTTAAAATTATTTATTAAAATTGGTTACAATTCTATTTATTTCTATAAATATCTTTTAAGATAATTGATAGGGATTAAACTTGAGCCGATTAGAAAGGGATTATATTTGAAAACAATTCATATCGAAACGGTAAGGTAATTTTCAGGAGGAATAAAAGAAGCACTTTAAACCTAGCATTTTATGATTTTTTTAAAAATCCAAAACCCTTTATCCTCTTGTATTAAGAAAAAATCTAAAAATACCGCTTTGATGCAAAATGTGAGAAAAAATGAAATGGACATCTTAGAGAATGTATGAGCTTTGTAAATTGACCTTTCCATATTGATTTATACACACTTGTCTTGCATGAGATACAATAGCACAGGGCCTCATCAAGCAAGCACACACTTCTCCTCTGTTGGATTTCATCTTGATCATCACAAAGGCTTCATTAGGCTAAGTAATGGCCACACTCTATAGGGGGCGAATTTGAAATGTTGCTACCGTAAATTCTCAGTAATTTGGGACACTTTTTAACAATCATGATTTTTATGTGTTGAGGGTGGCCCATTTTCCTTCATTTTCCCTTAATGGAGACCAGCGATAGATCAAGGGTGGTCCAGACTTCCTGATGATCATTTTGCACAATAATGATTTTTATGAGTTGAGGGTGGCCCATGTTTTCTGAAAATACTGACAAAGCAGAGTAATAGTGGCCCAGATTTCCATTAAATTTCCCTTAATTGAGACCAGTGATAGATCAAGGATGGCCCAGACTTCCCAATAATTATTTTACACAATAATTATAGAGGACCAAATGTTAGGGTCCAAATTTCCGAGAATTTCCGGTAATGCATATTGCTGAGATATCACATTGACTTGCCTTCAACTTGCCGCCTTCGCCGGAAGGATCGGTAGCTAACTCTGATCATCAGCTCGTAGCGATCCTGCGTCTCTCGGTCAATGTCACCATTGGTTACGAGCTCGCACTCCTTTCCTCCGCTCTTTTCCTTCATGGCAAATTTGTCTGTGAGAAATAAAAATGAAAATGTAATTAATCAAATTTAGTAAATCTTCTGCAATGCCGGGAGCAGCCTTGTAGCCTGACTAAGAGTTTTCATTTATTTTTTATCTTTTTTTTTCGAAAAATTGTTTGTAATAAACGTAAGAGCACAATTTATCAAATCTTTGCCAATGCCTAGAGCAGCCTCGCAGCCTAGCATGAGTTATTCACAAATATCTTCTTGTTTATATGCATAAAATGATATAATAGAATAACGCCGTTCTTCATATTTTAAGATATAACAACTTTTAATGGGAGGAAATATTGGCATATATGGGGTTATCCTTCTTTGCTGAAGGCTAGAGCATAATAGTAATTAGTATTAAACATATAACAAAATATTTAGAAAAAAAGTTTTTTGGTAAATACTTTGGTCTAAAAGTTGGCTTCGATATTTGGAGAAATACATTTTCGTAAATTTCTCATACAAAGTAAGTAATTTCATATATATTATACCAGCCAAGTTGAATATGTTCCTATTCATCACACCAGCATAACATTTAGTATCTTAAAGGGTTAATGTTGATTACTTAAAGCTGCAGCAGTCTAATGGGAGTTTTGTTCAAAGGAAGTGCCTGTCTGGCCTCTGCCTTGTTCCTGAAGCCAAAACCTACATCTTGAAGACGGCTGTAGCCAGAGGCAAGTGGTTAAACCATCAAAGGCCTAATCAGTCAGGATTAGAGAGGATGGAGAATAAAGGCAATAGATGCGCGCACCCTGAGGGGCAAATATGAACGTAAATCAGGCTCCTCCTCTTGCTGCTACCACTACTATACATACATGTGCTTCAGCTTACTACTGCTACAACTGCTGCAGCTACAGATAAAGTTACTACTACTACTATGACTATGACTATTACTACTACTACTACTACTACTACTACTACTACTACTACTACTACTACTACTACTACTACTACTACTACTACTACTACTATTACTACCACCACTACCATTATTATTATGTGTTGTTGTTGTAGTAGTAGTGGTAGTAGTAGTAGTAGTAGTAGTAGTAGTAGTAGTAGTAGTAGTAGTAGTAGTAGTAGTAGTAGTAGTAGCAATAGCAGTAATAGTAGCAGCAGCAGCAGTAGTAGTAACAGTGGAAGTAGCCTCTATAAGTGTGGTGAATGAAATGATACAATATTTGCATTGTGCTGCCACTTACTTCTATTGTTTCCTGAGTCAATGGTGCACTGGACAAACTTGTTGACCTCCTGGTTGGTCACATCTAGAGCCTGGACCACATAACCCACAGGGACGTTCTCTTTAATGGTCACTCTGAAAACACATAGGCATCGTTAATTTGTTATATTACAATTTCAATTTTGCTAATGGGTCTATGGTAAATATCCCCAGGGCTAATTGATATTGAAGTATTTCAATACATGATGACTCAACAATTTGCACAATTATTTGCCATGTTGTAATAGGCATGATCTACCAACGTCATGCAATAATATTTCATTATATCCCTTGCAAGGTACGTAGTCTTTGCTTAATCATCTGTCAAGATTTCAATTATAGAGTAATCAAAGCAATTATAAACTTGCATAACCCTTATGCAAGGAAAGGAAAGGCCCAATCTATCATTACACCAGACAATCATATTTCAATAGTTCCCTCACGAGTTGATATTTCCGAAGTCAAGATTTAACTAAAAAAAATGGCTTGTGTGCTTCAGCAACCCGTAAAATCATTCACCATTAATAATAATAATTATCAATATTTACCAAAATCTCTATGAAAGTCAAGATTTAATTAATAGAACTGCTCATGCAATTCAACATCTGTATATACCAACACATGGATAACATTTTACTACTGTACAATGGCTAATTTTTCAATGAGTTTTATTTTCCATTTATTCCCGAATGCTTTAAAACGGGAATAAACAACACAGGAAAAAACTATACAGTACATGTCCGGACTTAATAAACATGGAGAAATCCTGACCTTAGTTCAATAGAATATGCTCTTTGGTATACTAAAATTAAAAATCTACATCAAACAGGAATATTAGAAACGGAAAAAAACATATGACCTCTCTTTGGAAATATTAGAAACGGAAACACACAAAAATGAAAAACTAGGGAAAATTGTTAGACAGAAAAATTAGCCATTCTACAGTATTACACTGTTAGAGTACTTACTCGTATAGTGGCTGTGTGAAACCCAGGATGCGGGGGCCACTTATGATATGACGTTTGACCATAACCTCAATGTTCGCCTGACCACTGTTCTCTGGGTTGCCAAGATCACGGGCATACACTGTGAACTGAAAAAGCACATAACATGACAATCTATATTATCTATATACCATTAATACTAGGTGATTGTAATTACAATAATTTGAAATGAATAGAGCATATATATATATATATATATATATATATATATATATATATATATATATATATATATATATATATATATATATATATATATATATATATATATATATATATATACATATCTATCTATCTATATATATATATATATACATATATATATATATATATATATATATATATATATATATATATATATATATATATATTTATATTTATATATATAATTTGTGTGTGTTTGTGTAACATAAAAAAAGTATTCAACGAAATATCAAGAAAATATATAAAAGTAAAGCACCTGTTTTACTGAGTAGCCTATTGACATTCAAAATAAAGAAAAATGAAAATAAATAAATATTAACAAACAAAGCTCATTAAAAGGTTTGTTGTAATGTTATTGGCTGATGGACATACCACATATTTCTCCTTGCGATCGCGGTCATTAGCGAGGACCTGGCCAATGGAAATATTTCCAAGGTTGCGGTTGATGACGAAGTACTTGTTAGCCAGTGCATCGCTGGGATCAATCTCGTAGTTGATGATGGAGTTAGGAGTCTGAAATAAAGCAACACATACATTAATAACAAAAATCTTAAGCTTAAAATGTTAAAAATTTGATGGTGGATTAATTAGGATGAAAAATGAATGAAAAAGCTATGATGAACAAAAATGTACATAGATCTTTGTCATTATTCCAGTTCTGTAATGAATGTATAAATACAAATGAATGAATGGGTAGATGAATGAATTTATGAATGAATTTATGAATGAACGAATGATCGAATGAATGAATCAATCAATATGAATGAATTAATCAATCAATTGATCAATCAACCAATCAATCAATCAATTAATCAATCAATCAATCTATCAATCAAACAACAGTAGGCACATCAGCACACAATGACTATTTAGAGCAATAAACTCTCAATAAAATAATGGGCCTTGTGTCACTGTATATAACAACCCAGCATGTATATTAAAAGAAGGGATAAAGGCTTACATTAGGCTGGTTGGCTGCGTCGGGATCTGAGGCGGAGGTATTGAGAATGATCGTGCCGTACGGCGTGTTCTCATCCACCTTTGTACTGTAGGTCTGCATGGTGAAGGTAGGTCCATTGGTGTTCCTCAGGACATTGACGCGGACGTCCACCTGGTCAGACTTCTGTGGTATTCCTTGGTCAGTCACAACAACCTTCATCTGTAATACAACACCACAGCAAAACCATAGTACAAAGTTCATTAATATCAACCCAAGAACGTTCATAGGGACCAAATAAGTAGTTGTTTAATTCAGAAACAATCATTTAATAGTCCAATCCTTCGTTGGTTAAAGCATAAGATTTATTAAAAGCATTAAATACTTTGATTATTGATTTTGTTATGCAACTCTTGAATAATATTGAAATGAATTTCTTTTGAATGGACATATATCAATCATAAGAAATGGACGAGAACAGATCATTATGGCAATGTAGGCATACTATTGACAACATTTTGACACAATATTGGCACTAAAATAAAACGATATTGGCATGATATTGGCACTATATTAAAACAATATTGGCATAATATTGGCATGAAATTGAGACTTTATCACAACCTGTACTGACATGATATTCACACAATACTGGGACTATATTGAAACAATATTGGCAAGTATAAGTGTAGCATCGGCCAATATTGACACTATGTCAAATAAACATTATAAAAAATATTGATAATATATTGGTACTATATAGCAACAATATTAGAATAACATTGGCACAATATCGATATATGTCAAAAATATTTATATATCAAAACAATATTGCCATGATACTGTCACATTATTGATACAATATAAAGATATCATGGGTGATACATTGTAACACTAGGGGCACAGTTACATTATTCATATAATAATTACAACAAAGCCTTTGTTTACTATGGGCATATCATGCAAATTTTTATACACAATTTAAATGTTACATTAACCCTTTATGCTGGTCGCGGCTAATTTGACGGATACAAAATAATGCAAAAAAACTGAAAAATGGTTCAAACTCTGGCACACGTAGGAGCTTTCCGATGAATACCAACATGACAGGGTTCAGATGGTTTGCGTCCTTGTGCTTTGGATGAGAGTAGCCTCAGCATTGGAAGGGTTAACATTTCATAGACAGAAGACTATAGTTCTTACCATGAAGTAAGTTCTCTTGGGCCTTGCTGTGTCCTCGGCCAGGGATTTGGCAATGATGATCTCACCACTCTGTGGGTTGATGACGAAGTAGTCGGTGGAGTCCGTGAAGGTTCCCACATTCTGCAGCTCGTAGCGCAAAGTTCCACTTCGACCCTGGTAAACAAACACAAACAAATCTCTCAAAAAACCTATCCAGTCAATATACATTTTCAATTCATAACCAAGGAGAGGAACTTATCTTTGAAAACAAGTCAAAATATTCTGTTTCACCTGTTGGTGATGATTCGCCTGTCCTTGAAGGCCAATGTCAATTTCTAAAAAATGTATTGGTGGACAAGTACACACAAAAAAGGATTCCTCACATATCTGAGGTACTTATCTTTGAAGATAAGTCAAAATATTCTCAGTTTCACCTGTTGGTGACAATTCACCTGTTCAGACATGTAACGTTTAAAGGCTTTCTACATGATATTACATTAAACTAAAGATTATGTTCAAAAGAAGACCAATGTCAATTTCTACAAAATTTATTGGTGGACCAGTACACAAAAAGAAAAAGATTTCACACATATCTGAGGTATTATCCCTTCACTACTTCAGAACAGTACACAGTTGATTTCAGATTAATAAACCTCATGGATATTCAATAATAACCAATCAAAGAAGTATACATTATATTATATTAATGCCATGGAGACGATTATTGGTACATTATACATTTTTTAATTTAACCCTTTCATGCCTAGAGTAATATCTTTGTAAAATATTGTCCAGTTTTATGATACTTTGGAAAAGAATAAGCATAGATTTGAATAATATTTGTACAAGTATTGCAGGTAAGTATTTGATTATCGTTTCTCTCAAAAATATTTTTTGATTACATTTTTCTTTAGAGGATATCACCAACTTAGTATAGCTTTTGTAGGGTGACCTAGGTGTGAAAGGGTCAAGTCATAGCAAGCGTACCAATATCACCCAGTACATCAAGTAGTCTTACCGGTTTACTATATCCTACACAACGACTCTGTAACTGCACTTATTGACATGTTGAAAAATGAATAAAAAAAATAAAGAATAAAAAAGTAGTCTTACTGTGGCACTGTCCTTGTCCGAGGCCGCTACTGTGATGACCGATGACCTGACCGGTCTGTACTCGGACACTGTCACGTTGTAGAAGTTCTGGTAGAACTTGGGGCCGTTGGGGTTCCTGATGACCGTGATGACCACAGTGGCACGTACCTCCTGTGGGGGTTCCGCCTGGTCCTTCGCAACAACCGTCAGCTGGCAAAAAACACACAGCACACATCAATATAAGTCTGGATATCAACAAAATCTTTGTGTCTTTGTGCTTAGGAGGAAAGTATAACCTCAGCATCAGAAGGGTTAAGACCTCTCCAGTCAACGCAACAACTGTCAGCTGAATCTCAGCTTAGAAAAATCACGCAGCGCACATGAACATATGTCTGGATATCAACAAAAACTGTGTGTCTTTGTGCTTAAGAGGAAAGTAACCTCAGCATCAGAAGGGTTAAAACCTCTCCAGTCAACGCAACAACCGTCAGCTCAGTCTCAGCTGGGAAAAATTACACAGCACACATCAACATAAGTCTGGATATCAACAAATGGTAAAATATGACCCTCATAACTCAAGTTTAGAGACTTTTGATAATTCAAGGGGAACATATGCTTTTAAGTTCCTATTAAAATTACAAATGTGGATGATAAGAAGTATTAAGCTCAATGATGTGAAATCCTTTTTAAAGAGCTTGATATGATTACATGCTAGAGGCTAATGTGTTAAAAAAGCTCCCTTTACAAAATCGTTGATATATTCAAACCACATTCCTCTGCTTTTGACTTAAAGCAACCCCCTTTTTCATAAAATCATCCCTCTCCATAGAAATATTGTATCACTCTAATATCATGATTGTAATGAATTTAGAATTTAGAATTTCTTTTATTGTCACTTATTTTGCAATATGGAGGTGAATTATTACTAGCAAGTTGAAATGGTTCAGGGAATCAATAAAACCATAGGAAAACCATGGCCAAATTCCAATTCACTGGCAACTTGACAGTTATGAAATATAAGCAACAAAATATCTATTGTATATACTTACAGTGTACACTGTATCTGATCCGATGGAGAGGCTGTTTCTAATACTGATCTGTCCTGTGAAACGGTCAATTTCAAAGTAGTAGGGTGCTGGAACATTGCCAATTATGCTGTACTCAATGGTATGCTGAAAATAGAACAATGAAAACAATGAAATCAAAGTGCTCCCTGTTATATCGAACATGAAATATGACATGCGTATAGAAAATGAATTGCCTTTTTTCATCTCCCTGTGGAGCATGCAGTTATTTCATCATTCCCTAACAATTGTTATTCCTACAGCGTGCAACATTACCACTTGACCCATTGCAAGTTGGAAGTGAATTCGGCAAAAAACGGCAATGCGGCAAGCTGAACAAGACCCTAACTTGCCCTGCTCGGCAAGTAATGTTTTAGGCAGATTCCTCGCAATGTAACTCACCTTTGTTTACCAGAGTGGTGGGGCAAGTGGAAGTGCTTGTGGGGCAAGTGAACTTTAGGGGCAAGTAATGTTTTGGAATTTATGCTGCACCCTGTCCTAATTGTCAGATACCTGTTCAAGGCTGGTTGAGCAGAGGCAAACTGTCTTACCTAAGTAACAGATAAGAGTGCCCCGGCTTGGAATTGAACTTATGACCTTCTGCCTACTGATCAAAAAATCTAATCTGCCAAGTCCTCGACTTTATTGACAGTCTTATTTGGTGTGATTTTGGATTTTGAATTTTATTTATTGTCACTTCTTCTGTCTTATAGAGGACACATTGTGCCTAGCCAGATTTAAATGATAGAGAAAATTTGGAGCACCGGGAGAAAACCACTGCCTAACCTCAAGTCACTGGCAACTTTCTCACATGCCCGAAAGCAATATTAAAACCCTGCCAGTTGTGAGGGGCAGCGTTGTAAATTATTGAGAAAATTTGGAGCACCAAGAGAAAACCAGCGCTTAACCCCAAGTCACTGGCAACTTTATCACATGCCCCGAGCAATAATATTAAAACCCTGGCAGTTGTGAGGGACAGCATTGTAAATTATTGAGAAAATTTGGAGCACCAAGAGAAAACCAGCGCTTAACCCCAAGTCACTTGTAACTTTCTCACATGCTCCGAGTAGTTTTCAAACCCAGGCATTTGTGAGGGACTTTACACTACACAGACTTTGGCTGGATCAGCACACAAAAAGACAAACATTCTTGACATATCGCAGTTGGTTTTGAGATTGTGTGCCTGTCCCATACATAGCCCCTGGGATTGTGTGCCTGTTAGTTTTCTACTGAAATTCTGGGATAATAGTCACTATAAGACTGATCGGTAGAAAGAGACTCACCCCGTCAGCATCTGTGGCAGAGACCTTGATAACGTCAGAGCCCTTGTCTTGGTTCTCGCTGATGGTGGTGTTGTAGGTGCGAGAGGAGAACACGGGTTTGTTGATGTTGCGTTTGACGTTGATGGTCACCGTGGCCACAGCTTTCTTGGTGGGGTGGCCCTTGTCTTGAGCGATGATGGACAACTGAAAGGTACACATAGAATTAGTTAACACATTTTCTTCTGATTCCATGATATTCAACACCAAATATATACAATATCTATATAGGGCTGGAGATTGAAAACAGGTAACCAGTCCTAATAATCACTTAGTGAGTGAGAGAGCAAGAGAGAGAGAGAGAGCGAAAGAGAGAGAAAGAGAGAGAGAGAGAGAGAGAGAGAGAGAGAGAGAGAGAGAGAGAGAGAGAGAGAGAGAGAGAGAGAGAGAGAGAGAGAGAGAGAGAGAGAGAGAGAGAGAGAGAGAGAGAGAGAGAGAGAGAGAGAGAGAGAGAGAGAGAGAGAGAGAGAGAGAGAGAGAGAGAGAGAGAGAGAGAGCGATCAAGACAGAGACAGAGCACTTACCACATATTTGACTCTGTTTGCGGCATCCAGTCTGAGCTGTGAGGTGACTGAGATGACGCCAGTGGTTGGATTGATGAAGAACCATCTATCAGACGTGGTTGGGTTGGAGTTTGTGGCATCAATAACATACTCAATGGTACCACTATCACCCTGAAATAAACAAAAATCCAACATATTTAGTGATAATTCAGTACCATGTATTCCCAAATTTAGGTATTGTACCAAAATCTGTTTGAACTTTTTTTCTTCCAGACGTGACTTAATTATGGACCACATTATCTAAAATTTGGATTTGAAATTTTATTTATCTTCTATATTTCTACCACATTACGACTAAATCATGACTAGCCAGATCTAAATGATCCATGAAACAGCATATACAAGGAGATACATGACTATATTATCAATTCCTGTTTGTGATATGGAAACTCGGAAGTATACAAGAAACTGCAAGCATGATGGTCAAACTCATTTAGATAAGGGAAAGATTTTACAACCTCATTATTTAAAAGTGACTCAGACATATAAGGAGATCTTTGTTATATATGCAGATAAGACAGATAGCATATATGGTGAAATAAAAATATATGAAATGAACATGAAAGTCTTTGCTGGTGGCTAATTTGGCCAAAACAAAATGAAGCAAAAACCCTGAAAAATGACTGAAACCCTGGCACATGGGTACTCATCTGAGATTACACAGTGGGAGCTTTCCAATGAATACCAACATGACAAGGTTTAGATGTTTTTTCAAAAATCTTTGCATTCTTGTGCTTTGGGCAAAAGTAGCCTGAGCATTGGAAGGGTTAAAGGTCAACCTCCTCACCTGGTCAGCATCGGTGGCCTTGACCTGTGTGATGTTGACCCCTAGGGGCTGTGTCTCCGGTATCGTCACCTCGTAGTTGGTTCTATCGAAGATGGGCTGGTTCTCATTACGAGTGACCGTCACGCGCACGAAGGCCACACTACTGTGGACAGGTGCACACTTATCGTAGGCCACCACTCGGATCTGAAAAATTCAAAAAATATTACATATGTATGAAAATCAAACAGATATCACTTCTTGTATTATTGGGATGTTTGATATGTCAAATAAAAAAATATTTTTTTTTACAAACTTTAAAATAAGTTTTGCTTACGGTGTAGAATGTTCCCACATCAGTAGTGAAGGACTGTTTGAGGGTGATGAGGCCTGTCTTCTCGTCAATCCTGAAGAGGCTCGTGGATAAACCTTCACCCGCAATCTCGTACTTCAGAGGACACTGCAACACAACAGAGATAAAACATCCATTAAACATCTCTCTCATGATATTATGATAAATTGCTCTTCAAATGGGGAACATTGCAAGTTTAAATATCCAGATGAATATCTGCATCCTATTGATTATATATCTAAAACAGATCTGAACTTTTCTAAATTTCTTCACCTCATTTTCGAGAAAAGTATTACTGCATGAATTATTTACATAAATTATCTGACTTTTTTGTCTTAATAGTTTAATATTTATGATGGTCAGCAATCACAATCATTTACTTTACTGACTGCGTACCTACAATCCAACAATGGCTGAATTATTGTTATAGTATATTGTTGCATGTTCCCCATTATGAAGGCATCATGTTAAAGCAAATATACATAGGAACCTCCACAATACACAGGCAAAACAATACTAGGAACATTTTACAACAGAAACATGCTTTCACATCAAATGAAAGATAAAATGGTTATGAAAAAAAAGAAACAAAAAAACAGGTGTTGCATCCGACTTCATTCAACGAGAAATTATTGTTTTCAAAGCATCCAATTCTTCTTATCCATTAAAAAAAGCTTAAAAAGGCTTAAATTTTTTCATTGAAAATCTTATGAATCTTATGAATTTAGAGGTTGTAATATTAAAAGGAAATGATTTCATAAAATGGTGAAAAAGGCATCTGATAACAGATTGCCAATTGACATTGACAAAAGAAAAATGTGTGCTTTTGACTTCAGAAAGTACTGCAAAAAAGGCTTTGTTTTTTCCCATACCTCTTTTTGAATTTTTTTTAACATGATATAATATGGCCACGCTAGTAAATTCTGAGGTCACGAAATTACTTCATCCACGGATTGTTAGAGAACCAACATGCAAGTTAACCCAGTCATGTCAACAGCTCAATTTCAAAAACATTTTCTGAATCTATGTTACTTATGAATATATCAGTTATACATAATAAATTTATAAAATATTTGAAGGAGAGTCCATTTGGTTACAAGCATAAATGGGTTAACCCATTCACCCCTGTTTCTACCCAAAAAGGTAGGACTAGAATTGAAACTCAACTGAATATTTAGGAATATACATTCTGTGTTTTTGAAATTATCATATAGCGGAGATAAAACTGGCATAAATGGGTTAACTACTTTTCACCTCCGTCACGCTTGCTGATTTCAGTAGAGCATTTCTGATACCAAGTTAGCAATTTTAGGTCCAATGAATGAAGCATATATATTTCTAGCCTGCGATCCAATTTGTCAAGTACCACAGTATATTAGGTTAGGCCACAACAAAATAAACTGTTCCTCACTTCTGGAAGGTTCAATAACAATAGGGCCATTGTGTAATTTAATACTTAGTGTGTATTATGCAAAATGTATAAAACTTTAATTATTACAATTATATTATGAAAAATACAAAACTTAAAGTCCACTTATAACATCAGAACCTACTTGCAATGCATCAATTGCTAAATTGGATTATGGATGGTTGGATAGGTAATCAGGAGTTTTCAAGTACTAGAAAAACATTAACCAGGGAGTTTTGGGGGTGCCTACATAGGCATTGAGAAACAGGATATCTTTTGGCCTTGTAGAAGCATACACAAATTCACAGAACACATATGTTATCATCTTCTTTTTTTTGCAAATACAAAATAGCTAATTAGAAATGAAACATTCTGTAATTTTTTTGCACACTTCAAACTCATAGCACAACTTGAAATAGAGATAGAACTAGAAATACAATATAGATAAGTCCATTTTAAAAATGAATTAGGTAATATTGGTATATCATAATTATCAGTAGTGTTGTATTTTTTTTTTATAAAGACATCTTAATTATGATGATTATATGTATATCCTTAAGCCTAACATATTACCATATTATTCAGTAGAATTCGAAATAATTTTAAAATTATATATATATACCATTATTCCAAAAGATGCAGTACATTAACCTGTTCTTAATCAATATCATGATCCATAATTGAATACTTCAATTGTCTTCTTTGAGGTACTTTGAGAAAAAAATTTTGATTGTTCAGATTTTCTCAGCTAGAATTTTTTATTGCTGACCGCTTTGTGCTTATAATCTCAAGAAATTTGCCTTTCTAACACACAGTCCTGAAGGGTTTATAGTTAATGGCAGGTTAGGAGGGTATGGGTAGGGTAGTGGTAGGGTAGTGTGAGGATGGGTTGGGTAAAGGGATAGGGTAGGTAGGGTAGGGTACACGGAAGGCGGCTGGCAGGACGAAGGGTACATTACAGAATCCCATTCTATTGAAAGATTCTAAATAAAACTAAAAAACATGGACATTTCCTATGGATTTGTAAATACAAAGATAACACACAAGTATATGAAGCACCACTTTAGGTTTGTTGGTTCTAAAGGCCAATCACCGCACCACACAACTAAGATATACAGTAGTCAATCAGAAAAAGGTTCCATGTTCAATTTTGAAAGATTTCACATTGCATTTCATAGGCAATAAAAAAAAAAGTAAATCTTGAATTCCATGTTCGACTTAATTTAACTGGAAAGAGATAGAGCATGGCGTTTCACAGGAAGTGATAAAAATAGAATTGAAATTACCTTGGATTTAATTTGAGTGAGAGAGAGAGCATGGAAATTCACAGGAAGTCACAAAAATTAGAATGAAATTAATCGTGTATCTAAAGTTGGATTTGATTTGAGAGAGAAAGCATTGGAAATTCTCAGACAGTAACAAAAAATAATGAAATTGCTATTGAATTTCGTGTCGGCTTCAATCTGAGTGGTGGGAGGCAGAGGAGCATAGGCAGCTGGGAAGGCTTCATTATTTACTCCGAGGGATTAGCCAGGGTAAGAACACGAACAGTATGAGAGCTGCCTCAATTAGGGGCAATTTGCATCAAGTACGATCCAGTTTAGATGAAGCGCATGTCTTTTTTTTACATACCCCTATCAGTGCCTGTAGAGCCCTGGTGACAAGATTGATAAGAAAAACTACATATTCATGCACAAAACAGTCATACAAAGGTAATACATACAGAAAAAATTGAATAATTGATGTCGATGTAGATGAGGTATTAATTTGTTAACAAATACGGTGCTGTTTTTTAAGATTAGGTACGATCGTTGTCCTTTCAGTCTAGGTATGTTAAAGTAATCCAGGTTATATAACAGGGGTTCATTTTTAGAGAAGGTTGGTTTCTATGCAATTTAAGGTATATCAAAAGGGGTATTTTCAAAACAAAAATGTCATGTTTTT
>OZ012685.1:33765737-33815326 GCA_963942565.1 Maea johnstoni | reverse complement strand
TATATATATATATATATATATATATATATACATTTATATATACGTAGCCAAGGCCAAGTGCTTAATACTTAAATATCAAGAAAATCGTGCCCTACATATTTAGGTGCATGTGTCCTTCACGAATTTATGTGTTCAATTAGCAGCCTGACATCCTGGCTTGGCTGGTTGAGATCATAGAGTTTTTTTACCTGTTCGGAGAAAGCTGATAAGAAACCATTTCCCTAATCTACAAATAGTTTGCATATAGCTGTGGTGGGTGCACTTTGATTGATTTAAATCTAAGTCTACTCTAAATATAAAATATTCCTTTTCGCCGGAAAACTTTGGGAACCTCTCGATAACAAAAGCACCTCCCAGAAAGCACTTGGAAAATAAATGTAAATCAATATCATACTAACAACTATCCTTCAAATATTTTCAAATAAATGTTTGATTCCAAAGAAAATTTTGAAATTGCCTTGGTATACAAACGATTGATTCAGTCTAAGCAAAAAAGTAAAAGGTCGTTGTGTTTATTTCACTCACTTAATTGCCGAATGGTCAAAAACTATTTTCCAATTAATGTTTGATTCCAAAGTAATTTTTAAAACTGCACTGACACACAGACGATTGATTTAATCTAAGCATGGGTGACATTTTTTTTTTTAAAAAGGAAAAGGTCATTGTGGTTATTTCACGTTCTTTACTTCAGGTGGTCAAAGACACCAGTGCAAGAACGGTCTAAGTTGTTATGCAGAATAGCCGACATCCTAGAAGCAAGGCTGGAAGAGTTTGCAGAAGCCGAGTCACGTGACCAAGGTAGGCAAGGCCAAAGGAACAAGATGAGCAAATGATCCAAAACACAGCTTTAGAGTATGTGATTATACTCAATTTTACCATGAGAATCCCCCCCCCCCCAAAAAAAAAAAAAGTGTAGCTCAGTGATTTGGCTGAAAATTGTTGCTTCATTTTGTTTTTATAATTCCTCTTCAACAATTCTTATTAGTTATTCTACTTAAGGAGTTATGTTCAAAATTGTTCATTTCGTGCGTACATTTCAGATGGAAATCTGTTACTGTTTTCCAGGTAAACCAGTGACCTTAGCGCGAACGGTGGACATTCCAAGATCAATCTACAACTTCAGATTCTTTGCATCAGCGATTTTGCACCATCTTGGGAGGTAAGGTCATTGCAGCGCTTTAAAAAGGTCCTACTACTTTTTGAATATGTTGAAATAAAAGCATATGTGTCATTGTTAGAAATATGACTTAATTACTTATAGTGCTTGACCTATCTATCTCCAACCTACAAAAAATAAAGATGAAAAATTGTTTAACGAGACAGTTTTTAGGCACGTTGATTGTCACTTTGTGAAAATCTGCGGTGTTTTTCAAGTAACTAGGTACATGTATGGCTAGGGTTTACCATTTAGACAATTTTAATCAATATGTACCACGTTTCCTCAGGTACTCCCATCACGATGCTTCAACATGGTCGAGTTACAGATTGGTTGAGTACTCGAGTGCCTGAGTGCATCATAAGTATTTCAGTCGAGTTACCGAGTGCTTTTACCTCACTTCTACCACTACTTCTTCGTCTTCAACAACAACAACAACAACAACTACTACTACTACTACTACTACTACTACTACTACTACTACTACTACTACTACTACTACTACTACTACTACTACAATTACTACTACTACTACTACTACTTCTACTACTACTACTACTACTACTACTACTACTACTACTACTACTATTACTACTACTACTACTACTACTACTACTACTACTACTACTACTACTACTACTACTCATATAAGTACTATTACTTCTACTACTGCTGCCGCTGCTGCTACTCTACTGCTTATACTACTCCTCCACCTCCTCCTCCTCCTACTACTATTACTACTACTACTACTACTACTACTACTACTACTACTACTACTACTACTACTACTACTACTACTACTACTACAATTACTACTACTACTACTACTACTACTACTACTACTACTACTACTACTACTACGACTACTACTACTACTACTCATATAAGTACTATTACTTCTACTACTGCTGACGCTGCTGCTACTCTACTGCTTATACTACTCCTCCACCTCCTCCTCCTCCTCCTACTACTACTACTACTACTACTACTACTACTACTACTACTACTACTACTACTACTACTACTACTACTACTACTACTACTACTACTGAGAAAACCTGGTTCTAACGACTACTAAGACTATTACGAAAACGACGGTAACAATATTAATAGTAATTTTAATATAAATACTATTACAAATAAAAATAGGAATAATGATGATACTACTACTACTACTACTACAACTACTACTACTACTACTACTACTACTACTACTACTACTACTACTACTACTACTACTACTACTACTACTACTACTACTACTACTACTACTACTACTACTACTAATACTACAGCAACAACAACAACAACAACAACAACAACAACAACAACAACAACAACAGCAACAACATCACACAGACATGTTTGTGTCAATTGTAGTTCTAGTATTCTTCCCGAGGCAGGGGCAATGAACTACACCACCCAGAGCCCGGTGGGTCTAGCTGGCCTCATCAGCCCCTGGAACCTGCCCCTGTACCTGCTGACCTTCAAGATCGCCCCAGCTCTCGTCACAGGGAACGTGGTCATCGTCAAGCCCAGCGAGATGACCTCCGTCACTGCATGGATGCTCTGCAAGGTCTTCCAAGAAGCAGGTACATTTTGCTTTAAAATGCTTATGTATCAATATCATTATTTAATGACACTATTTATAAAATGTTTGAAAGAGCTAGCATATGAGACAGGCAAAAAAACAGTTATAAAGTGTTTGGATTTTTTCTGCCTGTTACGTATGCTCTTTCGTAGAAATGACATTATTTTGTACTAACATTAGCATTTATGATATTCATTATTCTATCGAACAAAACATAATCTATTTGCTAGGTGTGCTTATTATACGAAGTAAGGCTATGTTATACCTGTTTTAAATGTAGATACAGTTAACTTGACTTTAACTTCAAAAAAAGATAGAGAAAATTAGAACTAGTCACTTTTCTTGTATTTTCTGAAAGGCTTACCCGCAGGAGTTGTGAATATGGTATTCGGAACTGGACAAGAGGTGGGGGAACCCATTGCGAAACACCCTGAGATACCCCTAATCTCCTTCACCGGCAGCACCCCAACAGCCCAGAGGATACGCCAGGCCGCTGCCCCGCATTGCAAAAAACTCTCACTCGAGGTAAGAACAATATTTTCTTGTGGTTACGAAAAAGTATATTTATTCAACTTTAATCTAGCCCATTTTCAACTAGCAAGTAATGTAACTCATCGAATGGAGTAATGTATAAAGGTATTTGAAGAGGTTTTGTTAAACACATTTATCAGGGAAAATAACGATCCAACAAATATTGCTCAAAAGTTTGCTTCATTAACAAGATACTTACATTAATACCGACACATGGAATGTAAATGCTTTAAGTAGTCGATTAAGGTGTCACGACAATTCCTGAAAGCATTAACAATGGTGTCATTACTACTAACTACAATAACAGTTTACAGAGGTCCAATGGATGATAATGCTACTGTTTGTAAATACATTTTGGTTATTGTTGTTTTAGCTTGGTGGAAAGAATGCTGCTATCATATTCAACGATGCTGACTTGGAAAAGTGCATTCCAACAACGATTAGGTAGGTATGGATCTTAGATACCCACAAATACAAAAGTATTATACTATCAGTGACTATTGTACAGTGCACAATGACTTAGATATCATTTTCGAAATAAGGTACTCAGAAAGACATCTTGACAAAGCCAATGTGACGTGCTTAGCCTTAGGTAGTTCAGAGTTAATCTCAGATTATTCAACAACTGGCTAGTCTGATCTCTTGTAACACCCGGGTTCTTTCAGCATGACCAACTGGCAGGTCAATATCTACCATCAAAGAAAAGTGACAATAAGTAATATATCACATTCGAATGTTTTCAAATTTATTTTTTGACATGTTATCTAAGGGTGTTTGTAGAACCAGGCAGGCACTGGCAGACGCCCGGTCGACTGGTGCATGAATTAAACGCCTGTACCGTATGTCTCACAGGTCGTCATTCACCAACCAGGGCGAGGTGTGTCTCTGTACCAGCAGAATATACGTCCAAGAGGACATCTATCAGACATTCCTGGAGAAGTTTGTGGCTGCAGCCAGGTAAGTGTGGAACCCAGCAATGCTTAACCCATAAGCACTCAGAGTTCCTCTAGAAAGTATCGTCTGCTACGTTTATACTTTTGCAAATAACTCAGGAATAAAGCAAAAGTTCCCCAGGTATTTGAAGGGGAATTGTTCTTTGACTTCTTGCTCAGATTTCTCCTTCAAAAATTTTACAAAAAAATGCTTTTGTTCAAAAAATAAATCTTAAAATTGTCCGGCCTTTTTTGGCCACTCTGAGTGTGAATGGCTTAAGATTCCTTCCTGAAATTGTTTCCTGCATCTATGATATGTCTATTTATTCTCTGGGTTTCAGCTAAGAAAGGACAAATAAATTTATGCACATCGATGTCATGATTGACTGACAACTGACTGAAAATAAATGCACTTCAATAAATGTACTTTAAAATCAAACAAATATTTTACCTGTTTGAACACTTAACCCAAACCACACTTTTTATGTCGTCAAGTCAGTGGCGCCTTTTATGCAGTGTTGATTTAACTATGTCTTTATCATTAGAAAATATCGTGTTTTGTGTTAATTCAATCTGCATTTAAGTTTCGCTTAGGATCTTTGCACTGAGTGTAGGTCATCAAAAGTAAATAAGAAGTTAGTGTTTTTTTACGAAGAGACATCAATGAATATTAATTAGCCGATTCATACGTTATTTGAGATGTTTTTGTTTTATGCAGTGTTTATGTGTTGTAGAGCCGTGGGAGACTCGTGGTGGACTGGTGGTGAAGTTCAACCTATGGGGAAATTCAAACCTTGACCTGTAAACAATGGACCTATTCCAGACAGTTAATTGTTTTAGTTACTGGAATTTCATTTGTCTCAAATTCATTTCATCTTAAAAGGAACCTAAAGGTTGGCGATCCGAGGGATGAAAAAACTAACATTGGAGCTTTGGTTAGCAAAGAACACTTCTTAAAGGTGAAAAGTTACGTGGACTTGGCCGAACGAGAGGCAACAATTGTATGCGGAGGTGGAAAGGACAATCTTAATCTACCTGAACACAATCAGCAGGTAAGAAAAACAGCAGCTACTGCTGCTCCAGCTAAGTACTACTCCTGCTCCTGCTGCTACTGCTGCTTCCACTAGTAGTAGTAGTAGTAGTAGTAGTAGTAGTAGTAGTAGTAGTAGTAGTAGTAGTACTACTACTACTACTACTACCACTACTACTACTACTACTACTACTACTACTACTACTACTACTACTACTACTACCACTACTACTACTACTACTACTACTACTACCACTACTACTACTACTACTACTACTACTACTACTACTACTACTACTACTACTACTACTGCTACCACTACTACTACTACTACTACTACTACTACTACTACTACTACTGCTGCTGCTGCTGATACTACTACTACTGCTGCTGCTGCTGCTGCTGCTGCAGTTACTTCTAACGTTGCTGCCACTGCTACTACTACTGCTACTTCTACTAGAAATAGTAGTAGTAGTAGTAGTAGTAGTAGTAGTAGTAGTTCTACTACTACTACTTCAATGTATTCCTTGTCCATCGCAAAACTATATCAAGTGCTTCCATCAACATACACATAAACACATCTTTAAAGGATTTTCTTACATTATTTATTCTTTTTTAGGGATACTTCATGCCACCGACTGTGATCTCAGGAGTGACAGAATGCTCGCGACTGATGAAAGAGGAAATATTTGGCCCCGTAACCTGTGTAGTACCTTTCCGTACTGAGGAGGAGGTGAGTCCACGGCAGAGACAGTGCCGACATATAACCCTTCCAATGCTGAGGCTTCTTTCGTCCAAAAAACAACAAGGACGCAAAACTTTTCAAAAACCATCTGAACCCTGTCATGTTGGTATTCATTGGATAACTCTCACAGAGTACTCTCGGATGAGTACCCACTTGCCAGGGTTTCAGTCATTTGTCAGGTTTTTTGCATCATTTTGTATTGGCAAAATTAGCCACCAACAGCATAAGGGTTAAAAGTGGAAGTGGCAGACAACTCTCGCCTTATATTGTAAATCTGGAAATTAGTGCGTCATAAAATTTTGCGTTTTTTTCATTTTCAGATTTTTGTTGCATCTTATTTTTGCGTTTTTCACCATTTAGAGAAGCGCCATCTATTGTGAAGCATTGAAACTAAACTAGTATATACTGTATTAATGTGGTTTAATCTTTATTTTAGGTCATAGAGCTAGCCAACGATGTCAGATATGGTCTTTGCGCAGCTCTCTGGACCCGGAATGTTGAGATAGCACACAGGGTAGCACAGCAACTAGACGTAAGTACTGCTTTTTACGTGTCTTTCCCTATTATTGTGTTAGGTCTAATCTGGGTTTGCTCACAGAAAAATACAAGAAGCAAGAATAATTTGAATAATTTAAAGAAAATAGTCATTTAAGGCAATAATGATAACTTTGACGTAAGTATTGCTTTTTTACGGGTCTTGCACTATTCTAATGTGAGAGTTTAATCTGGGGTTTACTCAGAAAAATACAAGATGCCAGAATAATTTCCATAATTTCATTAACTATCATCAAAGGCTGATAAGATATCTTATCAGCCTTTGCTATCATCTTTTAACCCTTTTAATGCTGAGGCTACTTTTGTCCTAAGCACAAGGATGCAATAATTTTTTAAAATCATCTAAACCCTGTCATGTTGGTATTCATTGGATAGCTCTCATTGAGTACACTCAAATGAGTACCCATTTTTCAGGTTTTTTGCTTCATTTTGTTTTGGCCAAATCAGCCAACACCAGCAGAAGGGTTAAGGCAAAAAAGATAACGTTGAGTTAAAGGCTATTTTTTATCTAAAAGATAAAGACAGTCAACATGTTGCATTCATTTCACTCATTTGGCAATACACTTCCAATTGCGGAAATGTATCATCTAAGTAGGTATTTCACTTCCTTTTCTTCTTTTCTTCTTAAGAACGAAATGTGTTTGGTGTCCAACAAAATCAAACATTAACATATTTGAAAGAGTAATCATTGCCAACCGGTATGTATAAGATGAAACATGGTATTACACACCATCAAAGCTTAAATTATAATTTTACCCGCATACTCTATATACATATATCTATGTATGAGCTCCCATTTCTCGTCTATGGCTTCTGTTTTATCATTTTCATAAGCCCAATTTCCCTCTTAGTTAACTTCTTTGTTTATTTGATTTTCAAGGGCGAGACACTTTTTGATTGATATTTTCAGTATAACATTCACACTTTTATTTTTTTGTAGGTTGGGACAGTATGGACAAATTGTTGGTTGGTTAGAGATCTCAATATGCCATTCGGTGGAATGAAGGATTCTGGGATAGGTCGTGAGGGGTTCGTGGATTCCATTGATTTCTACACTGAAAAGAAGACAATCTGTATAAAATATACTTGAATATCTCATGTTATTTCATATTGATTGCTCATTGTCTCTTACCACTGCTGAAAGCACCACGTTCAGGCTTAGATGACCAAACACAAGTGGATTCGAAACCAGCCGGCCAACCTGAACATGCTAGCCTCAACCAGCGTCAACTAATAGCCCCCTAATAGCCCTAAATCGGTGCCCAGCTGATGGTGGAGATCAGGTTTCTCTGTAATGTTATCGATACGATAGCCCTGATTGGTCCTTGTTTCCACGTGACCTCGCGCTGCTGCCAGTCAGCGACTCCTGGCATGCGTCCAGCATCTTACTATAGTGCATATAGTAATTGATCTCTCGCTACATATCCATTCTTTTCTTTATCCAAGCTTCAGGTCAGCCTTCAGGCATGCGAGAAAGTTGGCTGTGACTTGGGGCTAGCCGCTATTTCTCTCAGTACTCTGGGTTCTTCCACCATTAACAAATGGTAGTCAAGGTTAAGCTGTAATATGCCCGCAAAAGATGACAAAAATAAATGAAACTCCAAATCTGTATGATGATGAATTTGGTATTCAACCGGTCAGATGCTGAGGTCATTTTTGTCCAATGCACACAAAAGCATTGAAAATCATCTTAATCCTGTCATGTTGGTATTCATTGGAAAGCTCTTGCTGAGCACTATCAGATGAGTACCCACAGCTGCAGATGGGGTATGAGCATATAGATTGCCATATGAGTAAAATATAGGAGAAAAATTCCTGACGGGAGGTATGTCCTTGGGTATATGAGGTCCAGCAACATATTAACTTCAAAGTAGGAAACAAATTTAATAGCAAAATGGGAGGATGCATGTATTTTGTTAATTTGAAGTTAATAAATCACCATCATCCCCCAAACTTTTGTTATTTATCAACAAAAATAAGTACTTTTGTGTCAGGAACTTTGAACTTGAGTGAATGTGTGTTGATTTGAATGCTGTAAATATGAACTATTCATGCCTGTATCAACATGAAAATGCCTGACTATTTCGGTGATACCCCTAAGATAATAGCATAATCTAGAAAATAAGGCTGTACAGCTGTTTTTTGACCGCTATGAGCATTAATCGGCAAAACATAACTTCCCTTATGTAAAAGGTTAAATAATTAAACATGTATTATAAGTTACTGGACAACGTCTGCACCAAAAAGGAAAGTGTTTTTACATTTCTTCTTCGAAAAAAATAATTAAAAGGTGCTTCTACCAGACCTTTTGAGGAGGAACAGAAATTTCAGGGAAATAAGTTTATGTTGAGAAAGAATAATTTTTTCAAGTGTTATGTTTGAGGCTTTTATATATCACCGATGATATCAGACATGTCCAAAATAAACTATATACACTAGCCTTGGATACTATTGACAATAACTTAGAAAATAAGAATGAATTCAGAAAATATTTGAAGGAGAGCTGTTGGTAACTGATGAGCGTTTCTCCTTCAAATATTTTCCTTACTATGCTTTTGCCTGATGGATTTAGCCAAATTTGTCAGGCTGCTTTTGGCCGCAGACGGGTTAGATGTTGACTGAACTAACTGGTACTCTATCATCTTGAGAAATATCATGTGAAAGATGGCAGATAAGAATTGAAAAAACAAAATGCTGTGCACATAATTCAGTACCATAAAAATTGAAACTCTTAACCCTTCTAATGCTGATGGTACTTTCGTCCAAAGCACAAGAATGCAAACCTTTTTGAAAACCATCTAAACCCTGTCATGTTGGTATTCATTAATGGCTCCCACTGAGTACTTTCAGATGAGTGCCCATGTGCCAGTGTTTCAGTCATTTTCAGTTTTTTTTGCATTATTTTGTACTGGCCAAACTAGCCTCCATTAGCATAAGGGTTAATCTCATATGATCTATTACATTTTGAACCGTCTGTACCCATAAGTAGATCTGTCATGTCATTGTGGTTTAGTGTCAGTACTCATCAGATAAGATAAAAGGCAGATGAGTGCATCCATGTTATAACCAATTAATTCAATTTTTATATATATATATATATATATATATATATATATATATATATATATATATATATATATATATATATATAACTGTTGTAAAAATATGCACTATATTATGTACTATATTAGACTTAAACCCAGCCTTGTACATGTGCCTTAAAGTGTAAATAAACAAGTCTTGACAAAAGGATGGCTTTTAAAATGTTTATTTGCATGCCCACTGTGTACACAAATTATTTACATAATTGTAAATGACAATTGTAGTGAAATCACATCACCGGCAAACCAATAGAACACACAGGTATCTACAGATGAAAAATAATAGGTATAGTTTTGCTTAAAGATGCACATATTATATATATATATATATATATATATATATATATATATGTATATATATATATATATATATATATATATATATATATATATATATATATATATATATATATATATATATATATATATATATATATATATATATACATATATATACGGCTAGCTGAACGCAGATACCAGGCCGTATCCCTTTTTTACAAGGAGGATAACGAATTTATCATCAGTTTCTTTTTAAATTAAAAAAATATATATTTAAAAAAAAAAAATTGTTTTTCATTTATTTTCAATTTTTTTTTGTTTCAATTATTTTTATTCTTTTGATTTTTTAATTTTTTTGATTTAAAAAAAATTTTTTTTTATTTTTTTTAAAAAAATATTTTCAATTTTTTTTAAAAATCTAATTTAATTTTTTTTAAATTTTATTTTTTTGATTTTGTTTTTTATTCTTTTTGTGTGTCTTGTAATATAAAAAAAACATTGAGGCTGTGACCTGTAAACTTGAGGTCAACCATACTAACCATGGCGAAGGAGGATAAAACATTGAGCCTCGATTTCAAGAGTAAGGATAAAACACTTATCCCCATCCTGAAATTGACAAGTAAAGAGAAGCAATGAAATACAATCCAGTACCCAACAGCAATTGACCAATCAGCTGCGAGTATCAGAGTGAAGCTGATGATATATATATATACACATTGATGCATGTGCATGTATAATCATAACTATTCAGATGCAGCCTGCCATATGAAGTGGGGCATCATTTGGTGCTAAGGTGGGTGAGGTGATGCTCTTTTCATTGGCACATCATGCAAAAAATAATTGTTTCAAAAAAGAATTGACAGTGATTCAAGTTATGCATTCATGAATGTACAGTTTATTTTGTACATATAACTATAAATAATGAGACTTCATTGGTAGATAAATAAGAATCCAGTACTGCAGGCCCCTTTATCACCAGTTTATTTATTCCATCCGTACAATTTATTTTCTACATATAGATATAAATAATAAGACTTCATTGATAGAGAAAAAATAATCCAATACTGCAGGCCCCTTTATCCCATTCACACTCAAGAGTTCCTCTCGAAATATTGTCTGCTACTTTCATACTTTAGAAAATAACTTGGGAATGAAGCGAAATTTCACAAAATATTTGAAGGAGATTTGTTGCTTGTCTTCTGATCAACATTTCTCATTCAAATGTTTCCAAAAAAAATACTTTTGTAAGGGAAATATTTCCAAAATCGCCAGGTCTCTTTTGGCCGCTCTGAGTGTAAATGGGTTATTACCAGTCTGTTTAATCCGTCCATGCTTGTGTCGGCCAAAGAAGGCCTGCTTATATTGGTGATATTTTTCTTACAAAAAAAAACCTTCGAAAAATAGTTCCAGAAAATCTTTTCATTATCACTCAACCTACAACTCTGTTACAAATATTTTTCTAGTCAATGCTTTTTTGTTAAGTTATTTTCAAAATTGACATTTGATGCAGAAGATAATTTTCAGATGAAACCATAAGCATGAATGGGTTAAAAAGATGAATCCTACTCAGCGACTCAATCTGATAGCGGCCATTAAGTCGCATCTACAGGCAACTCTGCTTAATCCGGACTGATGTGGACCCGAAATTTCTGTGCGGATTAGACAAAATCCGGGTTATGCGTATAGGAATTATATGTATAGGAAAGGACTGGAACCTTTAGACGAAAATCTGGATTACACATGTCCGGATTAAGCAAAGTTGCCTGTATCAGGATTTTCCTATTAGTAACACAATGTGCTGAAAGCAACTAATGAGAAATATCAGTGCCATTCGTATTAGCAAGCTCACTCAGCAGTGAACATAATTCTCATGTAAATGCCAAGCTTATATAAGGTTTTTTTTAGTAGTTGCATCGAGCTGCCTTTCCAGAGATGTGTAAAAATATCCTCTTAAAATCAGTTTTGCAGGCGAACAAGTGGGTTTCTGAGAGACCATTTCTGGCGATACAAAAATGGAAATATTCAGTAGTCACTTGAATTGAATTTTTATTCAGGTTTTGTATATCAAAATGACACCTAGATAACATGCTGGTGCCATGGTCAGTAGCAAAAAATATGTTACCAGTCGATTAGCATTAGCTATCTATTCTAGTTGGGAATACTTCTTGGCACTTAATTAAATGAAGTGGTTAACACAATAATGCATTAGTAGCGATTGTGGGCAGTAGAAACAGAGTGTAACTAATATTACAGAGATCAAACTTAACCTAACATACATATTTTCTGATCTGGATGCAAATGCACATCCAAAGTCTATACATCATCCAGATCATTGTGCGTTTCAACTGGACAAAAGTCCACACATGTCAATACAGTAAAGATATCTAATTCCTGTACCCGTTGACCAGTCGCTACCAGAGACTGGTGGAGCAGTAGACCAGGCATTCCAGGCCACACAGTCAAGATAATTAACCATGTGTATGACCTACTTATAGCCATGCTTAAGCTATTTTTAGCCATGGCATTATGGTCACATGAGCATGTGACCTATTTAGCTGCATAATAAACCTATTTTTAGCCATAGCGTCATGGTCACCTGAGCATATGCCATACTAAGCTGCATGGTTAAGTAATTTTTAGCTGTGATGTCATGTGCACATCAGCTTATCAATGCCGAGGCACCCGGGTGACAATCTGGCTTGCGGTTAGGTAAAACGCCTGCACATCTATTACAGAAGGGATTAAATGTCTTTACTGTACTCACAAACAATGTTGGGGCTATTACATGAACCCAATCACAGATCGTCTGACACATAAGGACATACCTTGATGACAAATGACATAGAAAATATTGAGAGAAATCACTGACCAAAAGTTGCTGTTCCTGTTGGGTGTAAGAATTTCTCTTGAAATAGATATATAAACTTTTACTCATATTGACGCGTTGTGTTCTAACTTGTCAGACAAAGGGCGTACTCTAGATGAAAACACATCATATTTACTTCACAGAATAAAACAACTTCAATTTATCCCTTTTCTGGGCAAGACTCACATTTGTATTTCAAGGAACATGTTTTTATACTTCAGTTATCCTTCATAAGCCATACAGGAACAATTCATGTACTTTTGCTAGATGTCAGTTTGGTCCAAAAATATTCCTTCCTGAAATTATATCACACTTCATGCAGATGTGATAAAAGTACAATTTTTGTCTGGACCTTTTGTGCTTAAGACAATATCTTTAGAACTCATTACAAATTTGCACAATATTCTGGAGTAGAGTTGTGTGTTAGTTTTGATCCACATTTCTCATTCAGATATTTTTTATAAACAATTGCTTTTGATAGAGAGATATCGCCAAGATAGCCACTGTAGCCAGATGGTTTAGGGGCCCACAGGCATAAATTGGTTAATACCTTAACCCTTCCAATACTGAGGCTACTTTCATCCAAAGCGTGTGAAAGCAAAGTTTTTTGAAAACCATTTATACCCTGTCATGTTGGTATTCATTGGATGGCTCTCGCTGTGTACTCTCAGATGCGTACCCATGTGTCTGGGTTTCTGTCACTTTTTCTGCTTTTTGCATCATTTTGCATCCAATGAATGCCAACAAAACTTCGTTTCCTGTGCTTTCGGCAAAAGTAGTCTCAGCATTGGAAGGGTAAGTACTGTCTTGTTATCATGATAATCCTATGTGTCGACTATGTGGACACTCCAGATATAAATATATTGAGTAACTCCACTCTTTGGAATGAGCCCTCTTTCAGAGAGGTAGATCATACAGTGAGCGGCAGCCAAATGGAAATGTATATCCACCCGGTTAGTCATATGTAAGTCTTGCCCACAGTCCCTGACTAGTGTAAGAGAAAACTGATCATGTTTTCGTAACAGAGAAATGTTATGCAACACGCAGGGGTAACACGTAGCAGACTTGGCGCCAGTCCCTTGTAAAATCCCATAAACGACTCCTGCCTACAACACAAGAAAAAAATCAATTAGCTTTTTTTTTGCACAAAATCTTAACTAAGTTGTATAACAAATATTAACTGTAAATAATGGCAGATTTTTTTTTTGAAATTTATTATACTTAGTTGCCTACAGGAGAAACTTTTGAATGCTTTAAGGAGTTATCTTAAAGACCGGGTAGCCAATTTAGATGTTCAACAATGGTAAAGATTAATAGCAGTATAAAGTAAGCAGGGAAAGATGGAAATGGAAGGGAATCAAGGGAGTGGCGCCATCTGCTGAGAAAACAGTCAATTAATTATCTTATCAAAAACCATCAAACAGAGCTGAAAGAACAAAAACATAATTGAAGTATACTTTCAGATATCAAGGCACAATCTTCATATTTACACCTGAGTATTTCAGAATCCTGCATGGGTGGGAAAAATGACATTCTGTTATCAGAAGATAATTTTGACGTTTTAATACCTTACAATAAACTTCATATCTACATACATCTATATATACACACACACACAAATTTATTTACACACACACATAAATATACATATACATATATATATGTATATGTATGTATATATATATATATATATATATATATATATATATATATATATATATATATTTATATATATATATATATATATATATATATATATATATATATATATATATATATATATATATATATATATATATATATATATATATACATAACATTTTCCCATCCAAAAAGGTCCTCCGCAGTCTTGTTCCTGAGTTGGTCAGACATACCCTGTTACGCAATATATACAACATACAATACAGTTAATGATTGGGTTAATGGTACCCATCCCTGGTGTATCTACAACAACACAATATCATTCACTAGTCACCAGTAGGACTTGTCTATCACTTCGTCATCTGTGATCCTGAGTTGACCTTACCGTAAATTCTCAAAAATTTGACCACCCATGGTTTTGGGCCACTATAGTTATTTTGCATAATAATAAATGGGAATCTGGGCAACCCTTGATTTATCGCCAGTTGCTATTTCACAACATAAGGAACTAGCTGTAACTCTTGCTGATAAAACATTAAGGTATTTTCAGAAAACATCCCAGCGGGCACTGTACGTACAATGTACGTACAGTTCGTATAATGTACGTCCAGTGCCCACTGGGATGGGCCGTCCTGAACCCATGGAAATCTTATATATTAAACAGTGTTCCAAATTACTGAGAATCTATAGTAGATACCTTTGGATACATATGTTCAACACATACTAATATCAATATCACATCTTTACGTTACAATCACATATTATCTAACTGCAGGAGAACAACAAAGAAAGAGCTTTAGCACCTTCATGCCTTAATTAATCCATTCATGCTCGATAATCTCCTTGACAAGATTTGTCTGGATCGATAAGATTTTTGAAAATAACTGGAAACAGTGTCTTAGCCAGGATTTAGAAACTGGGTGCCTAAAATTGGCAGTTGTAAAATTTTTGGGCGTCCAAAATTTTAAGGGGGATCACAATATACCAATATACTCATATCTAAACCTTAAACATGTATACATTTATCAAAATAAGGCATGATACCATTAAACAATGTCATGGGAATTATAAGGAGATGAAAAAATTCAATTATAAGCTTGAGATTGAGATTTTTAGAAATTCCACTCAAAAGAATTTGGGTGTCCTGAGGGGTCATTTTTAAGGGTTTGGGTGTCCAAAAAGGCACCCAGACGCCCTGCTGGCTAAGACCATGACTGGAAATAATTGGAATGAAGCACAGATTAAAAAAATATTTAATAGGAGAGTTGCTTGTCTGTTTCTGGTGAAAAAATTTCACACTTTCAAATAGTTTGTGAGTTCAAAGCTTTATTTTTAGTTTATGTTCAAATGTATCAAAGATCTAGATGAAAACTTTCAAGGTAAAATCCAAGATGAATAGTTTAACAGACATGCTTACACAATGGCTCCTAAAAATGAGGTAGTAAATACACAAAACAATGATGAATCTCTCCTAAGTCCAAACTATGCACTCTTGAAATCTTTCAATGATAAGCTGGTCCTAGCTTACAGCCTGCTACACACATATGTTCCCAAGAAATGTTTCAAATAAATAAGGTAGAGTTGTTGAAAAACCAAAAAGCCAATTTCTAAAGCTTGTTCACCCATTCACACCTGGAGATCTTGCTGAGTACTGCCATCTGAACATATGATACATTTGAAAGAAACTTTTGAATAAAGCATAAATTCACAAAATATTTCAAGGAGAGTTGTTGGTGGTGTTCTGATCAGCATATCTTCTTGAAATATTCTCTGAATATTACTCAGGTCAAAAGATGTAAACAAAATAGGCAGGGCATTTTTGGCCGCTAAAGGCATGGGTTTTGATTTGAACAACATTTCCCTTCAAATAATTTCTCAAAATTGCTTTTGTTAGAGAGATATCAGCAAAAAATGTCAGGCACCTTTGGGAACTTAAGGTATGAATGGGCTAAGCATACGCCTATTTCTGGAATTTTAACCCTTATGCTGCTAGAAGCTAATTTTACCAATACAAAATGATGCAAAAATCTCTAAAAATCACTGAAACCCTGGCATATGGGTACTCATCTGAGAGTACTCCGCGAGAGCTTCCGTATGAGTACCAACATGACAGGGTTTCGACGGTTTTCAAAAGTCTTTGCATCTTGGTACTTTGAAAGAAAATAGCCTCAGCATTGGTAGGGTTAAAAAGTTTGCCATAGGAGTCTGCAAGAGAGGGCGGTAGCAGTGAGTAATCTCACTCGGCGGGTCTACTGGTGATGGTTTCATAGACCAAGAAGACTATACATATAGATGGCGTGACGTGCAGCAGGTAGGGCCTCATCCCCTTATAGAACCCTACACCACCTTCGTACCTGCAGAGGAAAACAACAACCAACACATTTAACCCATTGACACTCAGAGTTTCTCTCGAAGGTATCGTCTGCTACTTTCATACCTTTGAAAATAGCTTGTGAACAAAGCAAAATTTCATAAAATATTTGAAGAAGAGTTGTCGTTTGACTTCTGATCAACATTCCTCCTTCAAATAATGTCAAGAAAATGCTTTTGTAAGAAAAATATTTCCAAATTTGTCAGGACTCTTTTGGCCGCTCTGAGTGTGAATGGGTTAACAATGTCCACAGATAGGCACCTGGAATATTTTTGTGATACAATATTGATACAATACAATACAATATCTTAACAATATTCTTTTTTGTGATACAGGCACCGACATAAGTACTTGCCTGCTTGCCCTGGCAAGTGAATTTTTGGGCAAGAATATTTTTGCACTTGCCGAATGGACAAGCTGATTTCTAGCATATGTTATAATTTATCTCGGGCAAGCCACAAATTATGTTGGGCAAGTAGAAATCATTAACTACTTGCCCAGCATGGAAAGTATGTTCTAAAACTTATGTTGGTGCCTGTGATACAGTATCAACATTTTCTTAACCCATTAATGCTCAGAGCGGCCAAAACAGGCCTGACAATTTTGGAGATATTTTTCTGACAAAAGCATTTTTTAGAAAATATTTGAAGGAGAAATGCTAACCAGTGGTCAAACAACGACTCCCCTTCAAATATTTTGAGAACTTTTTCTTTATTCCCAAGTTATTTTCAAAAGTATGAAAGTAGCAGACGATACTTTCTAGAGCAACTCTGAGTGTGAGTGGGTTAAGGATACAATATCTTAACGATACTCTTTACGATGCTTCCTGCCTTCCAGAGACTTAATTTCGCACTGTCATCCTCAAATATTTTGCTAATAAATAGCAAACTACATCAATTTGGAGATGTGCAGGTAGCCATCTTGCCTGTCTAAGAGGTTTCTCAGGAAACTGCCTCTCCAAAAGACAGGCTGGATAGGATAAGTCCCTACCCCCAAGATAATTCAGAATTAGAAAATGGAACCTAAAGATGACCGGGATGCCTATGTAATGTAACAAAAGCTAAATAGGTGTTTTCACTTACCTCCACATTTGTTTGATGTCTTGTAATGGAAGTTTACTTTCCCACAATTCCCAATATGGTTCAGAACCATTGTCTTAGCCAGAATTTTGAAAGTGGGTGCCCAAAATGGGGTATCAGAAAACTTTTGGATATCCAATATTCTAAGGGCAGGTGGACCATAATATCTTCAATTTACTATAACAAAGGATTCATTTTCTAATCAAGAAACATGAGTGATACCTTTAAGTAATGTCCTATCATTCACATTGAAGTGAACATTTCAAAATTATTTGCTTCAAATTGGAATTTCTAGAAATTCATCACAAAAAAGTTAGATGTGGGATTTATGAGGGTGTGGGTGTCCAAAGGAAGTTCAGATGCCCTGCTGGCTAAGACACTGCTTGGAACCCTCAGATAATAGCTTCCACTTACCTCCACGTTTCTTTAATGACTCCTAATGAAAGTTCATTATTACGAAATTCCCAAGATGGCTTGAAACCCTGAGATAATCAGCAAAAAGAGCTTTAACTTACCTCCATGTTTGTTTGATGACGTCTAGGACTCCCCCGTAGTTCCGATGTTGGTCTTGAAGACGAGACCGCACTACTTGATATGGGTAGGTGGCGCTGGCAGCGAAAATCTTCGACAGAGCAGCAAACGCTATGTATTCTAATGACGACTGAAAAATTGCAAAGATTGAGAGTTCATTTAAGCTGTTATGGGGCAACACTTGACCTGAAACAGGGATTGGGACCTTTAAAATTGTCAGGATATAATATCATACCAATATTTTTAACAATACCAATTCCTAACCTGGAAAAGGTGAAAATGTTTGTGAGTGGTTAACAGGGGTTCTTGTGCAAATTAATTATTCTTATCTCAACAGGGAGACTTTTCCAAGGTCACCTTTCCCACATGAGCTCATCTCAAATGACTTAACCCATTCATACCTAAACATCTCCTTGGCATGGATCGTCTGGATCTATATCACTTTTGGAAATAATTTTTGATTGAGGCATGAATTGCGAAACTATTTGAAGGAGACTTGTAAGTTAGTTTCTGATAAACATTATTTTACGGTTCAAATATTTTCAAACACTAGCTTTCGTTAGAGATATAACCAAAATAATATGGTGCGTTAGAGCGCTACAGGTATGAATTGGTTGATTGTCCTGCAGCATGGTCTTAGCCAGCAGGGCGTCTGGGTGCCTTTTTGGATGCCCAAACCCTTAAAAAGAACACCTCAGGACACCCAGATTTTTTAGTGTGGAATTTCTAAAAATCTCAATCTCAAGCTTATAATTGAATTTTTTCATCTCCTTATAATTCCCATGGCACTGTTTAATGATATCATGCCTTATTTTGATGAATTTATTCATGTTTGTGGTTGAAATATGAGTATATTGTGATCCCCCTTAAAAATTTGGACGCCCAAAAATTTTACAACTGCCAATTTTAGGCACCCAGTTTCTAAATCCTGGCTAAGACACTGTCCTGCAGTCAAGTCCCATGCCCCCCCCCCCTCACTCGCACACAATTGTTGTTTGACACACATAGAAATATCGTGATTACAAAGAGAACTGATATAAAGTTTACCTATGGTCCGTTGAGTGTGATGTGCATAATATATTTAAGTCACTGTAGCATTTATTTTAAAAAGAATTTCCATGCACTGCAAACATAATATTTTTAATGTTGTCTTAAATCAAACTGTATATGACACTTGTCACACACATAAATAAATAGACAAGACTCATATGCATATTTAAACATGTGCATTTGCACAGAGAAAATATTGATATTCCTCCACCTATTAGACCCGCAAAGAGTCTGGTTTTCATACACAGCAATATACTTTACTCAAGGATATGGGAACCAATGCAATCGACCATCCTTAAATCAGACTCAGAGCAAAATGATTTTATATCTATCTCAACTTTCTTTTTAGATAGTTCTGACAGGAACGTTCATTGAAATATATGTCTCTGGTTCTGACAAATGTATAACATACCACAGATGAGTCTAGAATCATTTAGTACTTTAACTGCCTATAGATGGCGCCCATAAATGCTGGTGATCACACCTGGTGCTATTTATCTTATTTCTAAATAGGGATTGGGACCTTTTCGCCATATGATACAATATTGATTCTTTCTTAACTAGGGTTGCATACCGTTAACACGAAACGGTACGATACCGGTACCGGTTCTGGCGAAACGGTACCAGTGGTATCGGTATCGTTAACAGTGAAACGGTACCTCTGATCTCTGAGGCCTTATCGGCTTTTTTACGACATTCATGTCGCTAACAAGTGTGGTTCCATTCCTCAATTCTATGACAACAATCAATAGTAGAATTGGGGAACAGAACCAACGATTGAGATGGACATTGACGAAGTTAACCGAAGCAAATGATCGCCACAATGCACTGCAAACGTGCGTGGGATGTTACACTGTATCATGTTTCCCGCCGAATGCCATTCCAGACAGCGTGTCTATAACTGTTTCGTCAGGAATCAGCACACAATGCGTCATCGCCGCATATGGTTGGCAGTAACAAATTGTTTAATCTGTTGAAACGAAGCGGTACTCAAAAACGAAACGGTGCCTTTTAGTACCGGTTCTCAACAAAACGGGTAAATACCGGTTCTTTTCGAAATGAATATCGGTTCCTATCGGTACCCGAGAACCGGTATGCAACCCTATTCTTAACCGTAAAATATCTTACAATATTCTTAACAATACTTTTGGACCAATTAGACCGGGAATGGCATTGATAAATTGCAAACTACCTTCGTTTGGAGATGTCCAAGTAGCAATTAAGTCAATCTTATATGTAAGGCAATACTGGTAGATGAGTTCTTAAACAATATGAATCCTATTCAATATAAGTACTTAATAGTTAATACTGAACGAAGTATAGGTACTTAGCACTATTTCTAAATTTAATAGACGGCCTGCAGTGTTACACTCACCCTTATACAGCAGGTGGCTAATTTGGCCAAAACAAAATGATGCAAAAAACTTGAAAAATGACTGAAACCCACACACATGAATACTCATCTGAGAGAACTCAGTGAGAGCTATCAAATGAATACCAACGTGACAGGGTTTAGATGGTTTTCAAAAATCTTTACGTCCTTGTGCTTTGGACAAAAGTAGCCTTAGAACAGTAAAGCAAGGGTTGGTGTAACAATCACTAGTCACTCACCAGCCTGGTATCTATAGGTCTATTGTAGTGAGTATTATACACGTTTTTCATCTCCTCATAAGCCATGAACTGCAAGGCACCATGGGATACTCCAAACAGCCCTGGCAGGAAGCCCTGAAACAAACGCAATATATTGTCACTTTCAAAATCACAATGATCAAAGAAAGTCAAGGATATACAGGTGAACTTGGATATGATGGACCACTGTACGACAGATTTTTGCATATGACGGATGATATGCTTGGCCCCAGTCCAATGCATATCAAGTATTCGTCATATGTATATGACGGATTTTGCATATGACGGACCAATTTTCCTGGTACCATTGAGTCTGTCATATCCAAGTTCACCTGTATTACACTACACATTAAGCTCAAGAACTGTCTAAAATGATCTGAGATTTAAAGGATTTACACTATTTACCTGGAGTTCTACGTTGGGTTAGTTCAGAGAAAATGGGGTTATGTATTTGTACTCCAATGATAAAATAAGAGCATGATATTAATAAAAAAATATCAGAACTCATTTCATCAATGGCGGGCCTAAGACCTCTCTTTATTAGAAACTAAACCAAATTCTAAGAACTATATTTTGCAGAAACTTATTGATGTCAGGGATCCAGCTTACCACTAGCCCTATAGCCAGAGGCTATAGAAGATTGTGTGGGGCTATGAAAATATTTACCTTTGTGGCCCTGTTGGCTATAAGAAAAGTGACACCTTTAGATCATGCTCAGGATAATATTAAGAAAATAAACTTTGAAGAACACATATCAATTGGCCTTTAATACAGGTCCATTACGAAATATAACAGTGAAAAGCTTACAACTTAAAAAGGACTGCAGGATTTAAAAAAGCTAGGGCTATGTGTTGTTCAAGCTGTGTTTTCCTGAAAAATAGTTTATTTACCTAATCTGCATATGAATCGATATGTTGTGCCTTCTTCGATATCGATAATCGATAAGTTTTTTTTTATCGATTCATTGATACGGGCGTTATCAATGACAGCCCTACTGACACCTGTACTATATATTACAATATACATTAAATCCTCTCACCTTATATAAACCTCTTATTCCCTCTACCCTGTATATTTTTACAAGAGCGTCCAGCATGCCGCTGTAGTATTTGTTCGAGAGGTGCCCTGCAGCGACAGCCTCGGCCGATAACGTAGCCGCCCTGTCGTACTGGAGACACAGGCGCGTCTTCACCACCCAGATGGGGTTGGTTATACATAGCGTCAAGGCTCCTGGAATCAGAAAAATAAAATAAATGATTTATAAAGTGGGAACGAAAGTGTAAGGAGAGACACAATGCATGCAGGAGTCAAAGGAGGGTGGTGATAGATGTACATTGTGATTTTCAATGGTAGGTATACTTGGGGCTTTATCAATCAATTCATATCTGTGTCACAAAAACACTTAAGTTTATTACTTCAGAAATAATTTAGTTAGTATGTTCTTATTGTTCTATAGGGGTTCTAGCCAGAATTTATTTTATGAACTGGGTGCCCAAAATTGGCAATTGTAAATTTTTGGGGCATCCTATTTTTCAAGGAAGACCACAATATACTAAGAATACAACCTGATTTACTTATTGAAATAAGGCATAACATCCGTGTACTATGTCATGGGATTTACATTGGAATGTAAAACATTCCATTATATGTTTGAAAAGGCCTGTTTAAGAACTCACTCCCACCCCCTCCCCCCAAATTTTGGTTGTCATGACTTGCAGGGACTTAGGCACTTAGCCAGGACCTGTCCTATCTGTCTTTTGGACAGGTAGTTTCCTAAAAACCTCCTGTTTGGACAGGCCAAATCTTCTATTATGATTTATCAATTTTGACTTTCTGGGTGTAATAACCAAGTATTTTCCTAACAAACCATCTTCTAGGACATAGCTGAAGTGTAAATTGCCCTTTTTGACACACTAGGCTATTAAATGTAGCTGGTATAAGCATTTAAAGTAGATGAGTAGCTTAATCTGGATGGGCAGATATCATATCTTAACCCTTATCCTGCTGTGAAACCTATAAGCACTGCTGCACACCACGACTATTGTTGTGGTTAGCAGGATAAGTGTTAAAATTGCTGTTTTGAACAGGCATTTTTGAAATCCTGGCTAAGACCCTGGTCTTTGAAGGTTTCGGTGACCAAATGACACCCATATGCCCTGCTGGGTAAGACTATGATTATAGAAGTCCTTACCAGCCTCTGACGCTGCCAGCATGTGTTTGGTGGGACTGAGTGGCATCTGCTCGTCACCATTCTGCATCCACCTCTTCACAGAGTTATAACTGGAAAATATCAATAACAAATGCAATCTTGACTATCTTTTTTATAAAATAAATTTTCACATTTATTTTTTCATTTAAGTGTTGTCTGGCTCTATCCTATTTCACCACGTAAGGCCTAAAAAAGAAATTGTTTGTTTCCTGTAACGGTCTGAAAAAAAATAGGGTAGGTAGGTCGGTAAAAAATATTTCTTTTGGACATTTTTTTTCACAAAAATGTGTGTTTTATGCATGTTTTACGTTGATTGGGAGTTGGGAGTGCGATAAAAACTTTAGGGTAGGGATTTTTTTCAATAAAAACTTGTAAGGGTAGGGTTACAGGAAACAAACAACTTTTTTTAGGCCTAACTTTGAAAATTTTGGCATGATACATAAATAAATAAAATATTCAAATGGGAGTTAGAATGCGGGAAAATGTCCCAGTTACATACATATCATCAAACTTGTCAGTAAGTGTGTTTTGGGGTGTTACAAGCACAAATGGGTTACCGTAAGAAAATTAACCTAAGGATGACATACTATTTCCATAAATGAAAAATGATGGCTTCATAATATTTAGTTTCTAAGTGAATGGTGATGATGACATTTTGAGCTAAAAGAGAGACATTTTAGAGTTTGGAAACGGATGTTTTTCAAAATTTTGTTGAAAGGAATCATATTGACTTAAGTCTACTTCAATCTTTTTCATTATGAATCAACCCTACAGATTTTTCAAGTGTGTTATAAATGGCATTAGAAAGTCTCTCTCTCTCTCTCTCTCTCTCTCTCTCTCTCTCTCTCTCTCTCTCTCTCTCTCTCTCTCTCTCTCTCTCTCTCTCTCTCTCTATATATATATATATATATATATATATATATATGTATGTATATATATATATATATATATATATATATATATATATATATATATATATATATATATATATATATATATATATATATATATATATATATATATATATATATATATATATAAATATATATATATATATACAGAAACTATGTGCTGTAATCAGTACTTACAAGAAGAAGTATAAACCCCATGATGCACCTGCACCCCAAATATTTGGGGTGACACCCTGGTACAGTCCCCTGATGCCCCCTTCTCTCTTGATGGTGCCCAGTGCATCGGCGATGCCCTTATACTGCGGCCGGTTAGCGACTCCAAGACCTTCATTCACTGAAATAGAGAAATGACAATGATTAATCTTTGACACAATTCTTCTGTATTTATCTTTCAGACACACCTAATTCCTTTATATAATTCTTCATTTGTGCAACTCAGATGATAAGGCCTAAAAAAAAGTTGTTTGTTTCCTGTAACCCTACCCTAACAAGTTTTTATTTAAAAAAATCCCTGCCCTAAAGATTTTTCTGCCCTCCCAACTCCCAATCAACGTAAAACATGCATAAAACACACATTTTTGACCAAAAAAATAATGCAAATTTTTTTTTTACCGACCTACCTACCCTATTTTTTCTCAGACCGTTATAGAAAACAAACAATATTTTTTTCTTGGCCTAAGATTCAAAATGTCAGTGTGCAGACAGACACTTTGGGTAGAAATTAACTGTTTCACATCAGGAGCATGCAGACATTCTGACACATCACACATATGGAAATATCTTGGTTTCCAACTTACCATGCATTATTTCCTTCTCAGGAAAAGAAAATACCCAAAGATGTTATTCTCGTTGTGTGTAAGAATATGAATTAATATTCCAGATAGCAAGGAGTCAGACAAAAAATTAAGTTTCATACAACTTTTGTGCTGGTCCTTGTTCTGTAATGCTAGCAATCCTATTTTTTGAGATGATGGTTCTACTCTGGCTTAAAATCGCTGGATCCATCATTAGCCAGTTTTGATTACTTTTTGGCAATAGAAATAATGGGGGATTAGTTATGTCATACCATAGAAGTAGGCCAGGATCAATCTTGACCCAAATAACTATGAGGGGTCACAAACATTGATTTAGTCTAACATCTAGAACAAGCTGGTGGTGTCTAGAGTCGTGAAGCAGACAGCACTTACTACTTACTAGTCACTAAATCAAACAATGATCTCCTTATAAGGATAACCTTTGAAACTTGATCGGTCCAAGTCTGCATTGCATAAAGGTGGCCAATGGAAAAACAAACTGGACGGGCAGGTGGAATATTTCCATAAAAATCAGCCCATCCAGACACCAACATGAACAATACAAGGCTAGTGCATCTAGACGAACACAGTAAGTGCTCCATCTGCTTGTGCAGTAGAAAGATTAATACACAGAGTGATGATGGCATTTGACACAATATTTGTCCTTCAGTTCATAGTTTTAGCCAGCAGGGTGTCTGTCAGAGCTTCATTTGGACACACTAACCCTCAAGAATAACCTTTCAGGACACCCAAAATATGTTGTGAGGGATTTCTTAAAATTATGTCTATTACAAGCATATACATGAATGTCATGTTTAAATTAGGATTTATTGAAATCATGAGCAGTTTGTTTTTACTAAGTATATGAAGGACATGAAGTCACAACTTTAAAAAAAACAAAAACAATTGATATCATTTCATTCAAGTTATGATATCCTTTTTAATGAATTTAGCTATCTTATTTAGGAGACCTAGTACTAATTTTTGAAGTAGTGAGAAATCATGTTTACATGGTTCACTAGAAGCTAATACTGTACTACCAAAAGCATGGGGAACTATCGCTATCAGGTTTAATGAGAAAAACTTGGGTACATGGGGAATCTTCTGGCATACCCAGCTTGTAGCCAACAGGTAAGTAAGTACTATAGAAAATGTTCAATCCCGTAAGGACCCAAGTGCGGCCCCTGATTACCTTGATGGTATATTAGTTCTTATCAGCTTAACCCTTCCAATGCTAAGGCTACTTTCATCCAAAGCACAAGGACAAAACGATTTTTGAAAAACACCTTAACCATGTCATGTTGGTATTCATTGGATTACTCTGGCTGAGAACTCTCAGATGAGTATCCATGTGTCTGGGTTTAGGTCATTTTTCCTTCTTTTTTGCATCATTTTGTATTGACAAAATTAGTCACCAGCAGCATAAGGGTTAAGATGCCAATCGAAGTCACATGCCGGTCAACACCAGCATGTCTACTGTGTCCTCGACGTGACCTAATGTGATTGTATGCTATTATAGTATTCTCATAGAGCTACCGCTGTGAACCCGTTCTCGGCGCCTTGAACCGGATGACATCAGCTCCTCAGCTCAATTCGCCACACAGCCCTCCGAAGCTCCGGTGTAACAGGAAATTTCCCCCCCCCCCTGAAAATTAACCCCCCCCCCCGTGGGGTGAATTTTCCTAGGAAATTTTCCCCCCGGGGGGTGAATTTTCCTATGAAGGCTGTCCTTAGGGTGAAAACTGCAAATCTACCTCCTGACAGGGGGTATTGGCATTTTCTTAGAAAAAAAATAATTGGAGGGTACAAATTCCTAGGAAAATTGGGGGGGGGGGGGGGGGGGGGGGAGAATTTCCTGTGAAACCTAGGAAATATTCCCCCCCGGGGGGGGACATTTTCCAGGGGGGGGGGGGGGGGGGGGGGAGATTTCGTGGTACACCGGGCCATTCTTAATCCGTATTATAGGTCCATGCCTACGGCTCCCTATCATTATCTTTTTCTAAGCTTTAAGTAAGCCTTTATGGCTGCAATGTTACATACCATTGGTGTAAGTGGGTTGAAGTAAACCCACGTTGACCCTATTTCTGAAATCAATGTCGCCATGTAGAATCTATGCTTCTGTCGAATCTATGCTTCTGTCCCTGTGGGAAAGAGTCTAGATATGCTTCTGTAGACCCCAGTAGGCAAGGGTTGAGGACCATATAATATGTTCCAAATGGGACGAGGACAATCATAGACGCTTGTCAGTCAAGGGTCTATGGCTTTAGTTCATTGACCATTACTATCGATGGGTGAAAGTTAGTGCTGGGACTCGGCCCCAAAAACGAACTGGAGCGCCCGGTAAATCTAGTGACCAGAACTTGAGTCCATATTGAGTTTTCCAGCCACACTGACATGATTTTAAGGCAAATAATTTATAACAACAATGCGCCTTGGCATGCGCTGGCACATGCCATGCAAACATGTGGTGTACTGTGCACAGTAATTGACAATCGGTGCACCAAAACATCGCGTGACACCAGCTGACACAGAGACTTGAGAAAAAACAAATTTCATTACAAGAAATCTGTAAATTGGAGAGTTTTGGACATCGGCAGGTGACGCATGCATTGGAAGCATGTGTTGATATAAGTATGAAGGCTGCTCAGAATTTCCCAGCGATCCACTTAGGAACTCGAGCGTTCGGATCGGAGTCCCCAACGCCCGAAAGCTTGAGGTTCTGAGTGCTTGTCTCACAACTAGTGAAAGTATCTGTCAACAGCTACTGCTGGGCGTGTTTCTGATACCAAGGAATCGGCTGGTATTGCCGATCCCTTGAAAAAGGTCGCTATGAAATCACATAGCGATCATTCCGATATCGACAAAATGTTGATAGTGTCATCTTATTGCATTTCAATAAGATGACAAAGTGACGAGAAGACGACAGTCAGTAGCTTAAGTGCACCAGGTAAAATAAGAAGGCATTGGAATGTTGAAACAGTAAAGCATCTGACATAATTTTCATCTAAATGCTATGGTTCTTCCCTCAGTACATGTCGGTAAGAATCAGAATTGGAACGAATCAGAATTTTTCTTCACCGATTCTGATTCCATTTTAACCCTGGCTACCGATCACACTCCTAGCTACTGCTCTGCTGTATGCAATGATTTAGATTTTAGAGGATTTCTTAACAGTGAAGGCTTCCAAAAGAGATTTTTTTTTAAATTGCAAAGTAGTCATAGATGACACCTTTCATCTGTAAAGCAACCATTAGATGACAGGAGGGTATTATAATTGTAATTTGAACACGTTTACATTACAGAACAAAATATAAATTAAAGACATGGGATATGGGTGCGTAATTTATTTCAAAACTTATCAATGATTAATATAAAAATGTATCATATAAAAATTTAAGGCGAACGCTGAAATCTGTGCCAAGGTGAAAGGTCATCAGAAACACGTGTACTAAAATAGCAGGGGAAGATTGGTTCAGACAAGCCCTTGTTACGCACACCACGAAAATCAAATAGTGGATACCATTTCACAAAAGTCGAAAACAAGACTAACCTTGAAAGCGAACTTTGATCAAATCCAGAGGATGTAAAACCAGCGTTGAAATTACACCTCCGCTCACACCGGCAGCCAAGTGCTCCCATTTCACGTGAGAAAAGAATGACAGATTCGCCTTTTCGATTGTGGCCTTAGGCACAAGCCCGCTGGTCGAGCCCATGGCTAAGCGCTACCTTGCTAGTTCTAACTGTCCGTCTCCTTCTAAGTGTGTGTGACGCTCACTTGTCATGTTACATACATGGTTTCTGTGTCAGATAGCGGAGAGTTTACGAAACAACATCAAACCGGAAATCAACATGGAAATTACCCACAATGCATCGCTTACTCGTATTCCCTCACGTGACTTGACGTGATCACATGACTTATGTCGGCCTAAGAAGGTTTCCTGTAAAATAGTGAAAAAAAATACCATTCGGTGGGACAAGGTTCATTTCGGGACCTTGAAATTTGCAAGAATTAAGTTGAGACTAGTATCTTACAAAAATGGCTGATGTCCTGAGGCTAGATTCTGTCATTTCAAGCATAGATGATTTGGAAAAATCAGGTATGACTTTCATGTTCATCTCCATCATCCATGTCCATGCAGACTACAGTACAGTTTTAGAGTTTGATGTTGTGACTTCATGAATCCATCTCTCCCTTGACATAATCATGTTTACCTCAGCAGTCAGCACACATATGATATATATATTTAGGTGTTTAACTTAACTAGCTAGAGCATAAATCTATGGTGTATATATATATATATATATATAATATATATATATATATATATATATATATATATATATATATCGGAGTGGCTATTTACCGAACATCGTCGCGGTAAATAGCGCTAAATTTATCACTATTTACCGAGAGTTTGGTCGGCGAGATCTCGCGAGATATAGTCGTGTTGGAGGTGTGCGCGGGTGTTTCAAGCTTTATTTACTGGCTGTAACGAGGCACAAAAAGTTCGTTTTTGACTTCCAAACTTGGCAGATCGTCATTGTTTGAAATGGGCAAGTTTTTCTATGGGACCTTATGAGCAAAATCAACATTTTGCGGAGTTGAGACAAAAAATATGTTTATACAAACACGCGGTAGTGCTCCTACTACCACTGACTACTAGCGGATTGCCAAGTTTGGATGGCATAAACGAACTGTTTGTGGGGAAAAGCTGTTAGCCAAATAAATTCAGACATACAAGAACTGATAAAGAACTCGTTAAGAAAGTTCGCAAGCAGATATTGTGTGTTTAACTTATAATGGAGTCCTTCACCTGTTCACATCTGTAGTCGGCATATGATTTTAGACAGGTTACAAATATGGACAAATATCTTCATTGCGAAGAATTCTGTCTAGAAATACTGTAGTGAAAGATATTACTCTTGCTGGGTTAAACAATCTCCTCTCTTCGTATGCTACTAGACTAGTACTCTATGGTGTGTTATTTGGTGTTAAGTTCGAATTAGCCTTAGATCATATGTGCACTTCAGATAGGAATTGCTTAGACCACAGGTATTTGTGTCCGTATAATGGTCCGAAAATTGGTAAAAATTGTTACTATATAAAAATCAAATGATTGTGGGGACGTAGGCCACCCTCTTATGAAGCCTGATACGAACTTTCAGGTTTATCCGAGCACTGCAAAGCAAGAAAAAAGACTTGAAAGTATATTGTCAGGACTTGTCTAATATATATATTAGTCCTGGCATTATATACATGTACTTTCAAGTCTTTTTTTCTCGCTTTGCAGTGATCGGATAAACCTGAAAGTTCGTATCAGGCTTCATAAGAGGGTGGCCTACGTCCCCATAATCATTTTCGGACCATTATACGGATACAAATACCTGTGCTTAGACACGGACGCAAACTTACACACGTCCATGTTTCAATCACTTTACATCAGTGCCAGTGGCTCAGCTAATTACGATTCGCTAATTATCCTTGTGCAAATAGGTACATGTCCTTCCTCTCAAGTGTAATTGCACAACTTTTTCACTCTCTTTCCAAGATCCACTTTTCTCCCTTCAGTCTACTTGTATTGCATCAACTCTCTGAAACGCAACTTTTCTCCCTGCTAGTAATGATGAAAGTGAAGGCGCTCTCTGTAACCACAACTACATGTACCTATTAGTTTACGACCATTATTCTAAGCCTTATTTTGATATTAGCATTCCCTGTAAGTTCCACACCAGGGTCTTAGCCAGGATTTTTAAACTGGTTGCCTAAAATTGGCAATTGTAAAATATTTGGGCGTCCAAATTTTTAAGAGGGACCACTATATGCTAAGATTTCAACCATAGACATGAATAAATCTAAATAAGGCATGGTATCCTTGTACAATGTCATGGGAATGATACGGATAATAAAAAACTCAATAATATGCTTGAGATAAACATTTCAAGAAATTCCTCACAAAAAAATTATGGGTATCCTGAAGGGTGCGTTTTAAGGGTTTAGATGTCCAAAAAGATACCCAGACATGTTCCACACTTACTTCCATTCTACTTCTAGTGTAGGAGTCAATATATGGGTTTTTTTTTAATGTTTTACCCCTAACTTTCATTGTCGCATTGCTCACATTTTTTTTATATACTTCATTTGTTGTTTTTTAACCCTTTATGTATCCAGCATAATTGAATGTATTATTAGTTATGCATTTTAATTTTGACTATTTCCACACTTGACGATTAGACATCTGATTTCTCTAATTGTAATTAAGGGGTCTGGCAATGTCGGTAAATAGTGTTTAATTCAATGCTATTTACCGAACATGTCGGTAAATAAGCAAATATTCACCCTTATTTACCAAGATACCTCTCGGTAAATAAGAAATCATTCAACCTTATTTACCAAAATGTTCGGTAAATAACGTTGAATTCACAGCTATTTACCAAGATGTTCGGTAAATAGTGCTGAATTTAACACTATTTACCGAGATGTTCGGTAAATAAGGCTGAAAATTTTCTTATTTACCGAGATGTTCGGTAAATAAGGCTGAGAATTTTCTTATTTACCGAGATGTTCGGTAAATAAGGCAGAAAATTTCCTTATTTACCGAGATGTTCGGTAAATAGCCTCAGCCATATATATATATATATATATATATATATATATATATATATATATATATATATATATATATATATATATATGCCATTGTAGCATTCAGGTCTGTGGCTTGGTCATCACATCACTTCCTTCTTCCCCCAAATTCTTTAGTTATCAAACAATCTCAATTAGGTTTTCTATAGCCCCAAAGTCTCTAGTATTCCTACAGGAAATAGCATGAAGCTATAGTATGATTGGAAAGCAAAAAGTGAAGAAAACTTCACACAGATTTCTGCCTCATTATCATGAGAACTAATTTGCTCCTCCTTTTATTGTTTATTTTAGGTGTCTATGCTGCTACAAGTCTTCTCCAGCAGAGAGCCAATGATGTGCGAGCCAACCGGGTCAATTGGCAGTCCTATCTCCAGTAAGATGTAGTTCATGTTAGATCATATTAACCACTTGCCACAAGGAAGGCATTTATCATTATCTAAATAATCTGGTATCATTGGTAGTATATTGAGATAATCTGAAAAGTGACCTATGAATAAAACCCACTTGTTATCCCACATGCATTAACTTTATAAATTGTGATGTTAAAGTCAGTAGACATGCTATTCATCCCTTATCCGATAGACTTGGAAAATTAACAGACGCTGTCTTTGTCATCAGCATTAAACTTAACTTCAACAACTAGCCTTACTTGTCAAGGAACTTCCCGACGTTTCTTAAATCATCCATCCCTTTTCCAGTATTTAAAAAGGACTTCAACTTCATCCCAGTTTGACAAAATTAGCCGTAATTGTGTAAGAACTTACTGACTTTCTTATTGCCATCCATCCCTTTTCCAGTTTTTTAGAAAAAAATTTGAGAAGTTTTGAACATTTTAATTACTCTGTCTATCTTTGTCATCTGCAGGGGCCAGATGATATCACAGGAGGACTTTAACTTCATCACCCAGTTTGACAACAGCAGTCCGGAGCAACGCAGCGCCATCTTGAAGCACAACCCCTCGCAATGCGCGCGCACATTCCTGAGTCTGATGGGCCACATCTCCAAGGACCAGACGGTTCAGTACATCCTCACCATGCTGGACGACATGCTCATGGTAAGGAGCTTCCATCCATTTAGTAGAGAAGTTACTAATTGTTGGCTTCAATTCAATAGCATATTAAGAGCAGAAATTTCAAAACTGCACGTCCCATTTACAGGGTCTTAGCCAGCAGGGTGTCTTTTGGACTCCCAGGATCATATAAAATACCTGATTTTTGGTAAAAAGACTTTGGTATGTGTTTGCTGTAAATACTAATTCCATGTTAAATTTCTTAAAAGTTTAACTTCACAATAAAAACAAAGACATTTCTTGAAGAATTAAGCTTATAATTATTTTTTTGTTAATGTGCATATTCAGTGTAGTGATTTTTACTTTTTCAGTCAGGCATTTTGGACACCCTAAATCCTTGAAATCACAAATTAGACACCCTATTATGAAATCTGGGCAGCAATTCCAAAATTTCTGCCTGTCCAGACTTGTGAAATATTTTGTTTAGCAGGTTCTCCATCAGTCTAGATTTTCAAAACTCATATTAAATTAGACAGAATGATTAGGTTATTTAAAGTAAACATTTTTTGGAAAATATATTTTAGTGAAAAACGATTGTCATTGGGTATTCTTTGAAAGTTGGTATGTTTTATATTATTTTAGGAGGATAAAAGTCGAGTGGAAGTTTTCAAGGATTATGCCAAGAAAGTGAAGGAACCAGTGTGGTCTCCATTCCTGAATATGCTGAACCGCCCTGATGGCTTCATAGTTAACCAGGTAAGAGAAAGTAATAGACCATATAGTCTTAGCCGGCAGTGCATATGGGCCTCTTTTGAACACTCAAACCCTCAAAAATCACTTGTCAGGACACCCAAATTTTACTATGAGTAATTTTTGAAAATGTTAATTTTAAGTATATAATTGAATTTTTTCACTTCAATGTAATTTCCATTAAATTGTATAATAAGGATTTTATCCCTCATTTTATTAAGTAAATGGCTGTCTATGTCTGTAATCTGAGTATACTGTGGTCTTCCTTGAAAAATAGGATGCCCCAAAGTTGTACAATTGCCAATTTTGGGCACCCAGTTTCAAAATCCTGGCTAAGACCCAGCATTAGTCTTAAATTATTAATAGGAATCTGCGGTGTCCTAGTGTTACAATGCCTGGCTCCCAAGTGTGAGGTCCAGGATTTTTTTCTCCAGTGGGTCCTCAAAGGTGGGTTAGCCTTGTTGCTATATATAAGCGTGTGGCATTGTGGAGGGCTGTCTAAGGTGCTTCTGCAAATGAAAGACCCTTGGAACTATTTGTAAATAGAAGGGAATTTCTTCCCCGTTCCTGGTTTGTATTTCATATCTATCAAGGTTGTCTGTATCTATACGTATTCTCTCTTCTCTATTTGCAGACTAGTCGCATCATTGCTAAGATCGCCTGTTGGGGTAAGGATCAGATGGAGGGATCAGATTTACAGTACTACCTCACATGGCTGAAAGATCAACTCAGAGCTCCTGTAAGTCAAAGCTTTATCTCTAAACTTAGAATTCACACTTTATTGAGTACTATATATTTTGAAAAATATGAGTCATGACTCATGTCAGTAAGTATCTAAAAGTGTGCAATTGCTTAACCCAATCATAGCAGCCAAAACTGTCTGTCTATTTTGTTGATATCTCTAAGCAATATTTAGAAAAGCAATATTTAGAAAATATTTGATGGAGAGTTGTTCATCAGAATTCTATCTACAACTCTCCTTCAAATAGTTTGTGAATTTGTGCTTCATTTGAAAGTTATTTTTAAAAGTATGATAGACCCAAACGACACGCGTCAAGTTGATCTCTAGGCACAAATGGGTTAATGCTAATTCTATCAAAGAAGCATGGTGATCATATGACAAAGTGTTGTACTCAAAATGCATATTTTATCTCATTCAAACAGAAAAGTTGGGTGCCAACCTGTCCAGATAAAGCAAGATTGCAGTCATGTGGTACAGTTTCTTTACCAGTGTACTTATTGTGTTGTAGAATAACGAGTACCTCCAAACAGTCGCGAGATGTCTTCAGATGATGGTGCGCATTGATGAATACAGATTTGCCTTTGTGGAAGTGGATGGAATTAGCACGTAAGTTCCCCTATATTCTAACCCACTCATGCCTGTAGCAGTCAAATCCGCCTGGCAATTTTGGTGATACCTCTCTAACAAAATAGTCCAGTAGCCAGATCAAGAAAAGGGCTCTATTTTAGAAGTTAGGTTAACCCGAGAGCTAGAAAATTTCCGTCGGTATCATGTTTTAGGCCCACACTTGGGGCATACCACCAGGGTGGATGTAGACTTCAGAAGTGGTGCACATCTTTTTTATGGGGTCATGTCTTAGACACCCCAATATATGTAAAAAGGCCCCAAAATGGTCAAAATAATAGGTATAGGGGTAGGAAAGGCACCCTAAAACACTCATAACTCGGCTTAAACCAAACATAGGGATGAGTGTTTGGTATCAAAATGTTGGTAGGAAAGAGAAGTATCTTATGAAATAGTAAACACATAATTAACTCAATCCCATGATGTAATAAAGGTCATTCAAGGTCAAAATGGCTGCCAAATCAAGAATCTGGGATTTTCCCGTATTCTATAGTTTCCGTTTATAAACTTTTCAGTTTTTTTGAAGGTATGTATTTCTTTTTTGTAGCCACTTTTTCTAAAGGAATGTCTTTTAATGGAATTGTTGAACATTTTAGAAAGTTCATTGACTAGAGTTTTAAGTCCAATTTTGAGCTGTAAGGTACAAAATAGGGTACCAAGCCCACCTGGAGACCCCAAAAAGTGCCTAAAATGGTAAGAATTTGAAAACTAAAATAATTGTATCTTAAGTTTTATAAGTAGGAAGGGAGCAGATGATGCACCAAAACATCAGGTTTAATTTTCTCCTCAATCTGGAAGATAATGGAAAAATAATATTGAAATTAAGGGGTCGTTGAAGGTCAAATAAAGGTCAAAATATCATTTTTTCCCTAAAAAAATCAAATTCTGATCAAGAGATTTTGATGAAGTACTTGTGTTTTGTCATTTTATAATTTCCAAACCAAGTTACCACAATAATTGACAGATAAATAATCTCAACTATGGTCCAACAAAACAAATCATTTTCTACCATTTACCGGTGAAAATGAAGTAGTTTTAAGTCAATATGGAGGTGTGGAATGTGGCATTTGGCTATTCAATGCTTATGATAAGTGTTTACGGACGGCTTATGAGAAAGCGCTAGTATGGGACCACTGTTTAGGGCATAACAGTTGTGAGCACCAAACATATTAGGCATTGTTTGGTATCAAAATGTTTGTTGTAAGACAGTCTTTCCATTCCATGCAACCAGCCTAGGGTAGGGTCTATTGTTGTGATACTAGAGGTCATTCAAGGTCAAACTAACCCCACTTTCATGATTTAAGGCATTTTGTCTTTGAATTTTCCATTTAGCAGCTTATCAAGTTCTCCTAGAATACATATTTTATCCTGGAAACATTTTTAGGTGAGAAATAATTTTTAAAAGGATTCTGAGACATTTCTAGGTCATTTCAAGAGAAAGTCTGGACCAATTTGGAATATTTGGGGACCAAAATGACAAAATGACTGATTACGGGTGCACTCAAATATTTAAGTGAGGCAGCAGAAAGTTGACATAACAGATCGAGTCATATCTTATGGTATGTCAGCTTTCATTTCTAATGGGGAGAATAAGTCTTTTAACTTGCGGCATTACTTGCTTATTGTGTTTGTCATGTAAGATTATAAAGGCAGTGCAAAATATCACTGAGATTTAAGGAAAAAATGAAGGTCAAATAAAGGTCAAAATGTCATTTTTTCTCTAAAAAGTTTGAATTTTGATGGAGAAATTTTGATGAGGTACTTCTGTTTTGTCATTACATAATTTCCTAACCACATTACCACAATAATTGACAGACAAGATACCTTAAATATATTTTACTAACAATGTTTTACCCTTTACCTGTGAATATGAAGTACTAGTTTTAAGGTAATATGCAGATGTGGAATGTGCTATTGGACAATTCATGCCTAAATTAAGTGTTTAAAATCGAGTTGTTAGAAAGTGCTAGTAACATATGGGACCACTGTTTAGGTCATAAAAGTTGTGGGCACCAAACATAATAGGCATTGTTTGGTATCAAAATGCTTGTTGTAAGACAATCTTTCCATTTCATGCAACCAGCCTAGGGTAGGGCATTTTGCTGTGATATAAGAGGTCATTCAAGGTCAAACTACCCCCAATTTCATGACTTAAGGCATTTTGTCTTTGAATTGCCTGTCTAGTATCTCATCAATTGCTCCTAGAATACATATTTAATATTTTTTCCTAAAAAATATTATTTTTAGGTGAGAAATATCTTTTTAAAGAGAAACTCATGCCTTTTAAGGTTATTTCAAGACAAAGTCTGTGCTAATTGTGAATATTTAGGCATAAAAATTCCAAAATGCCTGATTTTGGGTGCACCCAAATATCAATTTAGCAGCGGAAAGTTGACACAACATTTTTATCATATGGTATGTCAGCTTTCATTTTCAATTGGGCATATACGCCTTTTAACTTGCCAATTTGTGTTTGCCATGTAAGGTTAAAGATAGCGTTAAATATTATTGAGATTTAAGGGAAAATGGAATGTCAAACCAAGGTCAAAAGGTCAAAAAGAGCATTTTCGACTTTGAAGCAAAGATCGGTATACTGCAGTTTTATTTTGGTCAAACGAGTAATGCTCATTTGCTTGAAAGGAATAATTGGTAATCATGAAATTAATTGAATAGTTAGTATGCAATAATAAGAATAAGTTGCTTTGTATCTATTTCGAGGTCAAAGACTGAGACTACCAAGGTTTTACCTAAGTGCGATTTCTGATTCAAATTCAGTGGTAACATAATCAAAGGTCAAACATGGGAATAATTCAATTATTTATGAAATTGAAGTAGATTTTTTAGTCTTCCTACTGTAGTTTACTTGTTAATGAAATTTATAACCAATCTCTGTACAGAAAATTGGGAAGTCATTCAGTTCAAGGATAGCTTATTGATACTATTGACCAGTACAAACTTTAGTATTTTTGTGAATTTAGAGGTCAGCTAGATTATTTAGCTCATTTCAAACCTAGGATAATTTCCACAACTCATGCAGTAAAGCCAACTTCAGCCATAATTATCTTAAGCTTCTTTGATGCATAGAAACAGAATTTTGGGGCTAGAATTGTTAACACAATGCTAGCTTCTCCTTATGATCTCTAAATTTTATGTACAATTTCTTGTGTGACAGTCCCTGTTGTGGTTTAGAGGTCATTGAAGGTCAAGATGAGCTCTGGTATAGGTTTTTGAATCTTTCACTTCAGAAGATGTCCGCGTTTTTACAAATTCCTTTGATGTGCATATATTGTCAATGATTAATGTCTTAGATAAGTCAAATCTCTCCCAGAGGTTATAGGAATTGCTATTTAAACAATTCTTTAATCAGTTTATTTAGCTGTTTATTGAAAAAATCCAAAAGGCTACCACTATTTATGAATGCACATACACTAGTCGTAGATAGCATGACCATCAGCATAAAATGGATTGGATCCTAAATGGGGATTTTTAAATTGACCAAGTCAGATAGTGGAGTGTGTAAATAACTAAATAGGCTTGTTTTCCAAAATAGATTAAAGTATGTACACATATTTTATGTACTCTAGGTTGCACATGCTGGAGGTCAAATAAAGGTTAGATATCTAACTATCAGAGAGGTTGGTACTGAGCTAGGAATTAATGTAATGGATAATAAAAGATGTATGTACACCAAAATTAGGTAAAATCCATTTAGATAATGCCGAACTATTCAAAATCACAGTTATGGTTTCCAAATAACGAATGGAACCACTGACAGATACATACCTAGTTTATTATATGAAATTCATGATACTTATTTCTTTAATTTGATTCATGATCTTCTGCCTAGCTTTCATCAAACAATTTCGAAAGCTTTAAAGAGACATTTGTCACCTAAAGGCTTACAATGTACTCAATGTTTGGTGCAGACATATGTAAGGCCAGCATGTGAGTTAGTTATTTTAGCCAAATACAATCAAAAGCAACTTATTTCATCTGGTAATGTTTATATGTAGTTGTAAACTACCTCAGTTCCTCCACTTCATGATTGGAAAATATTCCTTTCAGGTGAACTAAGACCCTGGCATTTTTTTACCAAAGTGTAACTACTGCATTGAGATATTTGCTTCAAAGTCACAAATACTCTTTTTGACCTTAGTTTGACCTTAAACTTTTACACTATCTATATTTTACACTGGCTTTAATCTTTAAATGTAATATGATTTTTATACTATTAAACCTTGTGTATAAAGTTTGGTATGTTGAACATGAATGACACTAAAAGTCAATATTGGTCCTGTTTTTTAGAACAATTCAGAAGTTGCTTCTAGGTAAAATCCTGGCAGTCTCAGTCTTTGACCTCCAAATAGATAGAAAGCAACTTGTTCTTATCTGAAAATGTTCTTTAAGTTGTAAGATAATCGTTTCTTTAGTTCATGATTGTCAAATATTCCTTCCAGGTGAATAAAAATTACTCATTTGAACAAGATGCAACTGCAGTATTACAGATATTTTCTCCAGAGTCATGAATACTCTATTTGACCTTTTGACCTTGGTTTGACCTTCATTTTTTCCTTAAATCTCAGTAATATTTTACAGTCTTTACTTGTTTGTGAAAACACAAAAGGCAAGTTAAAAAGCTTATTTCCCCCAGTGAAAATGAAAGGATGTCAACTTTCTGCAGCTTCACTAACTATTGGGTGCACAATCAGACATTTCGTCATTTTGACCCCTAAATATTCAAGATTGACCCAGACTTTGTCTTAAAGTAACTGCAAAAATGTCTGAGAATTATTATTAAAGATATTTCTCACCTGAAATATTTGCAGGAGAAAATATGCATTCCAGGAGAATTTAATAAGCGGCTAAGGCCACTCCAATTTATTTACTTGTCTTACGTGCTCAGGAGGTAGGAAATGAGCCATTTTGGATTAAAAAATAAGTTGAAAAATGCGACTTTTTTTATTATTTTTCTTTTTTTTAGAGTCTGCCGACCGGGACTGGTAGCGATATGTTTCTACCAGCCTATTCTCAACTAAATAAAATCAATCAATCAATTAATCCCCGTGGCCTGAAGGGTGGGAGGTATACCTCCTCAAGTCTGAGGCTCTACTACAGCAATGATAGCTTCCTGAAGTTGATTGAATCACCCTTACAAAGAATATTCTTAAAACTTGCACTTTTTTTTTTTTTTTTTTTTGGAGTGTGACAGAAAATTTTAAAACCACTTTCGTCCGTAAGACACCAAAGGTGACTTTTTTTTCTTTTCTTTTGGAGTCTGACTGGATTTCTTTTCCAAAAAAAGCTCGTAAGACAAGTAATTAAATTGGAGTGGCCTAAATGGAAAATGCAAAGACAAAATGCCTTAAATCATGAAATTGTGGTTAGTTTGACCTTGAATGACCTCTAATATCACAGCAGAATACCCCTTCCTAGGCTATTTGCTAGAAATGGAAAGATTGTCTTACAACAAGCATTTTGATACCAAACAATGCCTATAATGTTTGGTGCTCACTGCTCACACTTTCTATGCCCTAAACAGTGGTCCCATACTAGCACTTTCTCACAGCTCTATCTTAAAGAATTAATGTAGGCATGAATTGTCCAATAGCACATTCCACATCTGCATATTACTTAAAACTACTTCATTTTCACAGGTAAAGGGTAAAAATGTTTTGGTAAAACATATTTAAGGTATCTGGTCTGTCAATTATTGTGATAATGTGGTTAGGAAATTATGTAATAACAAAACACAACTACTCCATCAAAATTTCTTCATCAAAATTTGAATCTTTAAGAGAAAAAATGACGTTTTGACCTTTATTTGACCTTCATTTTTTCCTTAAATCTCTGATATTTTACACTGCCTTCATAATCTTACATGACAAACACAATAGGCAAGTAATGTCACACGTTAAAAGGCTTATTCTCCCTATTGAAAATGAAAGCTGACATACCATAAGATGTGACTCGATCTGTTATGTCAACTTTCCGCTGCCTCACTTTAATATTTGAGTGCACCCGTAATCAGTCATTTTTTTTTTTTTGGTCCCTAAATATTCCAGATTGGTCCAGACTTTCTCTTGAAATGACCTAGAAATGTCTCAGAATCCTTTTAAAAATTATTTCTCACCTAATAAAATATTTCCAGGATAAAATATGTATTCTAGGAGAACTTGATAAGCTGCTTAATGGAAAATTCAAAGACAAAATGCCTTAAATCATGAAATTGGGGGTAGTTTGACCTTGAATGACCTCTAGTATCACAACAATAGACCCTACCCTAGGCTGGTTGCATGGAATGGAAAGACTGTTTTACAACAAACATTTTGATACCAAACAATGCCTAATATGTTTGGTGCTCACAACTTTTATGACCTAAACAGTGGTCCCATACTAGCGCTTTCTCATAACCCGTCCATAAACACTTATCATAAGCATTGAATAGCCAAATGCCACATTCCACACCTCCATATTGACTTAAAACTACTTCATTTTCACCAGTAAATGGTAGAAAATGATTTGTTGGACCATAGTTGAGATTATTTATCTGTCAATTATTGTGGTAACTTGGTTTGGAAATTATATAATGACAAAACACAAGTACTTCATCAAAATCTCTTGATCAAAATTTGAATTTTTTAGGGGAAAAATGATATTTTGACCTTTATTTGACCTTCAACGACCCCTTAATTTCAATATTATTTTTCTATTATCTTCCAGATTGAGGAGAAAATTAAACCTGATGTTTTGGTGCATCATCTGCTCCCTTCCTACTTATAAAACTTAAGATACAATCATTTTAGTTTTCAAATTCTTACCATTTTAGGCACTTTTTGGGGTCTCCAGGTGGGCTTGGTACCCTACTTTGTACCTTACAGCTCAAAATTGGACTTAAAACTCTAGTCAATGAACTTTCTAAAATGTTCAACAATTCCATTAAAAGACATCCCTTTAGAAAAAGTGGCTACAAAAAAGAAATACATACCATCAAAAAAACTGAGAAGTTTATAAACGGAAACTATAGAATATGGGAAAATCCAAGATTCTTGATTTGGCAGCCATTTTGACCTTGAATGACCTTTATTACATCATGGGATTGAGTTAGTTATGTGTTTACTATTTCAAAAGATACTTCTCTTTCATACCAACATTTTGATACCAAACACTCATCCCTATGTTTGGTTTAAGCTGAGTTATGAGTGTTTTAGGGTGCCTTTCCTACCCCTATACCTATTATTTTGACCATTTTGGGGGCTTTTAACATATATTGGGGTGTCTAAGACATGACCCCATAAAAAAGATGTGCACCACTTCTGAAGTCTACATCCACCCTGGCGGTATGCCCCAAGTGTGGGCCTAAAACATGATACCAACGGAAATTTTCTAGCTCTCGGGTTAACCTGAATCCCAAAAATGGGTGGCTGGCTACTGTACTATATTGAAATACTTCCCCATTCTAGGGATCATTGACCGAAACCGAGAACTCTCTTCATTAGCAGTCAACACCTTTCTTCTATAACTCACCAGTAACCGGCCAGCGGATAATTTTAACCAATGCTTTACCAATAAACCACTTAGAATAAATGGCCCATCCAGCAAGCCACTAACATGGTACTCAACACCTATGCCTTGAAAACGGCTACCACTTGATGAAATCTGCCCCACTAAGATTTCCTGCACGTAACAAAGACGTGTGCGGCAATTATTCTTAGGGTAATCAAAAGCGGTATGTATTCCGAGTGCAACAGGGGGGAACCATTTCTGTATTAGACAGTCAACATATACTGACTCTGGGGAATCATTCATGGGGGGTAGTTCCAGAAATAAATGGGTAGCCAAAAGAACAAGTTTCTGCAATGTTTTTTGTTTCTGATGCCAGGGGCAAACTCATTTCATATGATCTAAGGGCGGATGTGTGCTGTTGGTGGCTAGTTTTGCCAATATAAAATGATACAAAAACCCTGAAAAATGACTGAAACCTGGCACATGGGTACTCATCTGAGAGTTCTCAGTGCGAGCTATCCAAAGAATACCAACATTACAGGGTTTTGATGTTTTTTATAATCTTTGCATCCCTGTGCTTTGGACGAGGTCGTCGCAGCATTAGAAGGCTTAATAAGATTTCCCACTCACCTTGGGGTCCTCATCCTTAGCAGACACAGTGATGATCGGCCGACCAATGGGGTAGGTCTCGGCAATGGTGGCCCTGTAGGTACCAGGATCGATGAAGACTGGAGAGAATGTGTTACGCTCGACAGTGACCGCTACTGTGGCCGTACCGGTCTGCTGTGGTGTGGCCTGATCACGCGCAATCACCCGAATCTGAGAATAAATCATAAAGCTCATTATGATAGCTGTTCCATCAGAGATTTGTAACAATCATGCAAAATTTATGAGATGAAAATTACAAAAGAATGCCCAATTTTGTGAAATTTTTAGTGTTTCATAAAGACAAGGAAGCTGAAGGTATGTAACTGGCACATGCAATTACAATTAAAATTTTATATAATGCATCATATCTTTAAGTATGGAAGAAGAGGTTAGGAATAACATTGAAGAATCAAGTGCATATTGTAACAATGATCTCTGGTTAGTAAGCAAAATATCTAAAATGAAACAAATAAGAAAATGAAAACAAATATTATATGCATGCAAATCAGATCACTGAAATTTTATATTTCATAAATCAAACATTATAGAAATTCTACAATGGATCAAAGGATTTAATGTCCTTTAGATAAAGTACATCTTTTGATGGTAATGTAAGAAATACTGACCATGTAGAGAGTTGTCTTGCTGCCATCGGCTGTGAGTTTTTTACCCAGGTAGATGGCGCCAGTGGTAGGATGAATATAGAAGAATTCGGGAGCAGACTGGTCACCAGCGATAGCATAGGTTATTGCACTCTTTGGCCCCTGGAAAAAAACAATAAGAAAGTCTCTGATAAAAAGATATATTCCCCTCATCAATTGCCTCAAAAAGATTCAACATACCTTCATATTGTTTTGATGCAAAAATTTGTAACATGTAGTTATATTTGTAAGTAATATCTGAAGTGTGGGTATAATCAATAATCCATTGTTATATGTAGTTATATCATACATATCAGTATACTAATTTTACACTAATATCAAGTGTTGCATATCAAAGACTTATGACTCTGTACTGAGTTCGTTGCGAGGTCAATATAATCAATCAATCAATCAATCAATCAGACAAAATGGTTTCCTGGATGAAAGTGAACTTACAGCTACATCATCATCTGTTGCCGTGACAACAGTGATGTTCTGACCCAACGGAGCATGCTCGGAGACGGTGGCAGCGTAGCTCTTGGGGTTGAAGACCGGTGCATACTCGTTGCGCCTCACTTTGATCAGGACCGCCGTGCTAGATTCCATCTTTGGGTTCTTGTTGTCATATACATACACCATCAACTGCAAACACAACGAAGAATCATCACAATCTTTAACATAAAATATGATTACCTGTACCCTTAATCATCTATCGTTTCAAGGTTAAAAGTAAGTAGATTTAAGGGGAAAATTAATCCTATTTCATTTTACCTATATTATAAATCCTGTTTTATATTATTGTTAATTCAACGAACTTTGTGTGAAAATGAATTGAAATTCCACATTCCTCTACTACCAATCACTACCACAATCTGACATGGAACTTATTTATAAAACAAGCATGCTTATACAGATTTTACTGAGCACTGTACGTATGACCTATTGTTGTTTTTCCTATACTTACAGTGTAGGAGGTGGCGGTCTCAGTATTGAGAGGTCTCTTGACATAGATCTGTCCACTAACAGCATCAATGTAGAAGAACTCCTCAGCGGGTGCAATACCACGAGTCTCAAACCTGATGGCACCCTGAAATAACATAAGATAAGATTGGTTTTACACACAATTAGGTAATTAGGTAATATGAGATACGCATATTCATATATATATATATATATATATATATATATATATATATATATATATATACATATATATATATATATATATATATATATATATATATATATATATATATATATATATATATATATATATATATATATATATATATATATAAACCATTATAAGAGAAATCTATGCCCTACACACAGTGCATTGCTAAAATGTATTTATGCAGATAGGTGTCAAACAAAAAGTAGTGAATGCCCCTATCTACTATAATCAACCACATACTAATGAGTTGCAACCCTCTTGTTCTGCAAATTAACCCTAAAATGAGGTTTGAGTGGAGTATGTATTTTTTGCCTAAAAAAGACATGAGAGATGTGTACATTTCATGCTCACCAGATATTGATGAGTGCACTTGGCCCTCTGGTGGACAAAATACACACTAAAATGTGTTTTGATGAGCAAGTGCTCTTTTGAGCTGGCAGACAGTCAGATTTTGGTATGGGAAGTCTTTTAAGTATCTAACATAGGCCAAAAAGACTCACAGGGAAAGCTCTATACATGATCTATCACTTATACAGGCACAGCTTGCATATGTCTACCAGCAGTTTGCCTTTGTGCATGCAGGAATAGGGTCTTATCAAGGTAGTACACTGATTGTATGAAGCTGGGTCAATTGAACCCTCTCATGCCAAGAAAACCCTTGAAAAGTGTTGTCTGGATCTCTGATAGTACTTTTGAATCCAACCCTACCAAGTTTTTACGCATAAAAAACACTACCCCAAAGTTTTTTTCACCCTTCCTAACTTTCAATCAACAAAAAAGATGCATGAATCGCACTCTTTTTTTAAGAAAAAAAAATAATCCAAAAAAATATATTTTACCTACCAACCTAACCTATTTTGTTGCAGATTGTTACAGAAAATAAACAATTGTTTTAGGGTCTAAATAACTAGTCTTCCAAAGAAAAGTTATTGCAGTTGCCGTGATTATTAACCCTTAACCCTAAGGCTACTTTTGTCCAAATTGCACAAACGCAAATATTTTTGAAAACCATCTAAACCCTGTCATGTTGGTATTCATTCGATAGCCTTTCGGGGGTACTCTCAGATGAGTTCCCAAATGCCAATGGGTTTCAGTGATTTTCTCAGGATTGTTGTATCATTTTGTATCAAGGCCAACTTAGCCATCAGCAGCATAAGGGTTAAGATATTCCCAAGCAGGACACTCGCTTGGCAGTGTGAGTGGGCAAAAAGAGCCATGGGCCCATCAAGATGTCACGTAGGTCGCAGTCTGCCATGGCTGCCATCATGCGAGTATTGAGAGCCGAGACAAGACAGTCCAATCCCTCCAGGGACAAGCAAACACCACTAGCATTAAAGAGCTTTTAACAACATGTCTAGCAAGATCCTCACAACATCTCTAGTCGTAGGCTTAATCATAGTGTACATTGGGCTTAGTCTCACATGCTTGGGAGTACCTTGGGAGTAACCCCTTAACCCAGTAATGCTTATGAATTTCCTCCACAAATTGTCGTCTGGATCTAAAATACTTTTAACCACAAATTTGGAAAAATAATATTTTACATAATACTTCTAATGAGTGCTGTTGGTAATGTTCTAATGAACATTTCTTCTTCAAATATTTTCCCAACTATGCTTTTGCTTGGAAGATGTCATCAAAATTCTGTAGTTGCTTTTGGCCGCTGTGAGCATTAATGAGTTTTAATGCCCAAAACATTGGGACACATATGCCAATATTTCACATATAAAGTGTTTTTGAGTAAAAACTTGAATTGAAGATGTTTTGTATATTCATATTAAGAAAGTATCTTTAATTTGTTTCTCCTATAGTTTAATTGGTTCATGTCTGAAACTCAGCATACTTGTTTAACTGTGATGCCCATGAACCAAAACAAAATTTGAAGAAATGCTAATATTTCATTTTTTTATCAAGACTTCCAAAGTACATTATCTAATAACATTTCTATCTTCTTATGGTTTATGTAAGCTTTGGAAAATGCTCTTGTACAATTAAATCCTCTAAGTTGTCAGGCAAGCTGTATACACAGAAGATAAATAAGTTTTATAATGATAGCGTTGAAAAATGCCCTGAAGGTGTACATTTCTTGAAAGGAATCCCAGATCTTTTCATCAGATAAAACTGTAATGGGTGACAAATCCCTTGCTAAATCCTTTTGATGATAAGTATCGTCTGATGCTATGATATTTATAAAGATAACTAGAAAATAGATAAAATATTTTGATTTTTTTTTAAATGAAGGAAAGATGTTGGTTGTGTTATAAGTAAAATACCCCATTCAAATATTTTCCATTCTCTCATCAAAAAATATCTCCCAAATAGTCTGGCTTAATTATGGCAATTTATAAAGTATTGCTTTAACCCTTTTAACACCAAAATACTAAAATTGTCTGACAATTAAAAGTAAAAATACTGGACAACAAAATACAATCTAAAAAAATTGATTAAGCTTTGTTTCTCTTAATTCAGTGGCATTTTTTAACAAATACGTGAAATATTTTTACTGGAACATATTCAGAGATCATCAGGTGACAATTTAAGTAAGACTGAGTTAGTGAATGTATTTGGTACGGTTAGCTCATCCATTCTTCTCTGTAACTGCCGAAAGGGGAGAGATTATTTTGACAATATCTCTCTGACCAAAGCTCCTTTTGAAAAAGATCTTTTAAAGTGTTATAAGAACACAAGCAACAATATCTCCGTTAACCCCTTCCTGCCTGCAGCGCCCAAAAAATGCCAGACTTCATTGGTGATCTCTCTCCAACAAAATGATTTTTTTTCAGAAAATATTTGAAGGAGAAATATTGATCAAAATCTAACCCACAACTTATCCTCCAGGCAGGAAAGGGTTAAATGTTTAGAATATATGCTTAAATTTATTCTCATTAGTATCACAGTATCAGGAGGACACCTTATTAGGGAACCTCTGAGCATATATTGGTTAACCCATTAACGCCTGCAGTCCTTCTTGACATGTGGTTCCTGTACCCAAAATACTTATGAAAATAACTTTGGAAGGAAGCATACATTCACAAGACTTGTGGACTGGATTCAGATCTCCATTTCTCCTATTAATATTACTGGAAAAGGTGCCCTGGTTATTAGGATATTGCCAACATAGTCAGGGCATTTTGGGGTGTTTGGGTATGGATGGGTAAAAGGGATCTTGGGTGTGTGTTACGCTTCATTGCACAGTCAACATTCAGAAAACTAGGTCACACAATCCCCACTCTTAAAGGCCTGGCACAGAGATGCTTATGTTATTTAGTTGTTTTGTATACTTCAGTATTGAGGATGGGCGATCTTCCTTCCTAACTAATACAAGGATGAGAGGTAAAGTAGAACCACTTGAGATTCAAGTGGGCTGAGAGTGGAGTTTAAGTGGTATTGACTCATTACTTAAGCATGGTACAGCAAATATGTACTTATCCATTTATTTAAACAACCTAGGAGAAAATTGTTAATTGACATATTCACCCTTCTATTCAGTTCTACTAAAGCAAAATACATTCTAATTGAATTGAAGTTTATTATATACTTGATAAGTAGGAATTTATTCAACCGTATGTAAGATACACTATTTCCTATAATCTATGTAATTTGCATTGGTTTCAGGTGAATGTCAATAGCTGAGGTCAACTCATAAGTAAAGGTGACCCATGTAAAGATATGGAAAAATAGATGCAAGGATAATGATATGTTTATCGTTTCTGATTGGAGGAAAAAAAGTAAATCAAAGTAGTAGTTTAATAAGTAAAATTTCAAGTTTGCTATTTGAGTAGAGAAAATATTTCCAACTTCCTCCAACCACAAGAGAATGATAAAAGGTATTAATGACTACACAGGTTTAACTTAGCATGTATGTTCTGCATACCAGGGGGTTAACAATTATTAAAGCCCAAAACTTTTTAAAACAATGTCATATTCATAGAAATAATTGACTTCAGTGTGTAATAAATCTTATTATCAATAACCCCTATCAAACAATTACCAATGTTTATTCTAGTTTATGAGTCTTTCCTGAATGTAATCTCAGCAGCCCGGCCGGCACTCTGTGCATGGGTGGTTTTATTAGATACATTATTAATGCCTCACCTCTGCGTGTATCACAGGGATACATATGGCAGCTTTATGTTCTAGTGTGGCTGGAATGTCTACTGGGTATAATGAGGGTATAATTACCAATTCAATCAGAGCGTGACTGCAGGATTCGGTAGTGAATGAGATAGATTAAGAGAGTGGAGGCCTAGTCTGATATCAAAGGAAACACCCAGATAGCCCAGAGAGATAGAACCAGAGAGTATAGATTTACCCAACTTTGATATGATATATAAAAAATATCCTGTTAACCCTTGTACTGCTGGTGGCTAATTTGGCCAATTCAAAATGATGCAAAAACCTGAAATATGACTGAAACCCTGGCACATGGGTACTCATCCGAGAGTACTCAGCGAGAGCTTTCCAATGAATACCAATATGACAGTGTTTAGATGGTTTTCAAAAATATTTGCGCCCTTGTGTTTTGGACGAAAGTAGCCTCAGCATTGGAAGGGTTAACCCAGAGAGATGACCTCAGTAAATCAACCATAAAGCAAAAAGGTCAAACTACTATATTTGAAAAAATACACCTTGATTGAAAACAAACAATAGCTTTGCTTCAAATATGAGTCAGATTCTGCCGTTGTTCCGACATTGTTCTCATTTGTATCAGAGCCCAACAAAGCATTCTCAGCAGGATCTGTGGCTGAACAAATGGATTAAACTATTTGCATCTGGAGTACACATATGGTCTGACAACTTTAAAGATAACTATTCTAATAGACTAATATATAAGAAAGATACTTGTTAAAACCCAAA
>OZ012685.1:33715737-33760737 GCA_963942565.1 Maea johnstoni | reverse complement strand
TCTCCAAATTAAAGTAAACTGTCTTTTTTAACTAGGAAGAAATATGAATAATGTTTATAGTTTGATAGTATATACCAAACATGCTTATTATTCTTTAACCATTAAAAGTAGATGTAGTTGTAGTTGGTAGTAGTAGTAGTAGTAGTAGTAGTAGTAGTAGTAGTAGTAGTAGTAGTAGTAGTAGTAGTAGTAGTAGTAGTAGTAGTAGGAGGAGGAGGAGGAGGAGGAGGAGGAGGAGTAGGAGGAGGAGGAGGAGGAGGAGGAGGAGGAGAGGAGGAGGAGCATTAGTAGTAGCAGAAATATAGCAGTATTTGAAGAAGTTATTAGGTAGTAACAATAGTATACATTTATTTGCTGTAAAGGTCTCTTTACAAAATCAAAGAAAAATTACTGCTTACCCTGATGTCATCATCTGTTGCCTTGACGATGACGACTGTGTCGTTGATGGCTTTGTTTTCCGTGATGGTTGGACGATACGGCCCGCCGAAGGTTGGCTGTGACTTATCGCGGGGTAACAGTCACGTACACCAGGGTACTGCCAAACTTGGCAACTGGCTTCTGATTGTCAGTGGCTTTGATCTCAACCTGAAAGAGTGCGGGAAAAACAATAGATTTAGAAAAGGAATAATATGGTAAAATGGGCTTGATAGTACAATCGACCCATCCATACATGGAGTGTACACAAGGTCTGATACAATTGAACTATTCTATCGTTATTATTACTATTATTAGTATTATTTTTATTATATTATTATTACTATCATTATTTTTATTGTTACTATTATTATTATTATTATTATTATTATTATTATCATTATCATTATTATCATTATAATTATCATTATTATTATTATTATTATTATTATTATTATTACTACTTTTTTTGTTATTATTATTAATATTACTATTATTTTGAGAAATATTTGATTGAAATTTGTTTTTCAGGGCGGGTATAAAAATTTCTCTTAAATATTAAAACATACTACACTGTTCAGTAAGGTATGTTCAAAGTTATTAAACCATGTGTACACTTAGGTTGTGATTGGGTCAACTGGCGAGTGTTTACAATACACATGGCACAGGTGCATCACAAACCTCAAGCACCAATAACAACAACTAACGCCATCTATTGGCAGAGAAGAAAATTATTTCTCAAAAGTTGTGGATCTGAAAATGAATACCCAATTATTTCTCAGGTATCATAACTACTGTGTGTGCATGTATGTATGTATGTATATATATGTATATATATATATATATATATATATATATATATATATATATATATATATATATATATATATATATATATATATATATATATATATATATATATATATATATATATATATATATATATATATATATATATATATATATATATATATATATATATATATATATATAATGATAATTCCAAAACATTGCAATCCTTTCTAAATATACTAATATAAATTGATGAGACTTTAATAGGGCTTACTGTGTATTTTGATGTTGTATCCCAGGTGACGATCTTACGTAGTGACAATACACCTGTGTCTGGGTCAATGTAGAAATATTCCAAGGCCCTGGCATTACCAGTGATGTTATATTTGACAGGAGTCTGAAATGAAAGAAGTCAAAAAGTAATACATATCCTTGCCTATTACTCACCAAACAGTATCATCCTTTCAGGTATTAAAATTTACTAACTTCATACCTCTCATTTGTTTAAATTCCCCAAAGCAAAATTAGCATCATTATCTATGGAAGAATTAAGTCAGGTTTAACTTTTAAAAGTAGAAAATAAGTTTTGATAGTATGGCAACTTGTAATTGAAATCAAAATGAAACTGAAATGAGTGAGCTAATTTGTTGACGCAATGTAATTTGAAGAAAAAGCCTTCCACTACCTGAAATCAGACATCACAAGCATCTCTTGCTTTACAACATAAAACTACTATGTTCTGGGGCTTCCAAAAATTAGATAAGGCCACCAAAAAACCTGCATATAGCTCAATGGGCCAAAAAGTTGCAGAAACATTAAAAAGTGTATCTCATAACACTCATATGTAAATCTATAGATATTGACGAATCTCTCTCTCTCTCTCTCTCTCTCTCTCTCTCTCTCTCTCTCTCTCTCTCTCTCTCTCTCTCTCTCTCTCTCTCTCTCTCTCTCTCTCTCTCTCTCTCTCTCTCTCTCTCTCTCTCTCTCTCTCTCTCTCTCTCTCTCTCTCTCTCTCTCTCTCTCTCTCTCTCTCTCTATCTCTCTCCTTCTCTCTCTCTCTCAGTGTTGGTTACTCACCCTGTCTCTGTCGCTGGCTGTGACGGCAATGATGCTGACACCTAGTGGCTGTGTCTCGTTGATGGTGACAGAGTAGGAGGACTCTGTGAAGATAGGGGCATTGTCATTCCTGTTGACCGTGATGTACACTGTGCTGCGGCCCTTCAGGGCGGGGTTAGAACTGTCATAGGCTACGATTTTGATCTGAAACGATTAAACATTGCATATCATCATTTAGGTCAATAATATCTTTATACAACTGTTATCATCATAGCAATTATTATCACCATCATAATATCCATTATCATATAATTATAAAAATATATCATCATTACAAACATCATGATGAAATAACAATGTTATTCTAATTTTGATTTCTATCATAATCCTTTTCACTATGAGTGTTATCATGGTATGGCTTACTGTGTATGATGTCAGTCTGAGGTTGTCCTCCCTCAGGTCTTTCTTGAGGCTTAGAACACCTGTGTCCTTGTTGATCTGGAAGAAGCTGGGGCTGGGGTACTCTCCCTCGATCTCATACTGCATCTTACCCTGAAACACATAGAAAAACAAATAATACATACATACACACCTTACCCTGAAATACACACAAACACATGAAACACTTAGTACATACCAATCTTACAGTAAATTCTCGGAAACTTATCATTATCCAAAATCTTTTAGAATTATTTTCTTCTCAAAAAATGTGTTTCATGCATGTTTATGTTGATCAGGAGTTGGAAAGGCGTAACACAACTTAAGGGTAGGGATTTCTATGAGTAAAACCCTTTTAGGGTCAGGTTAAATGGAACAAATATATATTTTAGGTCTTATAATAAGAAGGCGGTTTTATAAGGATGATGATAGGATGATTATACACTCACAATGATGACGCTGAGCTCTGCGATGACTTTAAGGATAGACTGGCTGAGCGGCAGAGAGTCGGAGATGGTCTTCCTGTAGTCCGTCTGGGTGAACACGGGAGCCTGGGCATCGCGCTTGATGTTCACGATCAGCTGGGCAGTGTCCGTGTTCTCTCCCGGGTAGCCCTGGTCAGACACCTTGACCGCACACTGGAAATACACAGGCACATACAGTCAGTTATACACTGCGAAGGAAAGCTAGATTAACAAGTATTAACCATTATGATGCTGGTGGCTAATTTTGTCAATGCAAAATGACACAAAAAGGCTGAAAAATGACTGAAACCCAGGCATATGGGTACTCATCAGAGAGTGCTAAGTGAGATCTATCTAATGAATACCAACATGACAGGGTTTAGATGGTTTTCAAAAAAGTAGCCTCAGCATTATAAAGGTTATTCCATTCATGACTGGAGATCTACTTGATTCGTGTCATCTGAACCTGACACACTTTTGGAAATAACTTCAGATTGCAGCATTTATTCACAAACTATTTACAGGAGAGTAGTAGATAGAGTTCTAATGAACAACTCTTCTTGAAATTAGTTCAAAGATATTGCTTTTTTTATAGAGTTATCACCAAAATAGTCAAGCAGTTTTGGCTTTTACAGACATGAATATTTTTTTCTAGAATAATACAGAGCCTGCAATAACCATCAAACAATTCATAGTTCAAATTCATTCAGTCATGGAATTCACCATACTCGGAGGAGATAGGTTAGAATAAAAGTGTGCAGTGAAACAAACGTATGCTGCTTAAATGTTTGGAAGAGGGCCAATGTCTTTCTTTGAGGAAAAAGAGTAAATTATAAATAAAATGGCATAAGTAACTGCTATAATTGATTTATATATCTTCTGATGTCAGTAAGTTATTGGGAGGTATTGGGAACTTTTTCACAACATCAGTTCAAGGGGATTAAATATAGTAAATAGATACAAGATAAAAGCAAGAACAAAATAACAAAGAAGGAAACTAAGGAAAAACTAACAGCAATATTATAAAAAGGCGACAGAAAATCAGTACAGAAAGATGGACACAAATGGGTATTTTACAAGATAGATGAATGACAGCAGTAACAAACAGACTATACCATAAAGAAAGGACAATAGAAAGAATAATACGCATTGAAGTTAAGAAGAACAATTGTACTGTTTAATTAATTGAGATAGAAAATAGACACTGAATATTAGAATTAGTAAGTGGTTTCAGTCCTAAGAATTTTTTCTTGTGAAGAAACGTTACAAATACATTATAAGTATTGATAGTATCTGTGTCAGAGCAAATGTGTTTTAATTATCGAGAATGTTTGTCCTATGTAATGGGTATAGAGACAGCATAACGTATGAGTAATCTGGATCATATGACACAAAATAGATGTGGTTTATATGTATAGCAAAGAGGTTTATGCAGAGGATATGTATAAAAGTTTATGGAAATAATGTATAATACAGTATTATAAAGAATATATAATACAGCATATATAGGTATAAATGATACTGCATGTGCATCATGTTTGTGATGGTTCCAAAGCATGAGTGTATCATAAAGACGGGTTGAAAGCAATGTGTGTCAATTGTATACCAAACGCATTGTGTATGAATCATAGCTTGTGTACGCTAAAGTCATTTTGTACAGCGTATATAGTGCATCAACCAAACAGCATGTGTATTAGGAAGTATAGCTGAGTATATGTATGGGTGTATCACACAAAGTATTTGGTATAACATACATTGAGTGTATTAGATCAAAGCAAAGAAAGTCAGAGATATCTAAACCAATTATGTGTGTTGATTGCATAGCATGTGTAACATGTATAAATTGTAGCATGTGTATCTTAAAATGGTTTTATGCATCAACCACACAGTGGGTGTATTAGGATGTAAGGCAGTGTACATGTATAGGTGTATCACATAAGGTTTTGTGGTTTAACTCTAAGTGTTTGTATCAGAACAAAGCAAAGGAAGTCTAGTGAAAGAGATGTCACACAAAGAGATGCTTACAGAACAATACATGGGTATTTGTAAGAGTCTATCGAGACACCCAGAACATTGCATAATTGCATGTTTCAGGAAGAATGTGTCTATTGCAATAGTGAAATGTGCCGAGAGAAGAAGTAGACCTATGGGAACTTGCACTACAGAACATCCAAGTTGGGGCTCATGCAATATGACATGTAACAAAATTAAATCTTATCTGTTTTCCAAAGTTAAATCTTTGCAGTTTTCTAAGCCTTATAAAGTAAAGCACACGATATGCTATACTAGAACTCTCTTCAGCAGACTCAAATTTTGTGAAATAAATAAGTTTTAATTTTAGCCAAACATTATCATCTGAACCATTGTGGTGCATTACTATCATCAACAATGACAAAACTCCCATTGTTACAACAATAAAAAAGATTCCATTGTTACAATAATGAGATAACTCCCATTGTTGCAACAATTTAAAAACTCCCATTGTTACAACAATGGGACAACTCCCATTGTTACGAGGTTGAAAGAACTCCCACTGTTACAACAATGAAAAAACTACCATTATGTTACAACAATGAAAAAACTACTATTGTTACAACAGTCACAAAACTCTCATTGTTACATTTCACTGTTGCATGTTCCCCATTGTATCAAGTAATAATGGGTGGATGAAATCATCATACTAAAAATAACACTCATGTGTTTGTTATAAAATCAAGCCACTCAAACTATCAATATCTGTGAGAGAAGTCTAGCTGGAATAACATATTATTAGGTGGTGATGGGATGGACTTTTTGGTGAGCAATTCATCGTATGTCTTGCATATGCAATCAGCTGCCTGTGGGTGGTAGCTTGAAATTGTTGCAGCACTGCGTGGATCCGATAAAGATCGGTAACTATCTACAGTTGTGGGCGGGCTCATTCTTAGCTCTCTTATTGGCCTACGCATGTTATATAGGGTTAAACAAGTGACAGAATCTTTACAGTAAAAAGATTCTCTTACAGTTTGGCCAATAAAAAAGCTAATAACGAGGTCAACCAAAGCAACGAATAGGGCACAGAGAATTGGGAGGTACCTTTATGACATAACAAATGGAGTCAGAAAATTAATACACATGTCAAACCCTATCTCAAGTTAGATTTCCTTACTTATTCTTAACATATGTTAAAATACCCAGGTGTAGATGCAGAGAGCTTGCAGAACCACTCAATCACATATAAACTAACATTTTCATGTCAATACTTTTTCCTGATTTTGGAACATAGCAAAACCTCCTTTTTTAAAGAAATAAATCCCTTTCTTTTGAATTCTGTATCCACACCTGGTACCATTAAAAATGCAATTGTCTTAACATATCCCATATCCAATTGTAATTTGTCTGCATCAGACTCACAATATAACACCAGAGGGCATATGGACTAATACTGGGGGATCTGGCACAGCGACAGTTCTTGTGCTGGACTGGAGCCGGACGCTATAGAAAATTTTCATGCCGATACCAGAATCTGACACTATGGGGCATTCTTGTGATAAGACTTGAATGGGACACCAGGAAGAATTCTTGTGCCGGGGGCATTCTAGTGCAGACTTGAATCTGGAAACATGGGGAATTATTGTGCTAATACCAAATTCTGACACCAGGGGGCTTTTCTATCACTTTCTCATGTCTTGACACCAGAGAGTTTCCCTCAATTGCCTTATGCCTACAGTTCGGTCAAACTCACACTCGCATGCAGTTATAATTATATAGCAAGCTGTTATGGGCACCTACGGTACACACTAACTTACCTTATACTTATTCTGTGGTACAAAGGAAGAAATCAAATACATTATGAAAGAACTGTATGAAAATTTGGATAAGAACACCTATTAAATTGTGCTTTTGAGCAATCTAATAACCAGGGATGAAAGGTAATTGCTTCACATAATTAGATTTGAACTAATGTTCAATGTTCAATGCCCCATACAACAATATTATCTTAAGCTATTCTATACAACACCATGCAATATTATACTATCCATACTAAACTATACTACCACTACGTCTATCAGTAATCTATGTTGTGTAAATGGAATATGGCAAGATGTCTGTTAGAAGCCAGCAATATTGCACACGGCCGTCAGGCCAATTGCCATATTGCTGGCTAAGACATACATTTCGGCATTGTACCATTTTCACAACAAGGATGATGAATTTATCATCAGCCAAATTGACCAATCAGCTGCTAGAATCAGAGTGGAGCTGATGATAATATATCATACCATTCTATACTACGTAGTACACTATGCTACAAATTTCAAACAAATTATGGTTAAAACTTCCAGTAATAACCTCACTAAAATAACCTCACTTACAAGTAAAACACTCTCAAAACATGCTTCCAGCATCATCATGCCACTTTTCATCTATCCTAGTTGAAAACCAACCCAACCCATCAAAATATTTAACCCCCACATAAAAAAAAAAAAATTTCAACCCTGAGCATCATCCCTTGTTAACCCTTATGCTGGTGGTGGCTAATTTGGTCATTACACAATGATGCAAAAACCTGAAAAAAATTACTGAAACCCTGGCATATGGATACTCATGTGAGAGTGCTCAGCAAGAGCTATCCAATGAAAACCAACATGACAGGGCTTAGATGTTTTTCAAAAATCTTTGCGTCCTTGTGCAAAAGTAGCCGCAGCATTGGAAGGATTAAGACTACTTTAAAATTAAATCTTATGATTATCCTATAATGATTCTATAACAATATAGAGCCAATCCCAGGATGAAGGAAAAAAGAAATGTGTCACTCACGATGAATTGGTTTGCGGGTGTCTCTGTCAGGAGGCGTTTCAGCGATATGACGCCGGACTGCGGGTTCAGGTAGAAATACTTGAGACACTGCTCATCCCCTGTCAGGGTGTACTTCAGATTATCCTGTAGTAAACAAAACAAAGTAAATTAACATAGCAAAGAGTAAACGTAAATCTATGAACAAAGATTTTTTTATTTCTTTATAATAATTCTACCACTTTATCATTGATTTCTCTTCATTATTTTTTTATAATTTTTTTGCAATTTTCCTTTTAATTTGTTTATCATTTTTTCAATTATCTCTTTCTTAATTGCCTTCTGATACAAATATTTTCATCATTTCTTAAATATTTTCCCATTGATGATTTGGTTTAAAAAAAACATTGACGAAAACAGGTTAGCTGTTTTACTGCATTATGGTAAAAAAGAGTTGTTATACAATCGAAACTTGCCTTAGTGTCCCTGTCGGTGGCTCTGATGACTGTGATATTGTCTCCCAAGTTGAGGTTATCCAAGATGGTGACTTCGTACTTGTCCGTGGTGAACTTAGGGCTGTTTTCGTTTCTTCTGATGGTGAACACCACCTCAGTCTGTGCCCTCTGGTCGGGGTTTGCTGAGTCCCAGGCCTCCACACGCAGCTGAAATATGGCATGAGTATGGGGATTTAATATGAAGCAATATACATGATAGCATTTACATCAAACTTACTTGTATAAGTGAATAAATCTATATTGCATTTTTAATCTACAAAATGTTTGTCAAAGACCATTTCTTCTAATTTGCATAGAACTTCTTAGTACCTTTATTTTTTCTTTATAGAAGATATTAGTTCATGTTTGTTTAAACCATTAACCATAATTAATTTTACTCATTTATAAATAATCTATTATCAATTGATGGAAAGAAGGACATAAAAAAATCTTTTCAAATCAGAAAAAAATTCTTCAACTGGTGCTGATTATCTAATTCATGTCGATAACCTATCTACACGGAATCCCTTATATTTTATGATATTTTATATTAGGCATTATTAGGAATCCATCAACAAATGAAATAGAACAAGATAATTAGTAATAAGGCATAAGGTACTTACAGTCATCACAAGTGCCTTATCCTTAGTCAGGTTGTCCTTAACGAAAATGAAACCTGTTTTGTTCTGCAGTCTGAAGAAAGAGGGCGCTGGTGGTACCCCCTTAACTGCGAGCAGGATCTCGCCCTGGAGGTCGGGGTCCTCGGGGAAGACCGTGAAGACGCCCAGGCCGGGCCGCTTGTTCTCAGAGACGGTCTGTCGGTAGGGCAACCCCCTGAACCTTGGCGGGTACTGGTTACGATGGACGTTGATTTGGATGCGAGCCTCGGCAGTCCTCACTGGAGGACCAGGATCGGAAGCAGTGATTTTAAACTGAAAAAAATCAAGCAAAACATATTGTCAAAAAGAAAATTATAAACACCATTTACTTACAAAATTTACAACCAAAGAAAAATGAAAAATGAAAAAATAGATAAGAATGTTTTGCCACTAAAATTTACAAACACCATTTACAATATTTCCAACAAAAGATAGATGCGTATCCCTTGTATTTTTACTCTCTAAAACATCTTTTTTAAACCAAAATCACAATTCTGAAAATTGAAAAAGGATTGAATATATGAACAAGTACCTTTTAGAAATAAATGAAAATAACCCGTTCTACCTTTACAGCAACTTTCAGTTTAGTTTTGTGCTCTTTATTCATCAAGTGTATCTTCAAATTATCCTCATAACTATGTATGGAGTTATGATGATAAAGAAAACTTCTTTATCTTGCTAGAGATTGATTAAATCAAATGAGGAATGAATTAAAGAATCAAAGAATCAAAGATTAAATCAACCTAAAAATGAATGTAAAAAGAATTTTCAATCAAATCATTTGAAAGATCAATGAAAAAAAATCAGACCCTATAAACAAAAATTCCAAAATTGTAAATTCTGTTCTGTCTTGATAACATAACCCATGAAAAACTGTTAAAAACCTCCTTTAAATCATCTGTGATAAACAGAAACATCTTAATTGCTCTTACCTCATATTTGGTTTCACTTCTTCCCTTGAGTTGTTTCTTGAGGAAGAGTTTACCAGTACTAGCCTCCACAAAGAAGAGATTGAGGACTGTGGTATCGCCAACCAGCTCGTATCTAAGGGCATCCTTATCCACATCTGTTGCCGTGACGGTGAGGATCTCCGTGGCAACAGGGTAGTTGTCGGAGAGGGTTTTGTTGTAGAAGGCTGTGGTGAACACTGGGGCGTTGGCATTCCTGACCACTGTGATCCTGATGTACTTGATGGTACGGTGGGTAGGATATGCAGTATCGTATGCCTCAAGTTTCAGCTAAAAAATTAAACGCGAGAGATGAGAGCATTGTCAAAGTAGTGTCCTAAAGAAAAATTGAATAATCTAGCAATAAAATATTATTTTTTCTTCTATGTTTTAATTGTTAGAGAAATATTTTTAATAAGTTACCAAATATTTTTTTCATAAGTTACCTTATCATAAGTTCCTAATGAAAATATCAGAACCAAAATATTGTAATGAATGAACTTTTCTCTCAAATAACAAATATCTATAAATCAATTTTAACCTGTTTTGATATCGCATTCATGCAGGAAGCACCCTACTAACTCCTGACTTTTGGGGATATTAGCCTTTAAAAACTTTTCCGGGAAATCATTAGAATATAAAATTTCGATCAGAACCAAACCAAGAACTCGATCCTTTTGAGATATTTTGTAAATTTAGACTTAGTTCCAAAATCATTTTCAAAAGTATCCCAGATCCAGATGACATTTCATGGAGTCTTCAGTTACTTTAATGGATAGGTCTATAATAGTAGATCCTGTCGAGTTGAAGTTCCTCAATCCTGCATATATCTCTATCATGTTTTGAAAATAACACAATAACCTGGTCTCATATAAGGTTGTTTAGGGGATTTTCTTACCGTATACTCGGTTGACTTGAGGCTGTCACTACGCAGGTCCTGAATGAGGTAGATACGTCCACTGGTCCTGTTGACAGCAAAGAACTGCCTCGAGGGGAAAACTCCTGTCAACTCATACACCATCTCACCCTGTATGCAAATTAGAAACAGAAAACAATGAAGCGAAGGAATAAATATCAATCTATAAAAAAGGGAAGACACCTGTCAACTAGTACACCATCTCACTCACCCTATATGCAAATTAGAAACAAAAACAATAAAATGTAGGAATAAATATCAATCTGAAAAATAAAAATTATGGTAATAGATGAAAACCAGAATAAAATCTAACGATAATTTCATTAACCTGTAAAACTATTCAGTTGAGTAAACCAGTGTAATGAAATTGATTGCAAAATTTGCCCTATAATTAAAATCCTGATTTTGAGTAAACTTTCCAGAAAGTAAAAAAATCTTTAAAACAATAAATTAGATTGATCAGGCCTTACCTATTCATAATTAAATCTTACTAGTCAGGACTAAGTGATAAAGAAAATTTGCTTACCTTGAGATCTCTATCAAATGCCCTGACTGTGACCACTGTCTTGTGATGACGATAATTTGCTTACCTTGAGATCTCTATCAAATGCTCTGACTGTGACCACTGTCTTGTTGACCTCGTAGGAATCAGGAATGGTTGTGTTGTAGCTCGCCTCAATCTCGGGTTTGTACTGATCGCGGTCCACGTTGATCGTGACCGTGGCAGTCGATTTCTTCTCTGGGTCGCCCTTGTCCGAGGCAGTTACCTCAAGCTGAGGAAAAATATAATAAGTCAGGTGACTAGCAAATTAATTATAAATCATACAGACTGCAAATGTATATTAAATTTTTGAAAGCTTATAAACAGGGAAGAATATCTAAAATTCTCACTAGGTAAATAGAGGGTTCAGTTTTAGTATGACACACCTAACACTTAAATAAGAGAGGTAGGTGGTGCCATCTATCTACCATTGCTGGTACTGCACCACTCTGCTTAGTAAACTCAGAAGGGAATATCAATTTTTTTAGGGGCTAGGAGCCTATAGTGGACTCTGTCAGAATAAGATTGATGAGAACCTCCGCTGAAAAACCTGCCTCATGAATTGTTTAAACTGTATTGAATATATACTTTAATCAAATTCCATTGAAAATACACTAAAAATAATGATAATTTAACAGTCCAATAAAAAATGTGAAATAATAAGCTTAATTCCCCCTTACAGTGTAGGTCCTAGCTGTGTCCTCAGCCAGTAGTCTCTTAATGGTGATGACGCCAGTGTCAGCATTTATGTAGAAAAACTGCGGTCCCACGCCGGTACCAGTCAGCGAGTACTTCACAGAATCCTACAGAGATGAGAGACAATATAACATAGAATAAGTACTTCATTAAACTTTTGCATTACATAACCTAATATTCAGATGGTAGCATGGAATGTTGCAGATGAATCTGTAAGGATTGATATGTTTACTAAAGAACAATTGTAACAATATTTTCATGTATAAAAATGAATGGAGCTTCAAGTACAAAGGGCTCTAATTGACTACCAATAGTGTTAAAGGTATTAATGCCCATTACACAGGAATCCTATTTAACCCTTACGCTGCTGGTGGCTAATTTGGTCGATATAAAACTATACAAAAAATCTGAAAAATGCATGAAACCCTGTCAAATGGGTATTCATCTGAGAGTACTCAGCGAGAGCTATCCAATGAATATCAACATAACAGGGTTTAGATGGTTTTCAAAAATCTTTGCCTCCTTGTTCTTTGAATGAAAGTAGACTTAGCATTGAAGGTTAACCCTTGGTATGGATACTTCCAACTGCCCAATTAATGGTTATATGAAGAAGTGATCATAAAAAGCATAACAAATATAACATACTGTGAAATCCACAAAATATATATAACGTTGTAGTATTTCCATTATTGTTGCAAAATTCAAAATTTAATGATAAAGGTATCAGTTCACAGAAAAAAGGCCCCCCACCCCAGCAAGAACCCTATATCCTTCTTTAAACTAACTCACCCCGTCTGAGTCTGTGGCTGTGACCTGTGTGACAATTGTTCCGAGAGCCATGCTCTCATTGGCCTTAGCTGTGTAGGACGTTGGATTGAAGACGGGACCGTTCTCATTGCGGCTGACCGTGATGGGCACAGTGGCAGTTGCCTTCTGGCCTGAGTTCAGACTGTCGTAGGCCACAACACGAAGCTAGATAATAATAATAATGATGATAATGATAATTAATGATAATAATAATAATAATAATAATAATAATAATAATAATAATAATAATAATAATAATAATAATAATAATAATAATAATAATAATGATATTAATAATAATAATAATAATAAAGCATGAATTCATTAGAGCAACTCATTAACAAAATAAATAGTTGTGATAAAAATGTGACTGAAAAAAACAGTTGAAATGGAAATATCAATAGGCTGTCATATTTCCCTGATTATCACCCTGTAAGCAATCCTCATCACTGCAATTACTAATTGTGTAGTACTCAATAACAATTGTAATGATAATAAACCAGTCAGTTCTCTATCTGTAGTATATCTATAATATAGTTCTCTCTAATAAAACTGTCTTCTTCTATATATATATATCTGTATGTATTTGCTGCGTGCAGTACCTACCATGTATGCTTTGCCTCTGTCCAGCTTGAGGTTGCTCTTTACGAAGAGGGTGCCGTTGTTTCTGCCAATGCTGAAGAACTTGTGTGCGGGAGGATCGCCAGTCACCTCGTAGGTCATCTTACCCTGCAATGAAATAGCAATCTCATCAACGCTCAAAACAGTGCAGTATTCAAAACAGATTTTGAGCAATCTTATATTCTTAATGTAATCCTATATCCTACCGTAAAGTCTCAGAAATCTCGGACACTTTTTATTAATTACGATTTTCGTTGGCTGATGGTGGCCGAAATTTACTGAAAATAGCTATCAAAGCTTAGACACTGTGGCCGAAATTCGCCGATTTTATCAATTGAAATGAAAGCTAGATGGAAAATCTCACTTACTTTGTACACAAGAACACAATTTTCCCCCACAAAATTCTTATTGTCCACCTACCTGACTTGCCATTCCTCTGCTATAAATACTAATAAAAGAATTTGCCTACCTTATATGTTGTTTACTTGTTTATTCTTGGTGCCGCACGCCAATTACGAATAGAATTATACTTTATACAAGTCAAACTTTCAAAATGGCGGTCTTCACATACGGCGAACGATTGACATGCGCCGGCATATATCGGCTAAGCTACAAGCACATGGCAGGAATAATGCATATTGGTGAATCGGTTGCTAACAACATGGGGACGCCATGCCGCTGATGGCGATGTACTTGTACATGTGATGATGTATAATAAGATTCAATAAGGGCTCCAGAAAAGCATATCATTTCGTGGGATGCATGAGAGCATGTGAGTGGTTCAGTGTTATTGATTACCTCAGCTGTCAACTGTGGCAAACTTGACTGTTGCCAGACAGTCAATTATCGCCGAGATATACCGCGTGGCTATCTTAATCTTTACAACAAAACAAACTTCTGAATGTGTATCGGCGAGATAAAGTCTTGGGAACTGGAAATTTATCACGATAGCTCAAACAGGGCAGTTAAATGTAACCTAATTTGATAACTTTTACTTTATCTTGGATCGTGAAACGTTCATCATCTTCGCGAAGTCATCAACTTTCACCACCTCACAACGCCTGGACTTCGATCGTGTTTTGGCAGATGGGGGCACTAGAGTAGAAACATTTGTTTATAATCTAAAATCGATTGCAAACTTTGGAAATCTAAATGTTATTTTTTTGGGATATCAATGAAATTTACTGGGTGGCCGTCATTTGGTGAAATGTGTCTTTAGATGGATTGGGGGTGGCCGAGTTTCCCCAATAATTATTTTGTGATTTAATTATAGTGGCCGAGTTTCCTAGGGCGGCCGAGATTTCCGAGACTTTACGGTATGACCTAGATAACTTTATTTGCATATAAGAAGCAGTGCTCTTCAGCCTGTTCCAATTCATAATTTTATTTTAAGGTAAACAATTTTAAAGTTTTATAATTTGAATTACAGCCTCCTACCCCCATCCTTTACGCCCTTCCTGTTATTATATCTGTTTTTTTACCCCCTTTTTCCCCATTTCCCCTTCCAGTCTCAATCTGCTATGCAGCTACCTGTATATTATTACCTTGGGTCTCTCTACCTCTATGTAGTGCTACTCAGCCCATTGTAGTGGATTCATAGTTAACCCACAAATGCTTAGGAGTTCCACCGGATATTGTCATCTAGCTGGATTTAACTCTTATTCTGCTGGTGACTAATTTGGCCAATACATAATGATGCAAAAACACTGAAAAATGACTGAAATCCTGGCATATGGGTACTCATCCGAGAGTACTCAGCAAGAGCTATCCAATGAATACCAACATGACAGGGTTTAGAGGGTTTTCAAGAATCATAGCATCCTTGTGTTCTGTACCAAAGTAGCCTCAGCATTCAAAGAGTTAATAACTTGGAAATTGAGAATTATTTTACAAAATATTTGAAGGAGAGTTGTTGCTAATATTCTGATCAACAATTCTCCATCAAATATTTTCCTAATTATGCATTTGCCTGGAAGATTTCATCAAAATCATCAGGCTGCTAATGGGTTAAAATATTTGAAGGAGTGTTGTTGCAAATGTCCTGATCAACGTTTCTCCATCAAATATTTTCCTAATTATGCTTTTGCCTGCAAGATTTCATCAAAATTGTCAGGCTGCTAATAGGTTAAAAGTGGATTTTATTCTATAGGGGTATGCACGTACCTGTAGATCGTTATCTTGGGCCTCCACCCTGGTGTAGAACACTGAGCCAATAGGAGCGTTCTCTGACACTCGCACGTTGTCATAGGGAAGGTTGATAAAGCGAGGCCTCGTCACGTCTCGTCTCACGACGACCGTCACGGTGGCATCGTCTGTGCGCTCAGGAAGACGCTGATCTGTCGCCTCAACATTCAGCTAGAAATATAACGAAGAAGGGAAAAATATATAATATATGTAGTAAATAACATCAAATGAAAATAAATATTTTTGTATGGAAAATTTACTGAATGCCTTATTTCATCAAACTTTGCCAAATTAACTCAGTTAAGAAAATTTGAAATCTTGTACGTATTTAGGTTTCATATTTACACTTATTTTAAGGCATATATTTTCAATCGCTTTATTTTACCAGGTGGTCATAAAAATGACTTGTTAAATGATTGGGATATTGAAATCTTCTTGATTTTCATTTATCTTATTTTATGATAGAGGTTTCAAGGGAAGATAAGTGAAACAATTTATCAATTTTTGGTAATTACGGCCGTAGATTTATATAAAGCATAGTACACATTGCAGCAGATAGGTATATCTTAAAGACCCATCCAAAAGAAAACCTATGCATTCCATTTTTTCCCATTCTTCTTTTGTTCCAAATTTCACCAGAAGATGGCAGCACTTACCACAAATCTCTGTGCAGTGGAGCCAGAAAGCGGCTTGATGAGCGTGATGTTTCCTGTCTGGGGGTTGAGATAGAAGTAAGGCAGGACGCTGGCCGGGCCTAGGAGACGGTATTTGATAGCGTCGCCGTCGGCATCGGTTGCGCTCACGCCGGTGACCAGCGTTCCAACAGGTGAGGTCTCCAAGGCGTTGGCGTCGTAATTCTCACGTGTGAACTTCGGGCCGTTGATGTTCCTGAGAACGGTGATGTAGACCATACACGTGTCTCTGAGATTAGGTGTGGCACTGTCATAGGCAGCCACCTCCAACTGTATAATGAAGAAATTTTGTATATAGGTTTATAAATATTATTTGACATATGTCTTTGAGTTATAAATATGTCTGTCTGGATTCATGAAACTTATGAGGATAGCTTTGTTATAAAGAAGAATCTTGAAGTAGTCACTAGAATGTTGTTAGCTGTGTTAGGTACAATATTTTTCTCCATCAAACATTTTCGAATAAATGCATTTGTTAGATAATTGAAAAAAACACGCAAGAATGGGTTGACAATGATGTTTGTAAGCTACATCTGAAAACAACCTGCAATGATGCCAGCCTCAGATATCTTTACCCATCACAAATATGTTAATTATATAACCAATCAGAGGGATAAGCAACTAATACTCACCGTGTACTTAGTTTGGATATCTCGTTTGAGGTCATTCTTGACAAATATGTTGCCATCTTTATCGACCAAGAAATAACTAGGAGCAGCAAGAATACCAAGCACCTCATAGGTCATTTTGCCCTGGAAGACAAATGAGAACAGTCAAAAATACTTCTACTAAATATAATGTAATAATAATGATAATAATAATAATAATAATAATAATAATAATAATAATAATAATAATAATAATAATAATGATGATAATAATGATAATAATAATAATAATAATAATAATAATAATAATAATAATAATAATAATAATAATAATAATAATAATTATAATAATAATAATAATAATGATAATAATAATGATGATAATATAAATTATAAGTACACAACCTCAACAAACACAAATAAGATGATATGACAATTATTTGGGCATGTGTGGGTATCTTAGATGTAGCAATGAGCTTACCTTAAGGTCTCGATCTGTGGCTTTGATAGCCCCAATGCCAGTAGTGTTAGGTCGAACATTTTCATTGATGGTGATGGTGTAATTTTTCCTTTCGAACTTGGTGGGGAATTCATTGCGCTCAACCTGGATTCTTACTCGCACCGTGGATGACTGCTCTGGATTAGACTGATCCCTGGCTCTCACGATGAACTAAAGAAAAGAGTTAAATCATATTTATATTGCAACTTATATATCATTCCATTAACTTGTTCATAAATAAATAACTTAAGGTTGAAAAAATCTACAACTTAAAAGCTAGTCCCCTACAAGATACATTTCTTGACAAAAAATGTAAATAGTATGTCTATCATTTAAACATCAGTATTGAGTTTTCACTGAATATACATGTGGCTAAGATTCATGTAGGTTCCATTGTTGTTTATTGTTTGCCTTTTTTCATCTTGAATGCACATCTGGTCATATAATTCTCAAAACGTTGCTTCTTTATCAAGGTATTTATGTATAATTTTAAATTTTAATAGGTTCAGTAAATAGTTTCTTACATAATCTCTAATTATATTATAGTCTGCATTCTAGGCTGTCATACTTTTTTCTGTTAAAATGCACCAATAAGTCAAGGTGGTCAGAGTTGTTGAATTAGTTAACATGTATCTCACCTTGGAATAAAGAGTTCTGCTTAAGTGTTACAGAAACAAGATGATATGTTGCCATCTATCAGCCATTAACAGTACTACAATCTAATATGTTAACTCGGAGAGGAACTATTCAGTGACTAGGCACCCAGTTAACCCTCATGCTGCTGTGAGCTAATTTGGCCAATAAAAATGATGCAAAAAACGAAAGAAAAATGACTGAAACCCTGGCAAATGGGTACTTATATGAGAGTACTCAGCAAGAGCTTTGCAGTTGATACCAACATGACAGGATTGAGATGGTTTCCAAAAATCTTTGCGTCCTTGTGCTTTGGACGAAAGTAGCCTCAGCATTAGAGGGTTAGGTACTACACTATGGCCTCACCTCATAAGATGGTCTTGTGGTCCCCTGGAGGCTAGAACGCAAACTAATAACTCCCGAGTCAGGATGGAGCCAGAAATATTTGGCAGCTTCTTGTCCTCCAGTGTTGTTCACAATCTCATAGCGGATGGTATCCTGTAAACAATCAATAAGGAAAAAATTGTCAGTCTAGTGCAAAATATGGGAGAAACAAAGATAAAGGATTTTTTCAAATTATGGTATCAGAGTAGGGTATCATATGAATCATCAAAACGGAAAATTTTCATCAAAGCAAAACATGTAAGAATCAAAGGTAAAAAAATTGTTCAAATTATAAGGCAATGAATTTTTTTCTCTTCATATATATGCAAACAAAAACATCCCTGATAAACTGGCTTTTCATGTATTCAGTTCCAATTATTTCCGTTGTAGATATCCTGGTCAATTCTTTGAAAATAAACAATACGTACAATTTTTTAAATTTGTAAATAAATCAATTTAAAATTTTAAAAGTGAATAAAAACATACCATGGAATACTGAAATTTTTAAAATTTGAAAACAAATCAATTCAAAATTTTCAAATTCAATAAATCAAAAACCATACCATGGGACACTGTAAAGAGGATATATTCATAGATATCAAACAGGTCTCGTAAAGTAACATTTTAAGTTATTTCTATGGCATAATAAGACAAGAATTGACAGTCCTCAAGCTTACCCCGTCAGCATCTGTGGCCTTGACAGTGAGAACTACGTCGCCGATCGGGAAGGTATCGGTGATTTGTGCAACGTAGACACCATCATTTGTCGACCATACTGGCCTGTTCTCGTTTCTCCTTATAGCAAAGACGACATCTGTCATCGCCTTCTGATCCTCATTCTTGCTGTCGAAGGCTGTAATGCGCACCTGTCATCGCAAAAATAAATGCAAAATATGAGTTACCTCTATTCCCTTTAAAGTAAGGCTAGAACATTTGATTTTACAGGTTTTTCTTTATTTTTTCTCATTTTCTTCTTACAGGTATTTGTTTTGCTGTCTCAAATAGTTTCTACCTCCAAAAATGTTCTTTTTTTTAAATGTCTTTTTTCTCTTGTTCATTCTTTTGAATCTTATCAAATATTGATAGAAATATTATTGCACTTATATCCTGATTTGCGTACAAAAAATTACAAAACAAAATGAAAATCTACAATTTGTATTACTTTTATTTGTCAACAAATAGCATTGGTCTTGCCTGATAATGTCACAAATCTAAGGGCTTCAAGATATATTTTAAGAGCGCCATTAATATAAGTGCCCCCAATGAAGATTCTAGGTAACCCCCAGGCAGTTTGATGGAGCCAAGTTCTCTTGAACAGGGCTAAAACTACCAAAGGAAAACTGCATCTACAACTGCAATTTTAAGTTGATTATCACTCACTCAGATTGGCTGATGATCGATCCTAAATATTTGGACTGAGTCTGAACACTAATATATTATATTATAACATTATGTTTCCATAACCATGACTTACTGTGTAGGACATGAGACGAAGTGGATCGGATTTGATGCTCCTTATGACACGAATGATACCAGTGCTGTTATCAACAGAGAAGTATTGCTGCGAAGGGTACAAACCAATCATCTTATACACCATCTTGCCCTGGAACAATTAAAATATAATCTTAAACCATACCAAATGGAAATACCATCTAGAACAAAATATTGCAAGTAAAAACCAATCATCACATATGCCATCTTGCCCTGAAGACAATTGAAATAAAACTTTAAAAAGTATCATGGGGGAACTGATATCTAGAACAAAATATTGCTGTGCTGGGTAAAGACCAATCATCTTATACACTATCTTTCACTGATGACAATCGAAATAGATAAATGTTATCATACTGGTACAGCCAAGAATACGAAGATATTGCTGTGCATGATGCAGGATACAACCCCAATCACCTCATGCACCATCTTAATCAGAATTGAATTGCAATGATCGATTTGCCTAAGTCAAGAACTAAAAAAAAAATGTTTTGTTTTTCAATATAAAAAGCTTAAGCTTCATGAATGTTTCATACATATATAGTAGGGTTTCATTAAACTCCTCAAACCTCTAAAACATTCCCCAGCCCTAAATCTGTTCTTGAACTTACCATGATGTCTTGATCCTGAGCTTCCACAGTGAAGACGGTGCGGTTGATTCCGATATTTTCTGACACTGTGCTGGGGTTGTATGGCAGATTGACAAACTCCGGTGCGAACTGACTTCTCTTGATCTTGATATTGACCACCGCGCGTCCGGTTCTGCCTCTCTGATCGTTAGCGCTGACGTAAGCGACAAACTGACCAATTGCAGCCGACAACGGTTTCTTCAAGCGAAGGATACCGGTCTTCTCCTCCAGTAGGAAGTAGGTCAATCCGTTGTTGGTGACGTTGTCGAGATTATAGCGCATCTCCATGTCGATCTCGTCCTTGTCCTTAGCAATGACCTGAATGACCTGTTTGCCGACCTCGAAGTTTTGCGGGATTTCTACCTCATAGGTGGCGCTGGGCTGGAACTGAGGTCCGTTCTCGTTGCGGCGGACTTTGACGATGACTGTTGCGTTGGCTCGAGCCATGGGGTAGGCAGAGTCGTAAACCTCAATGCGAATCTGTTGGGAAAGTTGGGAAAATGTAAATAAAGTAAATAATTAAATTATTGTGTGGATTCAATAACCATACCAGGGGCCAGGCTTTATTTAAAAACTCTGGGAGACCACAGGACTTCCAGTTGTTAACTGGACCCCAATCATTCCTATTGTTGGACTTTGGGTTCTGATAAATTCCTTATTTTTGCACTGCAACACAGTACTGTACATTTTAAAAGTTTATAAAGAATTTGAGCAAATGAAAATTGCTTTGGACAACCAAATCTCAACAATTGCTTTTCTGAAGGATGCAACCTTTTGTAATCCTGAATCAAAGTAATATTTAATCCACCCATGTCTAAAAGTCTGGAAAATAACATCAAGTTATCAATAATTATGTAAATAACTTGAAACAATGAAATAAACACATCCACATAATATCTAAAGGGGAATTGTTGGTTGAATTCTAATAAGTACCATGCTTTTAAATATTTCCCATAAAATGCATTGATTTGAAAGACCAGTTTGGGGTGGTGCAATCATGAATGTATCATAAATTGACTAATTAGTGTTATACTATTACTTACTGTGTATGATGTGAGTAGAATGCTATCCTTTCTCAGGTCTCTCTGGATGTAGATCTTGCCCTCTTGATCAATATAGAAGAAGCTTGGTGCTGGGTAAATACCTGCTATCTCATACACCAGTTTGCCCTAAAATATGAGTAGACAATATGTTTACAACACATAATCAGGAAAACGAAAGCAACCAAAAATAAATGATGAATACTCACTATATCATAATCATTTTTATTTTCATTTAATGATTACTTTGTATATTTATTGCTGCTGTAACCATTTTTTTGCCATTTTTAGAAAAAGATAAATTGGTGCCTAGCAAAAAAATATTGTTGAGAACACCCCACATTTGTTTACATTTTCTTTATTTCTATACCCTAAGGTATTATATATCCAAAAAAGAAAATCTCTGAAAAATATAACTGGTGTGGGCATCCTTTATGATTACTTTTGTAAATTCAATGTGATTGTAACCATTTGTTAGCAAAAAAAAGCATTCAATAGACAAAACCCAATGTATCATTGAGGTTCTACTTACAAAGAGAGTGCTGTCTCTGGCTTTGACCGAAAAGAAGGTTGAGTTGATAGGCTGAGTCTCGGATATCTCTACCTCCCCACGCGAGGGCTCGATGACAGGTATGGAGTCACGCAGAATCGTAACAATCACCGTGCCTGTGGTGTTCTTCTCGTTGGGGTAACGACCATCAGTTACGCGCACGTTGATGGTGAAGATTGAGTCGCCTTCGTCCTTGACACCCTTCTTTAGGGCGATGGCACCCGTCAGCGGGTTGATGTAGAAGAACTGCAACGCCCTTGGGGTACCGATAAGCTCATACCTCAGGGTATCGTTATCCTTATCGGTAGCATTGGCGTGAATGATCGTCTCACCCAGACCTTGGTTCTCAGAGATGCTCACGCGGAACGGATCCTTGGTGAAGACTGGAGAGTTTGCGTTACGTTGGACTTTGATGGTAACGTCCGCCGTGGCACGCAGTTGGGTCTCCCTAGAGTCGAACGCAACAACCTTTAACGTGTATGGCGTTGTAGTGTCCTGTTTCAGGTCCAGCTTGATTGTGATGTCACCGTTACTCTTATCAACGCCAAAGAAAGTAGGAGCCGGAGCGAGGCCGACGACGTCATACACAATTTCACCTTTCAGGTCTCGGTCCACCGCCTTGATCGTGAAAATCTTATTGCCAACCTGCCTCTTTTCGTCGATGGTGACCACATACGGCGTGTTCTGGAACTCTGGGGGGAAGTTCTGTCGGATGATATTCACAGTCACGGTTTTGTCGGAGCATCTCGCTGGAGTGCTGGAATCACAGGCCTGGACTTGCACCTGGAAATAAAGATACATTTTTGTAAAATATTGTATTTTGGAATATTGTACCACACATTTTGTAAAAGGGATTCATACTTTTCATAACATATAAAAATAACAATTCATCTGCAGAAAGCTATATAATGTGAAATCTAAGTGTGCAAAATGGCAAAAAAGTCAGAAAAAGGCAAGAATATATCATATAAGTTATCAAAATTATCAACATCAATGCTCTAACTATTTGCCCAAGTGGGTTTATTATTGCGAGGACATAAATGATTTGTACTCCTTTCAACTAACTGGCTTCATGTTGATAAATGTGTCATTTTGATAAAAATGCCAAAAGTTAGATAGTGGTCGCAGCTAAGTACATGTATTTACATACACACATATATGTCTTTAACCTAGAAAGATCATCATTAAAGTTTTAATATCTAATCTCTGATACTATGCTAGATATAATTGCTTTTATGTTTACCTCCAATCTAGTGGCGGTGATGGTGGTCAGTTGACGGTTGACCGACACAAGTCCGGTCTCCGGGTTGATGTACAGGACAGACCTGAAGTCACTTGATCCACCCTCGGAGCTACCGCTAGCTGGCTTGAACCTATAGGTGATCTTGTCCTGGAAATGAGACATTAATTGCAGTGAACGACATGATAATTCTAGTAATTACAGTGATACCTCATTTAAAATATTGTACCATACATTTTGAAGAGATAAGAGAAGGGGTGATATATTCAAACAATCCCATGTGTCAATTTTTATGTGCGAAACCAAATACAAAGGCAATGGTCCCAAATCATTCTTATCTATTTAAATGTTGATAACAAATCGGATATCGATTATTTTAGACACTTATCCTTGGTCTCTATTTGTTTAAGATACACAAGATTTTCTGTATTTCAGAGAGAGCTTATTTTTAAGAAACATAGTAGATAAGTATTGAGTGTGAAAGGGTTAATGTTCACCCTCAAATACCTCACTGAATATGTAAAGTTACTTAAATTAGGCATATGCATGAACCATCTCTGATATGGTATAAAGCTTATTTCAACAACACAATACACAAGACCTCATTTACCTCAGGACCACCACCCTCCCCCCCCCCCCCCTATCCCACCCCTTGCCTAATCCCATCCCTACCTCTCTTGCTATATATAAACATAACTTACACCATCGGGATCCGTAGCAGTCACTGTGAACACACTCTTGCCGAGAGGAGCGCTTTCCTGCAGATCCACAGAGCGTGGCACCTGGCCAAACCGTGGTCCGTTGGGGTTGCGGACGACCCTAATGGGTACGGTTGCCGTGGCCCTCTGGTTGGGGTAGCCGGTATCGTAGGCGATGACCTGCAGGGTGTAGGTGGAGGCTCGGAAGTTGTCCTTCTTGAGGTCGGTCTTGATGGTGATGTCGCCATTGTCAGGGTTCACACTGAAGAATGAGGGTGCGGGGTAGATGCCTATGGCCTCATACCTGAGCTTTTGCTAAAAACAGAGAAAATGATAACGATTAATGATATTAATAATAATAATGATGATAGTACTAATAAAAATAATGATAATAATTATAATGATAATGGTAATAATAATAACAATAATAATGATAATAATAATAATGATAATAATGATAATGACAATGATGACTATAATAACAATATTAACATTGATATTAAAAATAATAATAATAATAATAATAATAATAATAATGATAATAATAATAATAATGATAATAGTTATAATAATAATAATGATAATGATAATAATAATAATAATAATAATAATAATAATAATAATAACAATAATAATAATAATAATAATAATAATAATAATAATAATAATAATAATAATAATAATAATAATAATAATAATAATAATAAAAATAATAATGATAATAATAATATTAGTGTATCTCAACTAGTTTTGGTGGTAAACATCACTTTAAGGAATGGCTTGACACATTTCTGAATTCCATGGCTTATCATCAATTATATAAAAAAAGATTAATTCATACTTTTAATTGCCTTCTAAAACCCTCTAGTTTTTTCCATAATGTAATAGAATGAGTTGCATATATAGATTCTCACCCACTCATGATGGATTGTATTAGGTATGAGTATGAGACACAGTGAGAATGTCAAAGATTTTTAACTATTCAAATTTCCAAGTGAAGATAGTCAAGTACACAAGTACAATGAGGAACCAAATAAACTACAATGATTTCAGTAGAACAAACGAGCACTTACCGAGAGATCGTCATCCTTGGCCTTTACGGCAAATATCTTCTCGCCGACTTTCTTGGTTTCCGGGAAGCTGTTGGGGTTGTAGGGGAGATTCTCAAACTCAGGGGCGCGTCTATTCCTTCGCACAGAGATGATCACCTCGCCATTCAAGACCTTTTCCGGGTTGCCTCCATCACTGGCCGTAACTTGTAGCTAGATTTAACACAATCAGTTGACTCAATCAGGGTCTAAAAATGTTTATTCGTTATGATCCTTAATTAGTGTGATAATCTTTTATGCGCTAATCATTGCATGAGGAGATCAGCTGTCTGTATTCTAATTAATTGCAATGTTTATGTGAAAAATATGACCATTGCAGAGAGGTCCACTTGCTTGTTTGTAAAAATACAAAGATTATGTACTTAAACTATCTAGATGTATCACTAATGAGTGAAGGTATTATGTATAGACGATGGTCATAGTGGACTCCTAGGAAAATAAACAAATTACATTTTTAAAATGATTATGTGCAAACTATGCAGAAATAAATAAGGTTTTCATTTAACAATATTAAGATAATGATTACATTTTTGTCTATAGGTAAAAAATGTATTACATCTATCAGAACATATGGTTCCATTTACCGGCAGTTACAATAAAATAAATAACCCTAACACTACCTTGTATTCAGTTTCCTTGGAATTGATGACTGCCTTCTTTACAGTAATCACACCAGTCGTTTCTTGAATATAGAAGTATTCCTTGGCCACATCATTGCCAGAAATTGCAAAGCGCAACTGGTCCTGAATAAGACAAATGCCAAATAAGTAAAAGAAAATGCAAGAATTAATACATGAAAATTGCATGTACGACATTATATTACTAATTATATAATATAATAGGTTCATTATATATGTGTATTATATATTATATATATATATATATATATATATATATATATATATATATATATATATATATATATATATATATATATATATATATATATATATATATATATATTTATATATATACAAACACACCACATTCTCTGGTAGTTTGCAGATTAATCTCAAATGAATTGAATTTCTTTTTCATAGCAATCATAATGTATATACCAAAAGAGAACATTTCTTACCCCATCCTTATCTGTGGCATTGATCTGGGTGACAAAGGTTCCTGGTTGTGCCGTTTCAGGCATGTTGACGCGGCGAGGCATGTCAATAAGCCACACTGGTTTATTCTCGTTCCTGCGCACCGTGACATCAACAGTGGTGGCGACCGTACGCGAGGGATACTCGCTGTCATAGGCAAACACTCGAATCTGCAATCAAGGAAAATAATCATCTAAACAATTCTGGAAAAACCAATGCTAAATACTCTTGGAGTGGTCTCGAAATTGTTTTTTTATAGTTTCATACAATTCTTTAGTTTCGAATATAGCGTAAGATGCACAATTTATAAAAAGATGTTATTCTGACAAAATATTTTCAAATGCATCATATTCATAAGGTAATCTCATATGCATACTTGATTTTTTATCAAATAAATAACTTGATATAAGTATTTATATATATATATATATATATATATATATATATATATATATATATATATATATATATATATATATATATGTACATATATATATATATATATATATATATGTAATATATATATATATATATATATATATATATATATATATATATATATATATATATATATATATATATATATATATATATATATATATATATATATATATATATATATATATATATATATATATATATATATATATATATATATATATATATATATATATATATATATGCACACACACATACATACATACACATATATATATGTACATGAAAAGAATTCTTACCCTGTATGAGAAAGCTTTGTCAGATTTCAGGTTATTTGCCAGAGTAATTCTTCCAGAGGCTGTCAGATTGAAGAAATGAGGAGCGGGAACATCGCCAACGATCCTGTACATAATAGTGCCCTAGAAAATAAAAATGTAACATGCTAATTACACCTGAGAATATTTTTCTATCCAAATAGCAAATGAAGAGAAATGATCAAAACTTATAGATCATTTCAAGGCTGCACTTGTTAGCATCCATATAACATAAAAAAATGAAATCTAGATATGAAAATAGTATTCATGAAATCTCAACTGCGGAATTGTATTTCAGAATTATGGCTGACAGAAGCAATTCAACTCACATGCACTACAAATAACTTTTAGAATATCAAAGAAAAAGAATAAATCTTTAGGTAATGGATGGAATATAGCAGAAAAGGTGACATTGAATCAAATATCTCTTTTACCATCTTGATTCTTATACCATAATAAACATATTTTACTTCATTACAGTGCTATTTTTCAGTTCTTGAAACTTTTGCTGATTTGGTCCATCAGTAATTTGAAATGGTATATCACAAAATCTGCAGATTTAAATTCAATCGTGCACATCATTCAATCTCTTCAGAATGGTCAATAAACTATTAATATATATATATATATATATATATATATATATATATATATATATATATATATATATATATATATATATATATATATATATATATATATATATATATATATATAATTATATATACATATATATATATATATATATATACATATATATATATATATATATATACATATATATATATATATATATATATATATATATATATATATATATATATATATATATATATATATATATATATATATATATATATATATATATATATATATATATATATATATATATATATTTACCTTCCTGTCCTTGTCAGTGGCTCTGATATCGAACACTGAAGATCCAACCTCTTTGTTCTCAGAGATGGTGGTCCTGTACGGAACGGCTTGGAACACAGGAAGATGCTCGTCACGTGACACACGGATTGTTATCTTGGCCTCCGCCTTTCTTTCAGGTGTCCTCTGGTCGCGGGTTGTGACAGTAAGCTGATGAAATTGACAAAGGTACAATAGACATTTATCATTGATCTAACTATTGTCATTGTATTCCAATTTGATATGATATTCCATATCAAGGTTCCTCTCTTAATTGTTTTCATTACAAAATCTAAGTATAAACACTATACATATACCTACATCAATAAATATATATATATATATATATATATATATATATATATATATATATATATATATATATATATATATATATATATATATATATATATATATATATATATATATATATAAATATATATATATATATATATATATATATATATATATATATATACATATATATATATATATATGTGCGTGTGTGTATGTGTGTGTGTGTTTGTGTGTGTATTTATGTGTGTTTGTCTTTGTGTGCTTATGTGTATTTATATAAATATACAATCATTGATATAGTGATATATTGAATGAGGGACATATTGATTTACATTGATATTGATATACTGAAATATTCCATATTATCAACAATGTGCCATTAGCATTGGTGCTTACAGTGTAGGTGGTTGAGCGTTCCTTGTCGTCTGTCAGAGGGGTCATCAAGTACAGTTCTCCAGAATCAGGTAACATGAAGAAGTATTTCAGGGCCTTGTTTGTCTCTGGATTACCCTTCAGTTCATAGCGCAAAGTATCCTGAATAAAAATAACAACGACACACTCAAGGTTTATGACTAATATCAGACTTTGATGCTAGTAGGATTCTTGATAGATTGTGCTTTTTCTTATTCAACTCTATTAGATGGCTCCAGTTTAAATGCCATGTTCAAATAAATTTCTGTCTTTGACTTTGACTACTAAAAGAGTTCATGCAGAAAGTAAACTTACCATACAGATTTGAATTAGGCATTTTTTCTAACGTCACTTTTTCTACCCTATCAAGACTAAATCGTGACAAGCCTGTTGAAAGTGATGTAGGAAACCTGAGTGCCTGGCAAAAAACTACTGATAACCCTGAGTAACTGATAACTTTCTCACAATGCCTAATATACAGAATGGAATAAAACATATGCAAATAAAAGAAGTTCTCTTACTAGAGGCACAATTCTATTCTATTTGGCTTAGGCTTTTCAGGCATACATGCACAGAGTAGCTGCAAAATATCCCATTTAATTTGGAATGAAACACGCACCAATTAAGATTATTCTCTTACCAGAGACACAACACTATTCTGGTATATGCCTTAAGCACCTCAAAAAAGTAGTTTCAAAAAGTTTCATACAGATTAGAATGAAAAGTATCCAAATATGTGTACTACTTTATTTCGCTTTGGCTTTTCAAAAAGGAATTCATGTAGCAAGCAGTTGCAAAATATACGGAGTATATTGGAATACCGAAAAATTCCAATATAAAAGTTGAAAAAAATATATATCCAAATAAACACATGAATGAATTGTAAAATATGTAAATACGGCTTTTCCTCTTACCCCATCAGCGTCATTGGCTGCCACCCTCAGAATAGATCTTCCCAGAGGGTAATTCTCTGTGATGGATTTTTCGAAGTTCGCTGAAGCAAACTCTGGACCATTGATGTTACGCTTGATCGGGATAACAACGGTAGTCGTGGTTTTCAGTGACGGACTTGCGAAGTCATGCACTCGAACTCGCAACTGAAATGGCACAAAATAAGTTTATTATCTCATTGATGTCGCCTGAATATTTGATGAAATCTTATAGGCAAAAGCATAGTTAAGAAAATATCTTATGGTGAAATGATAATCAGAACATTACCAACAACTCTCCATCAAATGTTTTGTAAAATCATTCTCAATTCCACAGATCATTATGACAATTGTTATGTCAATTAATTGATAAACCACAGTCTTTAGGGCTTTGTCATCATTTGTTTGCCATTTTTAGCCGACACTGATAAGCAAAACAATAGAAACTCCTGTTTTTACAGATACAGCCCTATTTGATAACTTACCCTCATGGAGTCCAGGGTGCTGTTTCTCAAGTCTTTCTTGACCGTTATTAAGCCACTGGTGGGGTTTATGCTGAAGTACTCGTCCGCTGGCGGATCGCCTGTGATCGCATAAATCAGTTGACCCTAAAAATAAGAAAAATAAAGTTGTAGAATAGCTAGGTGAAGCTCTTTTATATAGGCAGAGGTACTGTATTGATGTGCTGATCATATTTGGTGACAGGAATGTCGATAGTGCAATAAAACGGATCATCATTTAAATATATAAAACAGATCCTACATGCTTAATTACTAAAACCAAGCACAAACTATTTTTTGGCAAGAACCTGAAATAAAACATTACTTTCATTAATTTGGCCAATACAAAATGATACAAAAATCTGAAAAATGACTGAAACCCTGGCATATGGGTACTCATATGAGAGTACTCACCAAGAGCTATCCAATGAATATCAACATGACAGGGTTTAGATGGTTTTCAAAGATCTTTGTGTCCTTGTGCTTTGGACGAAAGTAGCCTCAGCATTGGAAGGCTTAGTGTATGAAGAAAACTGCTTCAGGTGAGCGAGGTTTTTACCTTCTGATCTTTGTCCGTGGCGGACACCTGGAATACTCTCTCTCCGGTTTTACGGGTCTCCTCCACATTGTTAGCCCTATAGGGGGCGCCCTTGAACTCAGGCGCATACTGGTCGCGAGTTATCAATACCACAACATTCGTCTGCGTAGATTTGGGCGGTGTTCCTTCATCAGTTGCCTTTACCATGAACTATAACAGAGACAGAAAATAGGTTAGCAGTTGAACGAACAAGGTTGGATAAGATTTTATTGTAAATTGGAATGTATAAGAATATAATGGATGTTATTCTTTGAACCTACCTTAAACTCTGTAGCACTGGTCATAGTCAGGGAACGTTTTAGGGAGATAACTCCAGTATCAGGGTTGATGTAGAAGAAAAGAAGGTCTGGAGCACCAGGACCCTCAATGCTGTAGATTATCTTATCCTGAAAGGATATGAGACATAAAAATGTATATTCATACATATACACACACACACACACACACAAACACACACACACACACACACACACACACACACACACAAACGTATATAAATACATGTATACCAATAATGCAGGTAGCAGAAGAATGTAAGTAAACTATAAAGTTTGGTAAAATATTCACTCAATAGTGTATTGGTTTTTGTAACTAACTTATATGCAGGTAATATACAACTATGATATTTATAATAAAGAATGACTTTCAAACATAAAAATGACAACTTACCCCATCAGCATCGGTAGCCTTGACATCAATGACACTGACACCCAGCTCGAAGTCCTCAGAGATTGTCTTGGTGTAGCTGCTCTTTTCGAACTTAGGCTCATTGGCATTGCGAATAACACTCACGCTGACCGTAGCCGAGGCCCTGTTCTGAGGGTACACGCTGTCATACGAGATCACTTTCAAGGTGTAGCCAGAGGTCTTGAGAGTGTCTGTGCGTAGGTCTTTCAGCACGTAGAGTTGACCCGAGTTCTTCTTAATTCCTATGAAGCTTTGACCGGGATAATCTCCAACGATCTCATACTGCATGTTTCCACGCTTGTCGTCATCGTTGGCTTTGAGGTTGGGGCTCGTGTTAATCGTGCTGTTGACCTTTGCGGTGTCACGCACAGACGCACGGACGGTTCTGCTGTCGAATTTTGGATTACGTCGATCGCGCTTGATCGTGACAATAACACGGACTTCCACATATTTCTCGGGCGTGGCTTGATCGCGGATCCTGATCTGAATCCTGTCCTCTGTCTGCACGCCTTCCGACATCAGCGTCTTGAGTGTTATGACGCCCGTCTGTGCGTCCAAATAATAAAACTTCCGCGCGCGATCCTCGCCTCTCAATTCATAGTAGAGAGAGTCTCCGTCCTTGTCTGTGGCGTTCAGGTCGATCAGGAAGCTGCCAAGTGCCCAAGTGTCGTTCATCGTAATCCTGTATTCACTTTTGTCGATGGTGGGTTTATTTTCGTTGCGCTTCATCTTTATGATCACCCTTGCGGTGGCGACGTTTTTGGGTTTGCTGGAATCGTAAGCCTCCACTGTGATGGTGTATTGCTGGTTGAGATCTGCTTTCAAGGCCTCCTTACTTCTTACCTTGATTTCGCCATTCTTCTCGTTAATAACGAAGAGTCTTTGTGCTGGGTCCATTCCTGTGATACGATACCTGATCTCACCCTGAAGTGAGGAAAGAACGATACCGATTTAGTAAGTTTACTTCTAAGTTACATGAGGTAAAATAAGAAAAAGAATTACATATGTTTGACTCTTTCTCAGATGCGTACTCAAAATAAGAAATACACCTAGGTAATTATGTCCAGACAATATTGTTATGAATATCTCCAGGCATGAAAGGGTAAATGAGTTTTGTCTAGATTTACAATTCCAATGAGATTTAAAATCAAAAATCAATTCCAAATATATCTGATGGAGAGTTGTTTGGTGTTGGGTGGACTATCTACATTTCCCTTTTAATATATTTTTGAAAAATCTCTGGCACAAACAATTGTGAGGGTTTTAACCCCTCAATGCTTAAGAGTTCCTTGAGAAAGTATCGTCTGGATCTCTGAGACTTTTTATAATAATTTCGAAATTGAGATAGTTTTCACAAAATATTTGAAGGGGAGTTGTTGGTTTTGTCCTTATCATCATTAATCCATCAAGTATTTTCCTAAATTATGCTTGTGCCTGCAAAATTCCATCATAATTGTCAGGCACTTTTGGCCGCTGTGAGTGTTAATGAGTTAAAGGTCACTGGAATGATAGCCCTAGTTTTCAAGATATTTGCTCATTTTGTGGCAGACCAAACAGTCAGTGTTGAAGGCCTGGCAATCTTGGTGATCTTTCTAAACAAAGTATTTCAAGGAAAATATTTTAAGGAAAATGCTAATTATAAATCAACCAAGAACTCTTCTTGATATATTCCGAAAATCCATCGTTTATCGATTATTTTCTAATGCGTTGTAGATCCAGACCACTAAGAATGACTGGGTGTATCATAAGGCAAATATTCAGCTACTTACCTTCCTGTCAGGATCGTTGGCCCTGACAGTAATAACTCGGAAGTTGCTATCAACATTCTCAGACAGGTCTTTGGTGTACTCGGTTCGCTCAAACTTGGTGGCTTGATCTTTCTTGAAGTTGATTTCGACTCTAGCCTTTGCCTTCCTTTCGGGAGATCCTTGATCGGATGCCTCCACCTCAAACTAAATAAGGCAAGCGCAAAAACATTGAAAATCATCTTTAGTAGAACTTTTTACCGTTAATTTTATTATTATTATTATTATTATTATTATTATTATTATTATTATTATTATTATTAATATTATTATTATTATTATTATTATTATTATTATTATTATTATTATCATTATTATTATTACTATTATTATTATTATTATTATTATTACTAATACTATTATTATTATTATCATTATTATTATCATCATTATTATTATCACTATTACGATTATCACTATCGTTATCATTATCATTACTATTATCATTATTATTATTATTATCATTATTATTACTAATACTATTATTATTATTATCGTTATTATTATCATTATTATCAATATCACTATTACGATTATCACTATCGTCATCATTATCATTACCATTATCATTATTATTATTATAATTATTATTATTATTATTATCATTATTATTATTATTATAATTATTATTATTATTATTATCATTATTATTATTATTATCATTATCATCATTATTATTATCATTATCATTATCAAATTAATTATGGCATGTTCAAAAATTAAAGGGGTGTTTGTTTAATTTGATATCATCTGTTAAAATAAGAAAGATGAATTGCACATTTCTTATAATGCTGGTTATGTCTTCTTTGGACACTTCATTGCACCAAGCATTTTTATAAGTTCAAAAATGACTGCAGATATAACCTGGATTATCTTTAGAAAAATACATGTTTTCCTTTTCATAACCATGATTCATAATTAGTTAAATAATTTTGTTAATCCAATTCAAAATGCACTTATTTATCACTGCATTCGTTTATATCTATATTTCCATTACATCGTTTGAGTGGTTACCCCAAATGGCAATATGGATTTTTAAAACTATCCCTTAATAAAAGAAATTAAAATTACAATATTTTGGCATGGCTCATTCTCTGCTATATATCACATATCAATTAATGAGTTCCTTGTTCAAATATCAATTGGTGAATCAATGAATATGCAATTTCACATACCTGTTTCCTTGTTCAAATATCAATTAATGAATAAATGAATATGTAGTTTCCTTACTCATTTCCTTGTTCAAATATCAATTAATTAATTAGCTTCTTTACTGATTTCCTTGTTCAAATATCAATTAAAGAATTAATGAATCAAAGATTATGTAGTTTCCTTACTGATTTCCTTGTATCACCAGAGAACACCTTCTTAAGTGTAATGACGCCTGTTCTGGGGTTGATGTAGAAGTAGTCTGCTCCTGAACCGCCCACTAGTTTGTATAATATCTCATCCTGAAAAATAATGTCAAAATGTATAAATCACTTGGTCAAGAAATAAATGACCGCTAGCTTGTACAATATCTCACCACCTGATCCAGATCTCATTTCGGTAGCCGGTCATGGGCATCAAAACCACTGGAGTACTATATTGGGAAAAGGGAAAGGGATCCCATGCAAGGTTATTGCAATTCATTTATCTATCCTAATTAGTCAGCTTTGGCATCTTAGTATTGAATGCAATGTGCACCAACAATAGTTGACATATACCTAAATGGCTAAAACTACTGAAAATTGGGTTACATCCATGCTTTCAGAATGACTGTCATAAAAATGCATTCTCTTTCAATACCATGTTGTTAATTTTTTCTAATTCTTAAACACAGATAATATTAACCCATTGTTCGTCTAGATTGTTCATACTTCTGAGAACTACTTTTAAATAAAGAATGATTTTACAATATATTTGAAGGAGAGTTATTGGTGGTGTTCTTATTAACATTTCTCCTTCAAATATTTTCTTACTATGCTTTGTCTCAAAGATTCAATCAAAATTGCCAGGCTGGTTTTGGTCACTGCAGGAATCGATGGGCTAAAGATACCTAAAAGTATAATTGGCATCGCATGAAGATGCATTTAGACTAATTGTAGTCAATACCATGTTGTTTGTTTTTTTAATTTTTGACTCTCAGACATTATTAGAATAATGCTAAAAGTTTATTATATAGAATTCTACTTACATTGTCTTTATCGGTGGCTCTCACAGTTATGAGTGTTTCACCCAATGGGAAGTCCTCATCCACGTTCTTGTTGTATCGGTCGGGCTCAAACTTTGGTCCGTTCTCGTTTCTCACGACCTCAATATTGACTGTGGCCGTTACGATCTGCGTGCGCACTCCCTTCAGTAGAGCCTGCACCAGCAGTCGGTATTTAATGAGTTTGGCGTTGTCGTTCCTGAGATCATTCTTGACCTTTATGACACCGTCATCCTCTCCAATGGTGAAGTAGTCTGGTCCAGAGCTGTAGCCGAGAAGGCTGTATTTCACCCCCTTCTGAAAAATACAAGCAAAGCAATGCTTGTCAGTAGGGGTGCTTAGAATCAATCAAGCGTAAAAAATACTCGTTACAAAACATAGGCAGGTCAGACTGCAGAAAAGGTACACTACTTTTTTTCAATTTTCTTTTGGTCAACGGGCTTCAGTTTCTCAATTTGTCTGAAGTTAGATTGGAAATATTCATGGCGTGGCTTTGGTTTGTGCTTTTTCAGGAAGGAATAAGTATTTGTGTGGCTTTTAACAGCTTATAGCTTATTGCAATGGAAGTGAGACCTAGGTTTAAGAAATGACAGCTGTTTAACCCATTGATGGCCAAAGTGGCCTAAAGCAGCTCAAAAATTTGGTAAAATCATTAAGACAAAAGTATGTTTGGGAAAATATTTGAAGGAGAAATGTTCACCAGAATACTACATCCAACTCTCCTTCAAATATTCTATAAAATAACTCTTAGTTTCCTAGTAACTGTCAAAAGTCTTGAAGATCCAGACGACATCTTCAAGGTGTCTTTCAAGCATTAATGGGTTAAGCACATGTTAACAAGAATCAACAGTGACCAAAATCAAACGTTCCCTCTATTCTTTGATGAATACATGATTTATGTAGGAAGTGATAGTTGCTTATGCATACGTACCCCAGGAGCCGCAGTGACCGCAATGACCTGTTCCCCTCGGTTCTTGTTCTCCGTGATCTTGGCATTATAGGTGGAGGACGTAAACGACAGAGTAGAGTTGTCTCGCATGATGCGAACATCAATAGTGGCGCTGACAGACTTCATAGGGATGCCCATATCCCGAACTGTTACCTTCACCTGCAAAATGAATTAGAGTAGGCGGTGAGAAAAAAATAATTTCACCAAAAAATAACAATAAGATAATGCTTATGACGAACATATTACCATTGATGTTTACAGTGCTAACAACAAATGTAACAGTTATAATGATATTGATAATGATTATGGGTAAGACAATAATAATGATGATAAAAATAATAGAAATACTGATGATAATAATAACATAATAATAATAATAATAACAATAATAATAATAATAATAATAATAATAATAATTATAATAATAATAATAATAATAATGATAATAATAATATTTATAATAATAGTGATAATAATAATGATAATAATAATGATAATAATGATGATAATAAAAATAAAAACAGTAATATAATGATACTATCAACAATAATAATATTAATGATAATAATAATAATAAAAACAATAATAATAATAATAATAATAATAATAATAATAATAATGATAATAATAATAATATCAATAATAATAATAATAATAATAATGTTAATAATAATAATAATGTTAATAATAATAATAATAATAATAATAATAATAATAATAACAACAACAACAACAACAATAACAATAACACCAATTATAATAATAATAAATAATAGTAATGACTTATTGGCCATTTGAAAATGGGCAGTGTTTGATCGTGTTACCTTGTATACAGATGTGCGTGTGTTCATGACGGATTTGAGGAGACTGATGTCGCCGGCTTCAGGGTGGATGTAGAAGTATTCCTTGCTGTTCCCCTCTCCCTCAATGAAAAATCTAAAGTCCTTGTTTGGCGACTGAAAAACAAGCACACAATAAGAGTCTCATTCAAAACACAGACACCCTAAAGCAAGGTCCCACATTCAGGGTTGACCTGAAGACTGGACATGGATTTATTAGACAGGAAAGACAGTGAAAACTCAATGACCAACATTGACAAAAAGCATAATGTACAGGTTAGTTCAGTGCAAAAAAGAAATCGGAATTAAAATGGGTTGGAATTTTGGACAAGATTTATATGAATAAAGGACCACTCAGTTGGTTCATCATTGCAAGTAGATGAGAAATACATATAACTATTTGTTTAATTGATATTGCACTTTCAATCAAAATACACTAGGCACTCAAGCAAACTAAAATAAAACTATCCAGGTTATTAACTTTAAAAATTGCAAACTAATTTTGTATTAACTTACACTAGACTTTTAAAGTGATCGCATTTAGCCTTATAATTGCACATTAATTGGAAAGGTAAGAGAAAGTAACTTACAATTCTGTCTTTATCTTTTGCAGATACCCTTACGACCACTGTTCCTGCGGGGAGAGTTTCTGGGATATCTACCCTAGTCTTGAAGTTCTGGAACTCAGGTGCGAACATGTTCCGTGTGACATTGACCTCAATAGTTGTGGCTGCTGTTCGTGGCGGTTGACCACCATCTTTAACTACCAAACGAAGCTGAAACAAAGTAAACAACAAACCTTAATAGGGAGAAAAGGTCAAATCACTACACTTTTAGAAAAATAGATATACATTCCAAATATAGATTACCAAGTATGTAATTCTAAATGTTTAAAAACAACTTTTTTCCAAAGAAATGCATGGATTAAGAATTTACAGAAATTAACATAAGCTGTAATCTTTTTTAATATTTTCAATAAAAGGTCAAAAAACTAAAATGGTCATGGCTTGAAATGTCTAGAGCGCTGCTTTAGTATGGTCTATATTAATACAATAATAGATTTATTTTTTGAATTGTGATATTTTTATCAATTCGGTTCAGGAGCCCTTAAGAACTGAAAATCTTGAAACACTGCACACTGAATATTTCAAGTAAATAATGAAAATCAAGTTGATTCATCTTCAGTTAATGCATTTCACATCGGAACAGAACTCTGGGATCTCATCATGTTACTGCACACTGGAAATTATTCCAAGTTACCAATAAAAATCCACGACATAACAACTTTTCATAAAAGTATATTTGTAAAGAGAGTAAATAGAAGTATCACTGGAACTAGTAGCCTAGCCCTTGTGATGAGTCTACTTTTGTCCAAACCACAATATTGCAATAATATTTGAGCAGTTACCTTAAACCCTGTCATGTTGGTATTCATATGAAAGCTCTTGCCAAGTACTATCAAATGAGTACCAATGTGCCAGGGTTCTCATCTTCTTTTAATTTTTTTCAACTTTTTTCGAATAATTTCATTTTGTCCAAAGTAGCCTGACCAGCAGCTGAAGTGGGGCTAGACTAAGTGCATGCTTGGAGTGAAAGGGTACTTACAATATATCTTGAGTTCCTATCGTTGGCAAGATTGGCTCTAACAGTAACTTTACCAGTCGTGCTGTTAAGGCGGAAGAATGTGGGACCAGCACCGTCTCCTATCAGCTCATAGGTCCTTGTGTTGAATGGACTCTGAAAAGTGGCATAATAAAACTATGAATATCAAAGTCTGTAGAATAGCATAAAGAGTAACAGTACATGGATAGCATAGTATGATTGTAGCATATCTATATATCTATCTATCTATCTCTCTGTCTGTAAAATAGTATGCACATACAGTAAAAGTAAATGTATAACATACTCTATGAAGCAGACATATTAACAGACAATGAAATATCAGTTTGAAAAATAGCATATAATAGGTACCAACAGTGAATATTAATTAATTTGTGAAAATTTGAATTCAAAATTCCATTGGATATCATAGTTCATACAATATAAAACATAGAATCAGCCAATAAATATCATTGTTCATGAAATAGCAAATAATATAATAGGTAATGTATAGCATACTCTGCAAGAAACATAACCAAAAAACTGCATACTAGATAAATCAACACATGAAGGGCTAACCGCAAGAAAAGAACAGAAAAAAACAGGAACCAACGCAGTCCCATCATTTTTATGACTTTTTTTAAAAAGTTTAAATTTTGTGTTTAGCTGTAAATAAGATGATTATTCATAACTTTAACAAAAAAGTTATTCCTACAAAACAATTTACATTCCATATAACTCAAACACATTTCACATATGATTATGTAATCTTTTTTTTCTGACCTTGCTATCCTCATCTCGGCTATTGACGGTAAAGATTGTGCTGCCCTCTTTTTGAGTCTCCGGAATCGTCAATCGGTACGGCAGGTTCTCGAATCTTGGATCACGCTCGTTGCGGTAAACCTTGATGTTCACCTTGGCCACCGAGCTTCCTTTCTTCGGGGGGTATCCGAGATCAACCACTGTCACCTCAAACTAAAAACACAGAAAGGCAGAGTTGTTAGATGATCAGAATCATTCTTTTTCGGTCTGGAATTTGGATTTGGAATTACCAGTTTGAAACTGAATGTTGAATTGTGTTTTTATCACTTTTTCTGCCATACTAAAGCTAATTAGTGACTAGCCAGTTCTTAATTGTTAAGGAAACTGGAGAATTTCTTTTTCTCCAATTCAAATTTTATGCAAAAAAATTTAGATGAAAATATTCTTTATCCCTATTTCATTTTATTACAAGGTCCTCCAATACACATTTCATGTCGAACTTCTCTTTTATTATGTTCTTTGAAATATTTCTTTATGGATGTTTTTCTTCTATGCACTTTTATTTGTTTAACTTTGTTGAAAATCACATCTATGACATATTTCAGACATTCATCAGTTCAGTTTAAGGAGCATATATTCAAAACTAGGGTAATTTTGAGTCTGTGGCTACGTTATGCAGGGTGAGGTATCTATTCTCTTTCTATTCTACCTCTTAAACTTTTAAACTCATGAAACTCTTTATTACATGTTTTAGATGTTAAAATTATGACATTGCGTCGTGTGGTAATTTTGAAATGAACGGAATGTCCTAAATATTTACCTTGTATTCCTTTCTGTTGGACTTGTCATCGGTGAGTGCCTTGCGCAGGGTGATGTCACCGGTTTCCTTGTCGAGGAGGAAGTATTCAAGGATTTTACTATCTCCTTTAAGTGCGTACCTCATCTGGTTGTGAGGGGCCTACAAAAATAATCAACATTTTTATACAGGTCTAAGCTGTTTGCGTACCAGTATGTAAAAAATAATTTGTATAAAGAGTTCCCTGTTAAACAGATTTTTCGTATTTAGTAATCAGACAATTTTTCTTGGAAATATTTTCATTCTTTTCTTTTATATTCTGTAAGCTGGTACCAGAAAGACAAATAATAATAAGATGACAGATGGTAAAAAATGAAGTGATATAAATCATCTGCATGGTAATACAAGAAAAGGTAAGAAAAATTGAAAATTAACTCTTGTACATGAGCATTGACTGCGACAAGGGGGACAGTGCTCGTTAACCTGTGTCTTACCTGTTTATTCTTATCTCTACCTATGACTGTGACAAGGGGGAGAGTGCTCGTTAACCTGCATCTGACAAGGGGGACAGTGCTTGTTAACCTGCATCTTACCTGTTTATCCCTATCTCTACCTTTGACTGTGACAATGGGGACTGTGCTCGTTAACCTGCATCTTACCTGTTTGTCCCCATCATTACCTTTGACTATGACAATGGGGACTGTGCTTGTTAACCTGTGTCTGACAAGGGGGACAGTGCTTGTCAACCTGTGTCTGACAAGGGGGACAGTGCTCGTTAACCTGCACCTCACAAGGGGGACAGTGCTCGTCAACCTGTGTCTGACAAGGGGGACAGTGCTCGTTAACTTATGTCTGACAAGGGGGACAATGCTCGTTTACCTGTGTCTGACAAGGGGGACGGTGCTCGTCAACCTGTGTCTTACCTGTTTATCCCTATCTCTACCTTTGACTTTGATGAGGGAGACGCCGATGGGATAGGTCTCGGGGATCTCTTTGTTGTAGTCTCTGGGCTCGAAGCTAGGCTGGTTCTTGTTCCTCACAGCATAGATCCTGACGGTACATGTATCAGAAAGACGAGGAATGCCGCCATCTTGGACCCTGACCGTCAACTTAAAAGGAAAAAGAAAACAAAATGAAATCAGAGGTGAAATGAAACTTAAAAGAAAAAAATTATCCATGAAAAGGTTTGTTTTTAAATTGAAATCAATGAAATACATGTGGCAATTTGAGACGAAGAGTGTCCTAATCATTTTGGTGATATCCTTTAGAATATGAGTAATTTCACGAAATAATAGGAAGAGGAAAGTGACCAACAATATTTTGTTTTAATCTTCTTAATTTCTATTTATTTTCAAAAGCATCATAGATACAGAATTTAAACTTGTCAAGAACTTCAGGCATGAACAATTTAAGATGTTATTCACCTGTCCCATGTCACACAAACATATGTTTATAATGCATGCACCCTGGTGTATAAAGATGGTGTATTACCCAAAAGTATTTCATTTTATCCTTTCATCAAATTTAAGACTACATAGTCAATCTGAGTATCAAATATCAAATTTTACAAAATGAAATTGAGAGATTAAATTCCATGAACTATTAGTCCTTCAAATTTATACACTAAATGAAGGAGAAAGGTCACTACTCACAGTGTAATTGGTTTCAGTGTCTTGGTCTATTTTCCTGGCGACAGTGATGCGGCCGGAACGGTCGTCAATCTTGAAATAAGTGGTAGCTGAACCTAAACCTGTTAATTCATACTCCCGCTTATTGAATGGATCCTGAAACAGAAATGAGTGAAACAATAACATTAGAAAAATTTTTATATTGATATCAAAATGAGTAGTTATCGATTCAAAACTTATATCAATAACAGTTCGAACAGTATATCCTACAAACAATTGTGAAATATATAAATAATGGTGTAGGTGAACACTGGGAGATTTCCCTGTGCAACTACTAGTCATTTTGTACCTTTGTATATGGACTACATGTGTCTGAAATAAAATATTGAACTAATTTGAAAATTTATCATGTATAATCATAAAATAGATATTTAGTTGCTATTGTATCATAGGTGCTATAAGGTAATTTAAAATCTGATAACCGTTACTAAATTTTTGATTAATCTTGTTATTGATACTATGGTTATTGTTGTGCGCTTTGTTGTATTTCCCTACCTTGTTGTCATCATCCCTGGCAGAGGCTGTCACCACCTCGGTTCCTGTTCCCCAGTCGGGATCCATCTGGCGATAATATTCTCGCTGGTTGAACCTGGGCGCGTTTTTGTTCCTGTATACTCGCACTCTGATTGTTGCTGTCTCACTAACCAACTGCGGAACACCATTGTCACGAGCAAGGAGCCGAACCTGTTCCAAGATACAGAAATTTGATAAGAATCCTTCTTACTCACAAACGGTCAGATGCATCAAAAATCAAGAAGTCATAATGGCAGGATGCAGGGTCATACATTGTAGGCAACGCAAAGGTATTTTCTAGTATCTTGTTGAAAAGCTAAGAAGGGAGAGTTGACATTTGGTTTTATTGAATTCAGGTCATAAACAGACTTTTTTTTGTGGTGGTGGTGGTGGTGGTGGTGGTAGTAGTAGTAGTAGCAGTAGCAGTAGTAGTAGTAGTAGTAGTAGTAGTAGTAGTAGTAGTAGTAGTAGTAGTAGTAGTAGTAGTAGTAGTAGTAGTCATAATAGTAGTAGTAGTGGCAGCAGTAGTTGTAGTAGTAATTGGTTTCCGCATTAGTAGTGGTCTCAGCATTATGTATTAGATATGCAATACTTACATCATAGTTATCCTGTGTTTGTCCAAGCAATGACCGTTTGAGGTAGACTTGACCATTCACACTATTAACCTCAAAGAATTCCTTGCCCTGAGAGTTAGGGGCCAACTCATAGCGAATAACATTGTGTGGACTCTGGAAAAAGAAAATAGAATGTCAAGTATATCTTTATGTACCTACATATATATCATATGCAAATTAGGACTCAATTAACCCCATCAAGAAACTATATTACTATTTCTACTTGATCTCATAATTCATACAGTAGTAAAGGTTTATAAACTACAATAGGAACCTGTCAGCATGAACACCTTGATGATTTGAACACTTTCTTGTATATTATAGGGAAAATAATGCACATACAGAAGGGTTTGAAGGGTTCGTCAAACCCCCTTTTACAATTAAAAATGTGAATTTCCTTGCCAAAAATTGTCCCTTTTCTTTGTTTTTTCTTAAACCTAATAAGGTAGCTAGACATCTGTTATATGACCCCTCCCCTTGCCCCCCTCCCCCCTGGATCCACTCTGGATATAAGTTATAACACCTACCCTCTCGTCCGCATCCGAAGCTCGTACTGTCAGCAAGGTCTTGTAGATATCGTGAGTTTCAAGGATCTCCTTGTTGATATCCCGCCTCTCAAACTTTGGCTTGTAGAGGTTTCTGCGGACGTAGATTGTGGCCACGGCGGTACTCATGCACGGCGGGGTGCCTTGGTCAGATGCCCGAACACGCGCCTAATTCAACACACGAAAACAATTAATATCATGGCATACATATATCGATCTTTAAAAAGCTTTCTTGGTTTGGGGGATTCTGTTCTTTCTCATGGTAATATTTTATTGAATCTTTATAGATCTAATTTTTTTGTTATTTCATATGGTATTATTTCATTGAATATTCAGTTCTTTTTTTCTGGAGCTCTTTTATTGCACAAGGCAATATTTCATTAAACCCTTTAATAGCTTGCTTGTATAATGCAGTGTCTTTATTGCGAATGGTAATATTCTATTAAAAATCTCTCTGGATTTTTGTGAAGTTTTTTTTTATAGTTCATGCTAATGTTTCATTAATATTCAATAACCTTTCTTGAATTTTGAGATTATTTTATTGCTCAGGGTAAAATTGCATTGTGTTCTCAAACATGTTATTTGATTTTTTATTTGATTTTCGAGGATTTTTTCATTAAATCTTCAAAAATCTTTTTTGATATTTGAGATTCTTCTATAGTCCGACTATCATTATTGCTGTTTTATTGTCAAACCTTACCATACACATGATATAGGTATTATCTTAATAAAAAGTAATATATTTATAGATAATTGTTTAAAATGTGTTTATTCTGTATAAAAAAGTGATATAAAGATATAGAGAAGTTTATATATAAGTAACTTTAAAAAAGAACAAGGCAAAATAAGGGTCAAGCTCACCCTGTAGACATCGGCGGTATCACTCCTGAGATCCCTCTGGACGTAGATCTGTCCTGAGCCTTGGTCAATCTTAAAGTAGACTGCCGTCTTCCCGTCACCGATGATTTCATAGGTTACGTTCTTGAAGGGACCTGGAGGATCACTGTCGGTAGCCTCGAGGCGGATCACCTCGCGGTTCGTCGACAAAGTCTTGGTGATATTTACGACCATGTCACGCTCGTTCTTCCTGAACTTCGGACAGTTACGATTGCGGGCCACACGCACATTTATCCTGGCT
>OZ012685.1:33593237-33710737 GCA_963942565.1 Maea johnstoni | reverse complement strand
CCAAATTAAAGCCATATACAGTATTTACACTGGAACTGACGAGAAATTTAGACTTACCACTTTGTCGGCATCCGTGGCCTCTAGCTGTTTAACCTGGGAGCCACCTCGTGCATTGCGTACAATCTTAGCTGTGTAGGGCAGACCTTTGAACTTTGGATCGTTTTTGTTGCGCTCCACCTTGATAATGACTGTCGCCTTAGGGTCGCTCTTCTTGCGGAACATCGGGTTACTCAAGTCTGTCGCCTCGACTTCAAACTGAAATAATAGATGAGAGTTACATAGACCTATACTCACAAAGAGCATCAGTATTATTGAGAGGTGGGCATTAAATCAAAAGTTTAACTAAACATTTGCAAATCAATCAGTGTAGTGATATTGAACATTTTACATTTCTATCTTGTGACAAAAAGCCACAAAAACTACTGCAATAAATTTTTTAAATGCTTATAAATCAATGTCCGTTTTAAAAATAAAATTCACATTTCTTTTCAGATTTTTTATTTTCACTATTATTTTTTTTTCATTTTTTTTTTTTTTTTTTTTCTTGTTTGTCAACTTTGAAACCAGAAGGGCAGCAGAAGCGTTAGAGCTTACCCTGTACTCCTCCCTACGGCTGGTGTCGGCCAGCAGCGAGCTCCTGATGATAATACGGCCCGTGCGCTCATCGATCTCAAACCACCTCTTCATATCATTGTTCGTGATGGAATACTTGACAGTGCTGTGAGGAACCTACAATGGGAAAAAGAATATGGCACGATGTAAAAACATTTTTAAAATATGGATGAAAATGAAGAAATTTCCAAAAAATCAACCAAAAGTTATATTGCTGGATGTAAAAACATTTTCAAATTATGGATGAAAATGATGAATATTCCACAAAATGAACCAATTGTTACAGTATTATGAGGAGCCTACAATGGGAACAAGAATATTACAGGATGTTAAAAACATTTTCACAATATGGATGAAAATGATGAAAATTTCACAAAATGAACCAATTGTTAGATTTTTTAGAAATAAAAGCATTTACTGTGTATGATGTAAGTGATGCCATAAAAGGAATAATGATAAGGAACCAATTATTACAGGATTATGAGGAGCCTACAATGGGAACAAGAATATTGCAGGATGTAAAAAGATTTTCAAAATATAGATGAAAATGATGAAAATTTCACAAAATGAACCAATTGTTACAGTGTTATGAGGAGCCTACAATGGGAACGAGCATATTGCAGGATGTAAAAACATTTTCAAAATACGGATGAAAATGATGAAAATTTCACAAAATGAGCCAATTGTTAGATTTAAAAAAAATAAAAGCATTTACTGTATATGATTTAAGTAATACCACAATAGAAATAACAAGAATGTATGAAAGTTACAGTTATAGCATCTAACTTCATTTACCAATTAAGAATGACTTAAGATTAATTCTTGTCTTTGTAACCAACCTGCTTGTCCAGACAATAAATATTTGATATATTTTTTATCCTTCATTTTCAGAATTTCTTTTAGGAAATTTGATTGCACTCTAATATTTCCTCAACTTAAAAGTTTTCACTGCTTGAATATATTTCAACTGCATATAGACGTTATTAAGTTATGCTTATACACGCAAAATTACGGTACTTCAATGCATATAGGCGTAATTAAGCTATGCTACCTTGGAATCTTTGTCAGTTGCCTTGACCTCAGTGACCAAGGCACCAATGTCCATGGTCTCTAGGATGGTTTTCTTGTATTCTCGATTGGTGAACTCGGGTTTGAAGAAGTTGCGTATGATGTTGATCTGAGCCATTGCCGTGGCTGACCGAGGGGGATCCCCAGCATCATTTACAACGATGCGCAACTGAAAAAAAATATATATATTTTTATCGACCTAAATCTTTTTTCATGATGATATATTAAGAGCAGGTTCAACCTACTCATTTTTGAGTTTAGGAAAATATCCAAACTAATAAAATGTTAAAAAATTCAATGTTCTGCAACATTAAAAACCAATGTCCTGTATGAATTTGCTTACATGACAGGAGCATACTCAATCCACGATCTTGAATTTAGAAAAACATTGAAACAAAAAATATGAAATTAAATTCAACAAAGTTTTAACAAAAAAATGTTTTAGTTATATTATCCATTTAGGGAAGAGGTCATAGTGAAAATGTCATATGAAGTTCTGGATTATACTGATATACTAGTAGCTACCTTCTATAAAATAGGATGAAAATAATTAGCATACATAAGTAATATGAATGGCTATTGAAGGTTTTTGGATGGTTTCTAGGTGTTGGTGCAATGAACACAAATGTTACTTTCTTGATGCTTTAGTGGCCAATTTGTTATCCACAAAACTCAGATTTCTTATAAAAATTGTAGAATTTCGAAGAAATGTGAAAAATACCATTTAGGGTCTGAGAGTTTATCAAGTACAAAACTATTAGCAATTGTCCCAACTATCCTAATTGATCTTTTGTATGGTAAATCCATATATCTGCAATTTTCAATCTCTAAATGAATATTTTCTCACTTAAAAATGTATAAGACATTTTAATAGCTATGATGTACGTTATTGAATATAGTCTTTTTCACATAAACCTATTGGAAATACTGTTGAGTCCAGCTTGTAATACTTACCCTATAATAGTCCACGTTTTCACTCTTGAGGTCTTTATTGACACTGATCAGACCTCGCCTTGGGTCTATCCTGAAGAATGTGGGACCTTGGTCATCACCAATCAGATAATATGTGAGGTTCTTGAATACAGCCTGAAAATAAAATATGGTCAATCTTACCAAAAATTTAATCTAAATACTTAATTGCAATGATACAAGAGTTTCTTTTATTGACCTAAAAAAAGATTTCTTAGAAAGATTCATTTACTCCAGTTTCCTCCACCAGTTACAACTGGCTAGTCACTAGTTAGCTGCCAATGGCAGAAAATGTGACGAAAATTAAAATACCAAATTTCAAATCAGTACTAACCTCCCTATCTCCATCATTAGCCCTGACTTGCAGAGCACTGGCGCTGACTTTTGTGGTCTCAGGCAGGTTCCTAGTGTAGAGGTTTCTCTCGAAGCGTGGGCTCTCCTTGTTTCGGCTAACCAGGATCTTGATTTCCGCCAGTCTGCTGGTATTCTTGGCCGGGTAACCAGTGTCTGTTCCAACTACTTTGATCTGGAGTAGGAAGACAATTGGATCGTTAATTAAACCTTTACACAATCTTTTTTTTTTGCATATTTGAATTATATAAGAAGATGTATCCGTGCATAAAGACTAATGATTTATTTGTCTTTCTTATAAGGGAAGATTAGAATATAATATAAACACCTATTTGTGTGTGTATATATATATATACATATATATACATACATATACATACATATATATATATATATATATATATATATATATATATATATATATATATATATATATATATATATATATATATTTATATATATGTACTTATATATAAATATATATATATATATATATATATACATATATATATAAAAATATCTAAATATATATATATATATATATATATATATATTTATATATATGTACATATATATAAATATATATATATATATATATATATATATATATATTTACATATATATATATATATATAAACAGATAGCTATATAAGCTCATATCTTACGATGAATTCATTCTTGTTGTTGATGTCTCTCAGTGGCCGAGTCAGGGCGAGGATGCCAGTGTCAGAGTTCACATAGAAAAAGGAGCGAGTGGTAGTATCTGTGTCTTTGATATAAAACTTCACATCATCCTAAAAACAAAAGAAAAGATTTGTTATGGTCATTCATTTTCCATTTAATGAAAAAACAGTCCAGAATATGCATATATTTGATAAAACAGTCATACAAAATCTTGGTTTATTTTGATCATGTGTTGAAAATACCATCTCTTAATTATCTGCTTAAGATCGAATCTGAAAGACGTTACTCTGCATTTCCATCTTAGAAATTTTGCAAATGTCACAAAAAATGGAGAAAATGAAAATGGAAACATTCATCCAACTGAAAATTATTGTTAAGTTATTGTCAAAACTGTTTTTTCATTACAGACAACAATTTCTTTAGGGACTCTTAGGCATTAATGGGTTAAGTTCTCTACAATTATCCGAAACTTAGCATCTCAACAAAACTAAAAAAAACTCACATTATCTTTATCTTCTGCCTTAAGTTGCACAATGCTGACCCCTAGTGGCTGATTCTCGAGAATTCGTTTCTCGTATCGATCGGGGCTAAAGCGAGGCTCATTCTTGTTGCGCTCCACGGTGATCTCAACCGTTCCTGTTGTTGTCTTGGTCGGGTTGTTGTCATCATAGGCGACAACTTTGAGCTGAAACAGGGTAGGGAAACAAATTGTCATAGTTATATTACACCAACCGTTTTATGACGAGTGATTAATTATTATACAGAATTGAATTTTCTCTCTTTGGTTTATTAATACTAATTAAGAGATCCTTCAATTTATTCAATTTTTGTTATTGAATCTCTTAATATATGCACACAAAACAAAATTTATAAAGTTCATAAAGATATTAAAGTACAAATTCCTGCCATTTATATTTAAAAATGATAACTTTATAATCAAGGTTTACCTAAATAAGGTGAATACTTTGGAGCACTCCATAACAAAATAAGTAAGATAGCAATTAGAGATTCCATTGCTCAAAACACTTATTAAAGGGGTCTCTAGATGGTAGAATATTGATCAACAGCTCAACAACATTTAAACTTTCTCATTTTTAAACTGCATTTTAGGAGGCTTAATGTTTTAAATATGTTGTAGACACTTATTCACAAACATTGCAAGGCTCTAAGAAAAAGTGCAGGAAACTTTATCAACAAATGAACGAACATTGAATTTTTTTTTCTTTTGCCACAAATTCAGCATTAAATGACAGGTAAACCAAGAGCAAACAATAGTTGAATAAATGCATCCTTACAATGTAGGTCAAACAATACTTACAATGTAGGTCAAACAATACTTACAATGTAGGTCAAACAATACTTACAATGTAGGTCAAACAATACTAACAATGTAGGTCAAACAATACTTACAATGTAGGTCATACGCCTGTCGCTCTTGAGATCAGACCTGACAAAGATGTTGCCGTTATCTTTCTGTACACCAAAATAGGTGGGAGCCGGGAAGTCACCAACTACTGTGTACTTGATCTGGCCCTAAAAAACAAACAACAACAAAATATCACTAATTAGCTCACTATACCTTCCATTGTGTAAGCTCCATAAGTAAGTTACACAAAAAACAGTTTAGTGTTCCCAAGACCTATTTGAAGAAATGTGTTGATACATATAATGATTTTTTTTTTAAATTAACTATTGAGCAATATCTATCAGAAATCATGATCATTATCATTATAATTTCAATTATTGATATTATAATTATTTTGTAATCATTATTACTATTGTTGATAAATATAATAATGATAATAATAATAACAATAATAATAATAATGATAATAGTAATGATAACAATTATAATGATAACAATAAGAAGTAGAAGAAGAAGAAGAAAAAAATAACTGTTTTCATTACCATTACTACCGACACTAATATCGTAAATAGCAGTAGAAAATTGTGATTGTCAATTACTTATATCCTCATTTTTCACTTTGTATGTTTTCTACTTATTTCAACCTACCCTCCTGTCCTTATCATTGGCCTGAACCCTGGTGAAGGTGTCACCAACTCGCTTAGTCTCCTCAAGCTTCACTTTGTATGGTTTCTGCGTGAACTCAGGAGCAAACTTGTCTCTGCGTACAAAGACAGAAACCTTGACCGTGGCAGTCCTCTCAGGGGTACCCTGATCACTGGCCTTCACCACAAACTGAAAAATGAAAAAGATGACATAGATCAGCCATGACGTATGTGAAGAAAGGATTTTCTTGTGGTAGTAGTAGTAGTACAAGTAGTAGTAGTAGTGGAAGTAGTAGTAGTAGTAGTAGTAGTAGTAGTAGTAGTAGCAGCAGCAGCAGCAGCAGCAGCAGCAGCAGTTGACAAATAGATGATTTTTCTAGAAACTTTATTTGGATAAATATCAACTGATAACGTTATGAAAGTAAAGTAAAATAAGGTAAAGTGATCTTTATTTTAAGCCGAAATCTTTTTTTTTTACAATGGTAAACATGAGCTGACAGGGCTCTTGGCCAACTGGAGTAGTAATACAAATCTGGAGTAGCAGTACAAGTAGTAGACTGGAGTAATATTACAAATCAATGATGATGGTCAGTTGTGACAATATTTACAGGGCACATGTGATTTATTGAATGAAAGTGCATTATCTAAATTTTCACTTCAAATAGAAGTCCTCCTCAGATAGAAAAAAATGGCTTGGAAAAAAGCACAATTTTGCAAAATATTGATTGATAAATTATCAGTTGAGTTCTGAAGAACATTAATAATCCTTGAAGTATGTATTTCCCAAACTATGCTTTTGTGATAATGATATCACCAGAGAAGTAAGGCAGATTTTGGCTGGTCTAGCAATGAAAGGATTCAAAAACAAATGTGATTTTTCATAATGTAAGCATTAATTACATCATATGTCTCTCTTGTTTCTCTGTCTCGTCGCATGACCTTGGCCAAGGTCAGCTGCCCGGTGATTGGGTTGAGGAAGAAGTTGTCTGTAATGCCATCCTTCTTGATCATACTGTACAGAATCGCGTCCTAAGAAAGAGAAAGGAAAGGAATTGATATAAAGAATTTAATTCAACTGCACTGTGAGGTTTTGTTTTGCACATTGAACCAAAGTGCATTCAAATTACTTAATGAAAGAACATTCCTTCTTAAAAAGCAATTTTTTTTTAACATTTGATTCATTCATGTGAAAAAGTATTCTAGCTTCAAAAGCATTTTTAAAAAGTTAATTTTCATATTAGTGAAAGTGTATTTTAACTGAAAAAACAATTTAAATGAAAATCTTAATACACATATGCAAAAACAAAAAATTAAACTGTGCATCAAAGGCAGCTGCCTCCTGAGTGCATTATTTTATATGTGCAAAATGAACATGATATACAGTCAATCTACAAAATCTAGCTTGAACCTTCAGGACCTGGTCTCCCAGAGGAAGATCATCAGTGATGTTAACACAAAACTAACACGGTATACATTATTCTATAAAATTTAGCTTGACTTACGTTATCTTTATCGGTGGCTTGAACCTTCAGGACACGGTCTCCCAGAGGTAGGTCATCAGTGATGTTGGCTTTGTACTCCTTGTCCCTGAATTCAGGACCATTATCGTTCCTCGTGACCGTCACATTCAACCACGCTTGTACCGTCTGCACTGTAACCGGGAACTGCCGACTTGCCTCAATCAGAATCTGAAATGTCGTGAACATTCATCAAGATTGATTAATTTGATAGATTGATTTGATTGACCTCAAAACAAACTCAGTACTGAGTTATAATTCATTGATATACGACCTGAGAAATATGACTATAAGCACGAAGATATTGAAACATGTATACGGAAAGAATAGGAACATAAATTTATATGCACTCTCTGAGAGAAAATACAGCATCTATAAATGAGGGATTAAGAGTTTATGAATAAGGCTATTCCAGGGTATTATACTGATAAATGTTGCTATTGTCCTCTGGAGGTTATGATGTATGGCTGCCTAAACCAAATATTTATCAAGAATCGGAGTATTAAGGTTTTCATTTTTCCACATTTTGCAATGAAATACAAGCAGATTTTTCAGAAATAATTAAAAACATTGCAAAGTTGATTTTGAATAATTTCAAGGCACTGATTATTGGGGTCTTTTGGCCTCTAGTTCTCCTAATGTAGAGGTCTGTTTGCCCCTATTCAAAAAAGTCAGTCAATGTGGTTCAAAAATGCTGGAAATTCACATTTCAAGCCCAGGTATACTTGCATGCTACAAAGTACTGATATGTTTATGAACAGTTATAAAAACGATTTCTGCAGAAATTTGGTTGAAAGGAGTCCTTTATTTCTCACAAAAAGAATCTGTTTTTCTAAGTAACCTAACAATCTTGTATAGATAAAATGGCGCATAAAATATGTACTTACTGAGTAGAGTTTCAATTTTGATGAGTCTTCCTTGAGAGACCTTCGAACTTTGACCTGGCCGGAATTTCTGTCGATCTCGAAGTATTGGCTGGCCGAGCCTATTCCCTTGATGCTGTACTTGACGTTATCACCGGGACTCGTCCTCACTTGGAAGATGGAGGTGCCGGAATTGACGTTCTCTGAGATGGTCTTCTTGTAGGACTTCTCATTGAAGCGGAGGTTGCCCTCATCCGTCTTTATGTTGATCTCTAGGGTAGTGTCCTTGAAGAGTCGCGACTGGTCAATAGGTCCCTGGTCAGTGGCTCGAACTTTAAGCTGAGGATAAATGAACACTTTTAATCAGTAAACAGTTTCAATATATTATGTATTCAAAAAATATCCAAAGCATCTGTCAAAATTGCTTGTTGTATTTGAATATAATAAACAAATGAGATGTGAATAAAAATATACTGCATCATAAATGAATACCCCTACTAATGATGATATTACAATTAACAGATAATGACACTACAACCATCATCACGTTAGGAGATATAATTGATAACAGTAATAAATCGCTACTAAAACATTACACTTACCAACAATTATTTCACAAATGACAGATGATACTGCAATTATTAATCCAATATAAGAAGTTAAAATCGCAACAACAGAGGCACTACTTAAGTATTACCCCTATCAATGCAGGCAATACAAACAGTAATCATTTACACTACAGGAATCAATAGAAAAAATATACTGTAAATAAAATTGAGAGCTTAACTACTGAAATTTAACCCCTATCAACGAGGGCAATACAAAAAATACTTACTAATAGTAAATTTACTGATAATATAAATATGCTACAAATATCAGCAAATAATAGAACCACTGAAATATTACCCCTACCATTGATAGTAATTCAAATATAATAGAAAATGATATGAAGAAAATAGATACAACAGATAAAATAGAAAAAAGAAATTAAAAATAGAAAAAATAGAATAGAAAAATAGAAAAAATAGAAATTGATAGATTATCTAAAATAATGATGATGATATTGAATAAAGCCTACCTTGTACTGCTTTGTTGGTGAGTTCATGACAGACTTGAGAAGAACCACACCTCCTGTGGTGGGGTTAACAAAGAAGAACTGAGGGGCGCTTCCTTCACCCTGCACAGAATAGCCCACAACATTGTAAGGTGCCTACAAGATAGAATGAAACATATAACGAGCAATCAATTTGATACACATATCATAATGAAGTGGATATTTTTGTGTCAATCGAGAAACCAATTACACGGATACAACAGCTCCTTTTTTGAAGTTATGCATTAGGTATAACCACTTCAATTTCATGAAACCACTATATACCGGCATGTCTACAGTATATTCTAAACCACAAAGTTTTAGTTTTTGTCAAAAAGCTAGAGAAGAATGTAGCAAACTTATTTCATTGCTATCATCAATAAATAAAAACAAAACATTTAGGTTTATCAATACATATATTATGAAAATTGCAAATTAATATGAGGAAAAGTTGAAATCATATAGGACTAATGAAAACTGGGTTCTATTTTCTGTATATGGTAAGTAAGTTGGGAAAGTTATGTTGTTCTGTGCAATAAATCTGCTACAGCCCTGAGGCCCATGCTACAGGGAGCCTTCAGGCCTGTGCTGCATCTCAATAACATCCTGGGGAACAGTCAAAATGGCTTTAACCCTTATGCGACTGCTGGCTAAATTTGCTAAGACAAAATGATGCAAAAGAGCTGAAAAATGACTGAAACCCTAGCACATGGGTACTTATCTGATAGTACTCTGTGAGAGCTATCCAATGAATACCAACATGACAGGGTTTAATTGGTTATTAAAAATCTTTGCATCTTTGTTCTTTTGGACGAAAGTAGCCTTATCTTCTACTTACCCTTCTGTCCGCGTCCTTAGCGCTGAGTGTTGTGACCATCGTGCCTACGACCGTATTATCTGGAATCGTGATGCGCTTTGTGTCTCCGTGCGTCCACTTGGGAACATTCAGGTTACGATTCACCATGATGTCCACCTCAGCAACAGCAGACCTGGGGGGTGTGCCATCATCTTCAGCCTTAACGCGCAACTAAAAACAGCACGATACATACGGTTTACACACCTGGTATAAATCTTAACCCAGCCTGGCAACTTTGGTAAAATATTTCAACCAAAAGCATATTTAGAAAAATATTTGAAGGAGAAGTGTTCATAAGATCATTAGCAACAACTCTCTTTCAAATATTTTCAAAAATAAATCTTAATTTTTAAGTTATTTTCAAAAGTATCAAAGACAGAGACAACAATTTCAAGAATCAATTCTTAAGCATGACTGGGTTAAATAGGTCATGGTAGTTTGTTTGAAATAATGAAATCGGGTATGGTACTATACAAGGAAATATGCCTAAAACTTCCCTTCAAATAATTTGTAAATTTATGATTTATTCCAAAGTTTCATTTAGATATAAGGGAATAGAGAATACGGATCATACTGTGGACATGAATGTTTGAACTTCTCCATGCCTGAGAGTTTGTCTGAAGGTCAGCATCTACATCGACATCAAAACTTTACCATAATGCTGCTGGTGGCTTAATCTGGCCAATCTGGCCAATACAAAATGATACAAAAAAACAGAAAAATGATAGGAACCCTGGCACATAAGGCTCACTCTGAGAGAGTACTCAACGAGAGATATCCAATGAATACCAACATGACAGGGTTTAGATGGTTTTCAAAAATCAGCATTAGAAGGGTTGAGAAAATAACTTCAGGAATAGATAAAAATAAATAAAAATCATGAAAATAGGAGTTTATTTGAGGGTGTGGACTATAAACATCTGTCCACTGACTACTCTTTAAAGCGCTTTTGAACATTTTAGGTGGAAAGGGCACTATATCAAATATCAATTATCATTATTAAATACTCAGGTGTTTTTGGGACCCCACAACCACAAATAGGTTCAATTTATTATGTTGACATTGTGTAGGTCAGGTAAGAGTGAAGACCTTTTCTGCCGCTGCTGCCTTAAATCAGATTTTTTCTACTTTTCTACTTGCCTTGAATACTGTCTCAGTGGGTGTCTGCAGGCTCGCCTTCAGGCGGATCTGACGGTTGTTGACGACCTCAAAGAAGGTGGGAGCGGAACCGTCTCCAATCAGAGTCACGTTGAACTTGTTAAACGGCGACTGAAAAGAAAATAGGACATCTCTACAGGAATGTGTACACTTTTTTTTAGTTTGAAAGAGCTTTTTGTTCATCACTCAAACCAAAACAAAACAAATGATATTTGATTGATTTTCTTACATGGAATGCAAACATGGTAAAGAGTTTACAAAGAGGCTCTGCTCAAATTAATACTGGATCAAGGAGGCCATATTGACCAACATCAGCATACAGACCCCCAAGATATTGCTGTTAGTGTTTATTACCATACAGAAACAGTATGGAAAAAAAATCAACAGTTACAAATCTGTAATATTCATGTTTGAATAGATACATATCATCGTTTATTAGTGAATAACAAATTAAGACCTTTTGATTACGTTGATTTTGATTATGTTCCTCATTGCAATTCAACATTTTCAAGGCATAAATGATTTCATTTTTTTAGTATTTTTCCCGCTAAAAGAACCTACCACACTGTCTCTATCCCTGACGTCCACATCCAGAATGTTGCTGCCCACAGCCTGGTCCGCGCGTATCGTTTTCTTCAGGTTGGCCTTGTTGACAAACTCCGGCGTAAAGTCGTTCCTCTGGACCTTGATCTTAACGGTGGCACTGTTGGAACTGAACTTCTTCGGGATACCCAAATCAAAGGAGGTCAATTTGACCTGAAAAATGGCAGAGAAGTTTTGTATTTAGAATCTGGAATAAATGCACATTTGGAATCTAGAACACATGAACACATTAACTTCACTCATTATTTCTAGCAAGCAATTAACAGTAGTGCCTAAAAGCGCCCAACTATTTTTGTCATGTCTTGAATAAATGAAATTTTCATAAAATATTTGAAGGAAAAATGTTTATCAAAAAACTAACTTACAACTCTCTTTCAAATATCTTTATACTTTACGCCTAAATCCAAAGTTATTTATAAAAATATTAAATAAGATCCAGATGACACATGTCTTGGAAATATCCGGGCATAAATGTGTTAACTCCCATGTCTATTCACATGCTGCACTTGTCATACCGTATATTCCTTGGTCCTCTTGCTGTCGTCCAATAGCGAGGCTTGAAGGGAGATGACGCCGGTCTGTGGGTTGACCATGAAATACTGCGAGGCCAGCTGGTCGCCAGTCAGGGCAAAATTCACATCCTTGTTGGGCGACTACAAACAAAAAAGCAAAACTGATACAGGATCTCAAATTTTATTTGTTATTTCTTCTCAAAAACACAAGGATGATTTTTTTTCAATTCTCTGTAAAATAGATGTTTTCTAAATCTATCATCCTTCTAGTTCACCTTTTTATCTCATCTTCCATATTCGTCTTATACAGAAAATGTTTAATGATATATATAAGAGCAAGTTCCTATATAAAATAAAATTTAAAATTCAAAAATTTCAAAAATGATGAAAAAGAATTATAAAAGAAATAACAACAAATAAGTTTCTATCATACTGGCATTCATGTAATGAACGAGTTACATGAAAAACATTATGTATATACATAGATAGGTGAATTTATTTAATTGACATTCATAAATCATTGGCAATTTTTTCCATTTCCTTGTTTGCAAGCAACTAATAAACCAAAAATTCTTTAAAAACACACAAAAAAAGAGTTGATCTTTGAAGATAGCCGCCCGGCACTAACCGTTGCATCTTCATCCTTGGCCCTGACAACGATGATGCTCTTGCCGAGCGTCTCCGTTTCCTTGATCGTCTTCTCGTAGTTGGTCTCAGTGAATTTCGGGGGCTTGAGATTACGCGTAACGTTCACATAGACAACGGTCACGTCCGTCTTTGGAGGAGCACCAGCATCGCTCACAACAACGCGCACCTACAAACAGCCAAGATATTGAATTATAAAGTAAATCAATGTACTTAATAAACTTTATATAAGTGGATGTATAAACTGTACGGGACTTGGAAAAACAAATGGGACTGGGAAATAGTTCTCACATTAGGGGGTGTCCACATCTCAGAGTTTTTTTCGTAATGTAAAAGATACAAATGGGACCAGGAAATAGTGTTCACATTAGGGGGTGGCCACATCTCAGAGTTCTTTTCATAATGTAAAAGATACCAATGCGACAGGGAAAAAGTGTTCGCGTTAGGGAGTGTCCACATCTCATAGGTCTTTTCTTTCATAATGTAACAAATACAAATGGGACCAGGAAATAGTCAGGAGGTGTTCATATATCCAGTGTGTTGACAATAAGAGGTTTCACGGTATGTATCTGCCTTACCCTGTACATCACCACACTTGGTTCCTCAGCCAGGTTGCCCTTGATGGTAACCTTTCCAGTCTTTGGCTCGACCGTGAAGAATCTCACGGCGGAGTCATCTCCAATCATGTTATATGTGAGCTCATTGAAGGGTTTCTGTAAGAAAATTGACAAAGTGAAAGTCTTAACAAGAATCATCAAAAAATACGCAGAAAAGTTAATCATAAACCAATTCTAGTAATGTAGACAAAATTACTATATTTTGCCTTGATAGCCCATAAATGCTTAAGAGTTCATCTAGAAATTGTGGTCTAGATCTTAAGTACTTTTGACGATAACTTTCAAACTGCAAATACTTTTATAAAATATTACAATGAGAGTGGTTAATAGTATTCTATTTAACATTTCTCTTTCAAATACTTTCTCAACCATGCTTTTGCCGGCAAGATTTCATCAAAATTGTTAGACTGTTTTTGCCAGCTATGAAAATTGATGGGTGAAAATCTGACAAGTCCCAAACTTGGTATTGAGAATGAGCTTGCAATTATACTTTGGCCTATTCTTCAATAAGCCAATTATTTGCATATTCTGGTATTCTTGACTTATTTAAATAAATACAAGTGGTTTGTGTGGTTATATTCATGACTAATCACAAAATTGAGAACAGAAATAAATTCAGAATAGAATATCACCTTTGAATCTTTGTCAGTGGCCTGAACCCTGGCGATCTCCTTGCCTGAGCGATCTGTTTGACTGATGTAGACCATGTAAGGCTCATTCTTAAATTCTGGCGCAAACTTGTTGCGATCCACCTTAATAGTGAGAGTGACTCGCTCTGACTTACGCTGCGGTGTGCCTCTATCCAACGCAAAAATGTAGACCTAAGAAATAAACATATATCGTAAATTCTCGGACATCTAGACCACTATAAGTATTGTGCAAAATAACTATTACTCTGCTTTCTCTGTATTTTCATAAAACATGGGCGCGGCCACCCTCAACCCATAAAAATTGCTATTGTTAAAAAGTGTCCCAAATTACTGAGTACCTACATAAAATAATGGTGCAGAAATAATCAAGTTTATTGAAACATTTAAGCTCTAAGTCAATTAAAAATTCTTAACTGGATGGTATTTTGAATAGTTTTGTAATCACCATTGCATTATGATACATCAAGTATTTGTTGGGGTTAGGGTAAGAAAAAGGTTCGCTTTCGTGAGGATGCAAAAAAAACAAAAGGCTAAACTTGTAATATTGTAGCAACTAAAGAAAAAACTGGTCCATAGCAGACAAAAGGTCAGTGACTCACCTTGAACTCATTGTCTCGACTCTCAGAAATGGCGCGTTTTGGCGAAACAACACCGTTATCGTCAATGGCGAAATAGTTATGCGGAGGATCGATGACGTACTCCAGCTGATTGTGTGGTGCACGCGTATCGTCATCTTTACCGTTCAGCTTGAAGATACTGGTAGTGACGGGCACGGTTTCCAATATGGTTGTGGTATAATCGTATTTGTCAAACTTTGGCCGGAAGCTGTTACGAATGACGCTGACTTCGAGGGTCGTTGTGGCACTCTTAGCCGGAATACCTTTATCCTCAACCTTCACTATCACCTAGTGACAGCGGGAAAAATATAAATGATTCATCAATTCCAAAAATGAACAAAAACAATAAAAAAAAACCTACCCCCCTAGCTCTAGATGCTGAAACTTTGCCTTAAAATCTAAAGAATACTCAGGGGTGTCCAAGTATATAAACCCGGGAGCACTGACAACCAGTCCTGGAGCAGAGCCTTACAGTGGCCAATTGGCGTTAAAAGTTATCACTAGGTGGCACTGATATGTATGCCTTCATACCATTAATAAATTCCAGGACAAATAAGTAGATAATACAATTCCATGAAGTTGACATGTCTGTATTAAAAATAACAAGTACAGGAGGTATTTGAAGGGCTCATACTGCCATGCTGTTTGGGAATCTGCAAATTTAACAGTGCTAGACTGGGTTTGACACACATTTTGAAGCCTCTGTCGCATGACGGTTTAACGATGCGATATTTGGACACCACTGAAACTCCCTCTAACCCCCCCACCCCTCCCTTCCCCCTCACCCTGGCCTAAGTATCTAAGTTCCATACCTTGAACACTGTATCTGTAGACGGCTTAAGGCTGCTCTTGATCTTTACCTCTCCATTGCTCTCAATTTTGAATAAGCGTTCATTGTCACCAAGTATGGATAACTTCATCTCGTTGAAGGGTTTCTGGAAGGCCAAATAAAAAGACTTTTGTTTAAACATAGTCAATGGTACACACCATACTGAAAAGAAAATACCTAAAACATGTCTTAAGAGCATGGTAAGAAGTATGTAGCTATATGTATTCACCTTAAAGGCAATTTCATCAAAACATATGGAAATGCATATCCTATATCATAAATAACAAAAGACTCTCTTGTGAAATATAATTTAAAGATTTTACATTGGCATGATAACATTCTTTGCTTAATTTCAATAAGATTTTGAAAATGAGTAGATTGATAATATGTCAACAGAGAGGAAGTCCTGCAACTGTCTATCTAGATATGAAATTGTAATAACTCAATGAAATGCACACAAACACACACACACACACACACATATATATATATATATATATATATATATATATATATATATATATATATATATATATATATATATATATATATATATATATATATGTATATATATATATATATGTATATATATATATATATATATATATATATATATATATATATATATATATATATATATATATATATATATATATATATATATGTATAATATATATATGTATGCACTGGATAAGGATCATAGTAACATCATAACCCACCTGTTCATCGTCATCCTTAACAGACACCTTGAAGATGGACTTGCCAACATCTATGGTCTGGTTGACAGTGGTCTTGTAAGGAAGTCGCTCAAACCTTGGCGCACGCAGATTTCGGATGACCTTTATCTCGATTCTGCCCTTGGAGCCGGTCCTGGCAGGGATGCCCTTATCGGTGATGGTGATCTCAAACTGAAATTGAGCGATGCTACCGTCATCTGAGGACTGAGAGTTTTAGACGGCATGTTTAAATGTGATATGCATAGGAAACACATATCCTCCATTACATGCAGCATACATTACCTGTTTATCAGACACAACTTCTTACCTGACAACTTGGTCTTTCTATATTTCTCATAGAACTGCAGAAAGAAATTGTCTTTCGATGCTCATCCAAAAAGAGGACAATGTGAGAACGTCTCACAAGTGCATGTCTCAAACATAGGTCTTTAGCCCTTATGCTCCTGGTGGCTACTTTGGCCAATACAAAATTGTGCAAAAATCACAAAAATTTACTGAAACCCTTGCAATTGGATACTCATCAATGAATACCAAGATGAAAGAGTTTAGATGGCTTTGAATAAGCATTGCATCCTTGTGCTTTGGAAGAAAGTAGCCCCAGCATTGCATGGAAGGGTCAAATTATTGTCAGACCTTGCACTAAACTGTGTTGCAATCGGAAAAAAGCCCTGCTACTGGGGCTGCTAGTGAATCTGGTAGAGTCAAACCAGTGCAAGACCACCTGTCTGCAAAGCCGAGGTTCATAAATGCATCTTGATGCAAAATTCATCTTATCTCACCTGTTATTGTATGAACGCCAGTTTTCCACAAAATGCAAATTTTGTGCTTAATATATAGATGTGGTCTCTCCAAGCGGATTTGACTGCAATTTCATCCCTAAATCTCTATACCCCTGACATTGCGCTTTTTATTTTTGCTTGTCATATATAGTCATTCCCAAGCAGAGGGAAGATTTCTTAGAAGACAAGCTTCACCCAGATCATATACTCACATTGAACTGGCCCTCCTCCCCAGTCTGCAGAGCTCTAGCCAGAGTCAGGACACCAGTGGACGGGGTCAAGGTTGAAGTTCCTCTTAATATTACCTGAAGCACCATTGTCGATGGCAAACACCAACTGATTGTGAGGAGCCTGAAACATAACAGATATATTATGGATCACTTGTGCACTTATATAAATTATAAATATATATATATATATATATATATATATATATATATATATATATATATATATATATATATATATATGTATATATATATATATATATATATATATATATATATATATATATATATATATATACATATATATATATATATACATATATATATATATATATATATATATTTATATATATACATATATATATAAATATATATATATATATATATATATAATATATATATATATATATATTATATATATATATATATATATATATATAATATATATATATATATATATATATATATATATATATATATATATATATATATATGTATAATCTGTAGGACGTAATTCTTGCCATAACATTAATTTGATAATAATTACCTTCACATAACTGGATTAGCTTAGGTACGGGAGCAAAACAATGTGAATTGCAAGGTTGGAATCAAAGCTACAATAAATGATTCAGGTGCTCCAAAAGGTATAGGATGATAGATAAAAAAAAAGAATATAACTCTCACCTTAGTATCATCATCCTTTCCTGTGACCTTGAGAAGTGATGTTCCCACTGTGACGGTCTCCAGGATGGTTTTGCGATAGGTGCTGGGTTCGTAGCGAGGCTTCCTGAGGTTTCGGTTGACGATGATATTGATGATAGTTATAGCTGTCTTGGAAGGTGTGCCACCATCCTCAGCCCGCACTCTTAGCTAAATAAGTGAAAAGAAAAATAAGTATGACCATTTGGAATAAATTGGCTGGTTCAACAGCTCATTAAATTGATCATTTCAAGGATTTGAAAGGCTAGCATGCACTCTTAGCTAAGTAAGTAAATAACAAAACAAGTATGACCATTTGGAATAAATTGGCTGGTTGTTCATGGAATTGATCCTTTCAAGGATTTACAAAGCTAGCATAGACTCTTAGCTAAGGAGTTAAGGAAACAAATAGCAAAATAAGCATGAACAACCTCATCTTATAGAAATAAATGGTAAAATAGACATGATCATAACATAATTCTACTTTATGCTATTTAAACAATAATTCTAGATATTAAAAAAGAATAAGCCTGCACTTTAGCTGGAAGATAAAAACAGGTGATTGCCACAAATTAAGTCTAACATTTTTTTGGTATGACTTTTTAAAGAAGTTATATTCTTCATAAGGATTACCAAAAACAAATCAAGAACCTTTAGAATTCGAAGATAGTTTTCAATTCCTATCCCTCCTAAACCCATGTTCTCTTTATAAATAAAAGTTTCCCTATGTATTTTTATCGAATTTATTTAAAGTAACCAATGAATGGATCAACTTACTAAATAGATGGAATCTTCGTCATCTTTGAGGTTTGTTTTAACCCGAATTTGGACCGGTCCTCTCATCAACCTTGAAGAAGACTGTTGCTTTACCATCCCCGACAGCTGAGTAGGTCACCTTTCTGAACGGGTCCTGAAACGAACAAACAAGAACATCAATTTCACAGTCGTCTTCCAATTGATATCATAGGAATTTTTCAAAAGATGTTCAAAAATACTAAGAGAAAATTCAACTTTATACTGGGTACAAAATTTGATTTAGTGTATATATGATATTTTTGGGGGGTGTGTGTGCCTGTCACAACATTGCAGTTGGTTGATTATTGACTAAAACCTGTTTCACTATTGATATCATAGACATACAATCACATATAAATGCTTTGAATTTAAAAAAAGACTCATCAAAACATCAAAAACTAGGTAGTTTGGGACAAACGCATATTTCTTTAGCACTACAGTGAATTTATATAGTTGAAACTGATTGAAAATGCGTTACCTCATAAGATAAATAAAAATTCTCCAAATATTTTGAAAATGCACTGTAATTTAAAATTTATGAAAAGTCAGTCTAGCACTGACCTCTCTCTTGGAATGCCTTTTGTGTCAATACACAATCTTTAAGCAATGATGAACAAATGTGTTTTTAAGAAATGATAAGTTTCAAATTAATCTTACCTGACTGTCAGCATCAGTGGCTCTGACTTCAAGAATCTGATCATTAACTCGGCGATCCTCGTTGATGGTGACGTTATACATCGTTTTACCAAATTTGGGAGCGTTGTCATTTCTGATGACCTTGACGGTTACTGTTGCATTCTGGGTAGCCGTGCAAGCTTCTTTGGCGTTGAGCTTGGAACCCATGTCTCTCGCAGAAAGGATCACCTGGTGAGCAGAAAGAGAATTAAAATGCCATCAGAATTTACTTTTATCACTAGCAAGTCTTCGGCAGGGATTGACCTTAACCCTTATGCTGGTGTTGGCTAATTTGGCTAATACGAAATGATGCAAACAACCTGAAAAATGACTGAACCCCTGGCACATGGGTACTCATATGAGAGTACTCAGTGAGAGCTTTCCAATGAATACCAACATGACAGGGTTTAGATGGTTTTGAAAAACCTTTGTGTTACTGTGCTGTGGACAAAAGTAGCATCAGCACTGGAAGGGTTAACATTTCCAGACAAGAGCAGACTGGCTTCCTTGGATTTTTGATTTAGGAGCAAATAAATCCTAGTGCGGGCAGATTTTGCCACAGCACATTGTCCAGGCTAGAGGGGTCTGGGGTAATGCTCCTCCAGAAAGTTATGAAAAAGAGTTGCTCTTCAATAATTCACAAAATGCTTGACATGATAATACATGTACATATATGTCCATTCACAAACTTGCCTCCTATGATTTAAGATCTGGTTGCAAAATCACATTATCCAAGGGCATACACCCCTAGAACGACCAATAATGTCAATCCCTGTTCAGTGCATTTAAAACGATTTGATAAAATATGTTTCAGGTTTTGGAGGTAGTTTTAGGAAAATTTTAATTTTTTTCTACAATAATCCCCCAATTTGACACTGTGTCGCTTTGACAGCGTTTAATTCTGCATGTGCCCCTTATTACACCACCCTCTAACCTTAGGATACATTTAACTATTATGCTGTTGATGGCTAATTTGCCCAATACAAAATGATGAAAAAAAAACTAAAAAATTACTGAAACCCTGACACATGGGTACTCATCTGAGACTACTCAGGGAGGGCTATCCAATGAATACCAACACAACTGATTTTAAATGTTTTTTTAAAAATCTGCGTTTTTGTGTTTTGGGGGAAAGTGAGCCTTTAAGCATTGGAAGGGTAAATGGGCTGTGAGCTGACCTTGTATTCTTTAGGAGTCATGTAGAGTAGAGACCTCTTGAGGAACACCTCACCCGTCTTGGAGTCAACGTCGAAATACTGACGAGCAAGAGGATCACCAACCACAAAATAGAACGGTTCGTTGTAGGGAGCCTGTAAGATAAAAAACATAGATTGAAAGAGAAAATAAATTGATCAACTCATTAACTCATCTCATTAAGTATGAAATTAATTGCATGTATTGAAATGTTGTCTTTATGATTTAAGCAAAACAAGTGCAAATGCTTTAGAAGTTAATGCTGAGCAATGAATGTGAATCAATGTACATATTCACTCACCACTCTGTCCTCATCCTTTGCCTTGACAGTTGTGATTTTTTCGCCGAGTTCCTTGATTTCCTGGATACTTGCACTGTAGTCCCTCCTCTCCCACTGTGGGCACTTAAGGTTACGGCGTACAGACACGCGCACTGTGGTGACATCAATCTTGGCCGGGCTGCCATTATCAAAGGCTTCAACACGGATCTGACAAGAAAAATAAGTGCATTAGTCATTTCTTGCAAGGCTCTGTGATATGTGTATATATATATAATATATATATATATATATATATATATATATATATATATATATATATATATATATATATATATATATATATATATATATATATATATATATATATATATATACATATATATATATATATACATATATATATATATATATATATATATATATATATACATATACATATATATATATATATATATATATATATATATATATATATGTATATATATATATATATATACATATATATATATATATATATATATATATATATATATATATATATATATATATATATATATATATATATATATATATATACATACATGTATAAACATATATGTATACATGTATATATACTTAAAATGTTAAAAAACAATATATTTCCACACATTACATAGAATTTCTTCAAATTTCTGGAGAAAAATTCTTAACTGCAACTTTGTAAAATAGTAACATTATGCTTGCCAATCGAACTGTGCATATTAAAAAGAAATGATACTCAGATTAATAAACACGAAATATACATATACATAATATACATAATATATACATACATATACATGACATATACATGACACATAATATATGAAATACACCTACTATGTAGACTTCTTTGTCATCTCTCAAGATGCTTTCTTTCAGTTCGATCCGTCCAGTGTCTGCCTTGACTCTGAAGAAACGCGGTGCGTCGTCATCTCCAGTGATCCTATAGTTGATGATGTTGTACGAGCCCTAGAAATAAAGGAGACAGCTGAAGATAGGACATCCATTACCTAACACAAAAAGTATCATGTCCCCTTAGAATGAATTGCACAATGAGACTTACCTCACCGAGTATCAAATATTTCCAATCTATTCGCTTAACACCTCCAATTATTGTTAATCCTTGTAATGCTGCAACCGAGTATGCTCGGTCGCGGCAAACATCCCTAATAAGGACCGCCATGTTTGTTTAAACATTGATAAGCAGTGGCCACCATTTTGAAATCCCTCTGTTACTATAGTATGTTCAACGATAGTTGCCACATGGCACTAGCGGAAGTAGTATAAATATACTGGGGTACTAAAAATGAACTTTGTGAAAAGCATTGTTAGGTTTCCAATACAAAATTAACATTGGGCTCCAAAACTTGAAAAGTATTATAAGCAATGTTAGAAGTTTAGTGGAGCTGATGATAATGTATCATATCGTTTAAATTTCAAAAGTGCCCATCCCTAGTTTGAACCATATTGAAATTTAATTTTTGTTTTAATTTCACCAAAAATGGTTTCCGTCTACTTACAGCTGGGTCTTCGTCCTTGGCCGATAACTGCGCAATAGACTGACCGTTGGCCGAGTCCTGGCGTATGGTGGCTGTGTACGGTTCGTTCGCGAAAACAGGTGCGAACTTATTGCGGATCACGTTGATGGTCAGCTCCACAGCAGTCTGCGTCTCTCTGGCGGGGAAGCCACCATCTTTGGCCTTCACTTGGAGCTACAAAGAAAGAGAGAGAGAGAGAGTGAGAGAGTGAGAGGGTACAAGTTTGCAAGAAGATCTGGATACATTTGTCAAAGGGTGCAGGTGCATAAAAAAGTCTAGTGCAGTTTGTTAAAATTTAACTACTTTTAACTCAAATTGTGTGTTTGGATGTGGCATTAGAAATTTGTTTTTGATCATCAGGTTTTCAGCCATGGTGAGGCTAAACCATGAGCAACGGTTGTTCAAGGATGGTAATCATCCTGATTACCCTTGAAAAACTACCTTGAACCCTAAATTCCTAATAACTTTCTCACATGCCTTGAGCCTGATTCAAACCCAGGGAGTGGTGAGAGACAATGACCTCTTGGTGGTATTGCCTTAGACCACTCAGCCATTGGGGCTATCCCCTTCAAATCAACATAAAATCTACTGCAGAAATCTCTTACTTGAAGATAATTGTGAGCTGATATGCTATTTTTCTTAACTAGGAATTTATATAGATGAAAATTCTAATTTCACTGCAAGCTGTATGGACACTGTTCATCTGTATCAAATAAGGATGGAAACAAACTGTACAGTTGTGGTTCTTAAGTTGATTGTTCAATGGAAAAAAATGGTAACAGACCACACTAAACAAAAAACTGAGGGGCACTGTTGCAGTTTGAGGTACAACCTACAGCATATCTTTATAATTCCAGGCAATTTACCTATTCGTCCCTGGAGATGTTCTTGACCAATGTTGTCTGGACCTGCCAAACTTTTAAAAATAACATTGGAATGAAGCATAAATTAGCAAAATATTTGAACAAGAGTTGTAGAAAGAGTTCTGATGAACAACTCTCCTTCAAATATTTTCTTTAAATTGCTTTTTAAGAGAGATATCACCAAAATTGTGCGGCAGTTTTGGCTGCTACAGATCATGGTCCAATGACTTACCTTGTACTGGAGAGTATTATCTGGATCTTGAAGCAACAGGGCCTTGAGTTTGATTTGTCCATTCTGCGGATTGACTTGGAAGTAATTCTTCGCTCTGTTGTCTCCGGTTTCGTAATAAGTCACGGTATTGAATGGAGCCTAAAAACAACCAAAAATGTGTAGAAATATGAACAGTAATATATAATTGGTAAAAATGTTGCTATATATCAAAATACACTCATGAAGCGAGTCTCATAGAAAATAACTTTATTATAACTTTGAAATTATGAGAAATACTCAATATAGGCTCAGTTAAAATATTAAAAGTTATTCTATCAAAATTACTGTTTACATTTTTTTAAATCCTGATATTGAGGAAAAACTCAGGATAGTCACAGTTGAAATATTAACATTCATTTACAGTTCAATAAAATCCAAACGTGTCATCATTTTTTCCAACTATAGATTTAGCATGACTAGCTGATGTGATGCATCTTTAATGGTGCAGTGGAAATGGTGCATATGAAATATAAATTGATTTCAAACAAATGAAATAAAAAGATAATTAAAAAGATAGATTTAACAGAAAATGAAACTGTGTTCAGGACTGGTGCAATATCAAATATGAGTTCAATTTTTAGAAAATGAAAAAAAAAGATGAAAACAAAAAGAAATATATAAAAAAAAAAAATTAACAGAAAATAAAACTGTGTTCAGGACTCTAGTAGTGATACTTACAGCAGGGTCCTGGTCGGTGGCCTTGACAGTGTAGAGGACCTTCTCGAAGTTCTCAGTCTCCTTGACCTGCACGGTCGCTCTCAACTCGCCCGGCTGCGTGAAGCGGGGCGTGTGCAGATTACGATCGACGTTTACCGTCACAACGGTAATAGCAGTCCTTGCAGGTACACCACTGTCCGATACCATCACCCGAATCTAAAAATAAAATAAAATAAAAGAGAAATCATGATTGGTAATTGTCAAAGGTCTTTTCTCAATTGCAACAAGCAGATTTATAACATGATGGGAAGGTACATGATATGTCTAGATCATTAGAAAATCAGCTTTTGAATGTTACAGGTAGATGGGGTGCAGTATCAATCTTTCATCATTTTTTAGCATTATTTTTGTTTTACTATTCTTATTATGACAGATATAATCATCATTATTTTTATTATTAATACCTTTATCATTATTAGTAGTAGTAGTAGTAGTAGTAGTAGTAGTAGTAGTAGTAGTAGTAGTAGTAGTAGTAGTAGTAGTAGTAGTAGTCGTAGTACAAAGTTATTACTAACTTTTCAGTTAAATGTTGTAAGAAGGTGACTCTGTAAGAAAGATATCAACATAACTGTTAGGCTGCTTTGTGCCTTTATAGGCATGACAGGATTAGTGAAAGAAGAATGTGCCAAGGGAAGGACCTACCTTGTATGAGGTGGCACTGTCTTTACCCAACTCTTGCTTCAGGGAGATTTCACCTCTATCGCTGATTTTGAAAAATATGGCTGAGTTGTCATCACCAATTATTGAGTACTTGAGCGTGTTGTATGGAGCCTAAAACAAATAGAAAATGTCAAAAAATACCCAATTAGATGCTTATGAAAATCTCAATTGTCATATCCATTTCCTTTGTAGTCAAGGTACTTTATTTCAAAAATGATGTTCAAAACCATAATGAAAAAATGGCTTTGTCTACCTATGTATACCATTATCTGTCAGTTTCTGATATACATTTTTTTGAAGAGATATAGACATTGATAACAGATCAGATATCAGACAATAAATGATTCCAGATAACTTTTCGATAGAAGAATCTCATGAAATCAAAGAAACTATATCTTTGACTATATAGTCACACAGTACATTTACGTTGAAAATCAATGTCCTACAAAAAGGTAAAATCAAGATACACAATTTAAGATACAATATCCTATAAACGACAAAAAAGATTGATGATAACATAAATCAATCTATGAAATCTAAGTAAAATATTAAGAAGCTATGAAACATACAAAAGGCCTACATCAAGATTTTTGACAAGAAATAAGACATGATAATTTACCTCCGAATCCTCATCCTTTGCTTTGACTGAAAAGACTCTGCTGTTGGTCTTGATGTCTCGCTTAATGTTGGCTGTACATGGTGAGCACTCAATGCGAGGGCTGTTCTTGTTGCGCACCACTCGGATGGTAATGCGAGCCTGTTCCTGACTCTCCAAACCAGCGCCATCTGTGGCTTTCACTCGCAACTAAAACAAAATATGATAATATCATTATATTGGTACTGATGTTACTAATGATACTGATAATACTGATAGAAATAATGAAGATCATGTATTATATGCTTCATCATCATCATCATCATCATCATCATCATCATCATCATCATAATGATAACAATAAAAACAATAATAATAATAATAATAATGATAACAATAATAATAATAATAATAATAATAATAATAATAATAATAATAATAATAATAATAATAATGATTACAATTTTAATGATAATGAAAATTATAATTATCATAAAAGTTAAAAAGAAAAAGAAGAGGAGGAAGAAGAAAAAAGAATGGAAAAAAACTTAACACCTGACTCACAGACTTACTCTTTCAAAACATCAAGTAATAATCATGCTTCGATTTCACTAGAAACTTATCATTTCTGCGGCAAGAATACAGACAATCAGATCATATCTTGTACTGTAATTAAACCAATTGGTAGAATACTTATTTAGTGCAAAATTGAAAAATAACTTAAATAACTTTATATCTGCATATGTGTAAAATCAGTAAGTAATATAGGTAGTTTTCAAGATCACTTACAGTATAAGTGTTTGTTCCTTCTTCGTCATTGGTGAGTTGGTTTTTGACAAAAATCTGTCCAGTGACAGAATTGATACCGAAGTATTGCGTTGCTTTTCCTTCACCAACCAATGAGTAGCTGACTACATTGAATGGCTTGAGGGCGTCCGAGTCGGTAGCCTCGACATTGACAAATGTCTTGCCGAGTTCTTGATCCTCACGAATCTTCACATTCTTGTTGGCCTCCTTGAAGATTGGTCGTTTGAGATTCCTGTCCACCGTCACGGTGAGAACTTCGACATCGGTCTTGGCAGGAGTTCCACTGTCAGAAACTTCCAATCGCAGCTGGAAATAAATAACGATCCATAACATTTATTTCTCTATATACCATCACAATACTTCTTGTTGTTCTTGTTTCTGTAATTCCCTCCTTTTTGATACAGGAGAACCTTTATAAGTAGTAGTAATCTGAAGAATTTCGAATTTCGTTTTTCGTCACGGTCATGATAGATCGTCATATTAAGCTGTCAGCTGGTGTATTTTATACTTCCTTACCTGAATATCCCACTTTTTTGTAGTAATTTCCAATGAAAGAATAATAGAAGTTTCTCATATATTTTCTTTCAAATGAAAAACCAACAAACCTTCATTAACCCTTTCTCATATATTTTCTCACAAATGATATGAATGATGCATTCTATTCCATGTGTATAGTCACTCTCAGAATAAGGTAGTCCAGCTGGGCATGTTTATAGCCTGGTTAACTTGCCCGGTGTTTGTCTGGGTCTGTTCAGACTGGAGGGCAAGGGGCTATGTCAAGCATTGGTATATTCTTTTTCCCCATTAACGATGACCAGGGAGAATCCTCTATGAGAATAGAGAAATTCAGAGCAGGGAGAATCCTCTATGAGAATAGAGAAATTCAGAGACGGATATGTTCCATTATCAGACTTTTGGTAGCGGTGAGAGACAGCAAGCAGTCAATGCCTAATGATCGGACTACTCAGCTATTGGGGCCCCCTCTCTGCTACATTAAAATGAAGGAAACTGAACATTGGAATAAGCTTACCTTATATCTGAGGGCAGTGTCATCGGCTAATGGTCTAACTACTCAGCTATCGGGGTGCCCCCTCCCCCACATATAATAAAGTAAACAGGAAAATTGAAGATTGGAATAAGCTTACCTTATATCTGAGGGCAGTGTCATCGGCTAATGGTCTAACTACTCAGCTATCGGGGTGCCCCCTCCCCCACATATAATAAAGTAAACAGGAAAATTGAAGATTGGAATAAGCTTACCTTATATCTGAGGGCAGTGTCATCGGCTAATGGTCTAACTACTCAGCTATCGGGGTGCCCCCTCCCCCACATATAATAAAGTAAACAGGAAAATTGAAGATTGGAATAAGCTTACCTTATATCTGAGGGTAGTGTCATCGGCTAATGGTCTAACTACTCAGCTATCGGGGTGCCCCCTCCCCCACATATAATAAAGTAAACAGGAAAATTGAAGATTGGAATAAGCTTACCTTATATCTGAGGGTAGTGTCATCGGCTAATGGTCTAACTACTCAGCTATCGGGGTGCCCCCTCCCCCACATATAATAAAGTAAACAGGAAAATTGAAGATTGAAATAAGCTTACCTTATATCTGAGGGCAGTGTCATCGGCTAGGCTGGCCTTCAGTTTGATCTGACCAGAGTTTTCGTCTATGGAGAAGAAAGTTGGTGCCCCATCGTCACCAATCAGATGGAACTTAAGGATGCCAAACGGTTCCTACAAAAACAAAGACAACAAATCAACGTGAAAAAAACAATCACATAAAATACTACCTAAGTACTTAAACAATGCAATTCTAATTTCATAACCAAATGGCTCCTACAAAACAAAGAGAACAGCTCAACATGAAAAAACACTGCACATTGAATTCTACCCAAGTATTGAAACAATGCAATTTTATAGTTTACATCTCAAATAAAAATCAAATAACATAACAAAATGTAGATCTAATCTTATTTGGTTATAAGAATTGTTTTAGTTTTTCAATTAAGACAACGCTAGGTTTCTTAAGAGAATCAAGTAGGACGACCATTTAAGGTTTGGTTGTTTCAAAAATAAAAATACCATATCAATTTTCTACAATCAAAAACAACACAACAAAGTTTTCAATAATGTTTCAGGAAAATTAAGTATTGATTATTTCTAGGACATTAAATAATTTCTTTGGGTAACCTCCCCAATTATGAATGCGGATTGCTCCTAATTCAATGATAAATTACAGCCAAGCTTGGTTTTTTAGCTTTAGGGAATAGAATGTAAGGGAATGAATGCCTGGAAAAGGAATGAATGGGTGAATGACTTACCCGAGGATCGCGATCTGAGGAGGTGGCCTTGAAAACATTTGAGTTGACTTTCATTGTCTGGCTGATCTTGGCGGAGTAGGGGGTGTTGGTGAATTGTGGGGCAAAGTCGTTGCGCACAACCTTCACCTTGACTGTAGCGGGATTATCTACCTTAAGAGGTGGCTTGCCATTATCCTGAGCAGTCACTTGCAACTGAAACAAACAGAGAAAAATAGTCACAATGAAAGATTTCACATATTACATGTATTTTAGAAGTAATGCACAATAAGTAGCAATATGTTTGTAAGAAAGTTTTATGATGTGGCTACATTTACTTACATTGTATGTTTTATGATGTGGCTACATTTACTTACATTGTATGTTTAACGATGTGGCTACGTATATGTACATTGTATGTTTTAGAAAGTGGCTACATATACTTACATTGTATGTACAATTTGGCCATATACTTACATCATATGTTCTATCATGTGGCTAGATTCACTTACATTGTATTTTTATGATGTGGCTACATTTACATACATTGTATTTTAATGATGTGGCTACATTTACATACATTGTTTTTTTACAATGTGGCTACATATACTTACATTGTATGTTTTATGGTGTGGCTACATATTCTTACATTGTATGTTTTACAATGTAGCTACATATACTTACATCATATGTTCTACGATGTGGCTACATATACATATACTTACAGTGTATGTTTTCGTCCTGTCCTGATCCATCATGAGGGACCTGCGTACAGACACGGCGCCCGTTGTTCGATCAACCCTAAAGTACAGCATGGCCAGGAAGTCTCCCGCAAGAGTGTAAAAGACAGTGTTATGAGGTGCCTAAAAGACAAAGAAAGCGGAATTCCTGAATCATAACACCATTGTTTAACCACATTCAAAATATGCATAAAACAATAGACTGTTTTATGGAAATTCAAAATTATGATGTGGGAATTTACCAAATCACCCTCCAATTAAAGCAATATATGTGACTTATGAGAGACTATGTAACACATAAGGAAGTGACAAATTTACTGAAAGTCATCAAAATGATTAAAATTAAGAAGTAATTTTGGAAGTTGTACTAACCAATTTGTCTTCGTCTTTAGCAGAAACAGTTGCTATGGTAATGCCTGTGTTCTGTGTCTCCAAGATGGTTGCTTCGACGGTTTGTTTCTCGAATTTAGGTTTGGCAAAGTTTCTTCTGACGGTGACGTACACAATAGCTATGGCGCTCCTTGGAGGTGTCCCTTTATCCTCTGCCAACACACGGATCTGGAAGCAAATACAAATGAAAATAAACATTTTTTATTTATTAAGATCTAATACCTTTTTGGGAAAAGTGACCTTGACCTATACAAAGAAAAGCTTTTTTTGTATATGTGGATGACATGGATGATGATATGAATAGAACTGAGACTCTTCAATTGTAAATACAATATGTGTTGCAACAACTGCAGCAAAAAACAGAATTAAATTTCTATAAAAACATTGAAGTCTACCTATGAAATGAATTTCTTTCATTCCTTTAAGTTATGATATAAATCCATTTAATATTGTGCTTGTGCCACACACTTATGCAAATGTGCATCAGTGATCCCACTGCAACAAAACTATAAAAGATAATCTAAAATAGCTTGACCCTTAAAATGACTTTTTGTCATTATTTTTTCGGCAGTGTGTATGTTATGCCTATGTGGCAGCAGAGATATCACTACAACATTCTTATTGAAAGATAATTTGAATATCTTGACATTTCTGAAAAGATCTTTTCGGCGTTTAGTATTTTGCAATGTTTATGGTATGCCTACCCTGTACAGCTCAGCAACCTGATCTGCAATGCTGGCCTTCAGTTTGATCTGGCCAGAATTGGGGTCAATCTGGAAAAACTGGGTCGAGTCATCATCTCCAATAAGGCTGTACATTATCTTCTTGAAATCCTCCTGAAATGAAAAATTGTTCCAAGATAAGAAAACATAATTGGAAATCCTTCAACAAAAGCTCTTATTCTGCAAATATATGAACGAGTATCATATGTTGGCATATATATGGCTTTTAAATCATTATCATTTAGTGGTTATGGCATGATGGCATGACTATACCTGTACATGCACATGCAAAACTAAGGTTATTTGATAAATCCAATATTCTAATTGTGCATATTTAGTGTTCCTTCTCAGCGGTAGGCATTCATTTCCAGTGACTGTTACATATGTCACTTAAGCAACAATGATGAGAGAAACTTTAAGCAACAATCTTGATTGGAAGTTAAGGCAACTATGGGGGCAGAAAGTATAGGCAAAAATGATGATGGAAAGTTTCAGCAACATTGTTGAAAGAACGCTTTGGTAACAGTTGTGATAAAAGATTTAGGCAACAATGGCGGCAGAAAGTTTAGGAATTATGGAAATTTTAGTCAACAATGCTAGGGGGCAGAAAGTTTCTAAAGGCAACAAGGGCGGCAGAAAGTTTAGGCTACAATGGCAACAGAAAGGTATTCATGGTGAAATCACAGATCTCTTAGCTGTTATTTATAAAGCATATAAGTATGAGCATAAACTTAAGTTGCAATCTTACAGCGGGACAGGTGGGATAGGAGTACAATAAATCTACTTACGATTGTGTCTTTGTCAGAGGCTGTCACTCGGATGACGTCGCCACCGGGTCCCATATTCTGGTTGATCAGCTTACTATAGGTGGCGTTGAAGAAGATGGGAGCGAATTTGTTGCGGACGACCTTGATGGTCACTTTGGCCTGATTGCTACCACTCCTCGCCTCTGGTTCTCCCAGATCCTTTGCTGTCACTTGGACCTGCAGGAAATACAATGCAAAAAAATGTTGACGTTGCAAAATAATGCAAACAAATGTCCCAAAGATTAAAAATCCTCATCCTAAAATCAATTTAAAAAACAACAGTGAGCATATTAGGTTGTACTGTTTCAAGAGTCATTAGTGATGATTTCCTGATTACATTTTTTTCTTAAACTTCTAAGTTAATATTTAAACAAACAAAAATGTAATAAGCTTGTATTCGTCATAATGGTTTCTGTTCTTCTCATGAAATTCACATTAAATTACAGGTTCCAATATATAAACACATTCACGCACATATATGTATATATATATATATATATATATATATATATATATATATATATATATATATATATATATATATATAATATATATATATATATATATATATATAGCTTTCAACTTACATTATAGGTCTCTGCGTTGTCCTTGTCGAGCACCAGGGATTTCTTGAGGCTGAGGAAGCCAGTCTTACTGTCCACCATGATGTATTCCTTAGCACGATCATCCCCACTAAGGGTGAACTCAATCACATTGTGAGGCGCCTAGAAAAAAAGTTCAAAATAAATCACAACCAGATCAAAACCAGGAAAAGTACTTTTAGAAGGCTATAAGATATTGAAATAAAACCAATTAAATAAAAAAAAATGTAAAGACAAAAGTGATATTTAATTTTGCTCTAATAAATGAAATGAAAGACAGATTAAACAAAGAATTTTGAATGACTCTTATTCACCAAACACTTTTTATGGTATTAATTAGTATATAGGAAGATTTTTAAAAAGCCGTTGGTGTATCTAACTACACAGCATTTTTCTGCAATGGTAGGTGTGACTTCCATTTGAATTCCTTCCGAAATTGGGGTAACGTAAATCAAATACAAACATTTTAAGCTGAAACCAACTTCATTAAAGTACGATATAGTAGTGCTACCATCTTTTTGAATCTGTACAATTTGTCAAGCTAATTCTAGTATTATGATGCATATGTGTTTCCTGCTCTACAGCATTTCATATGACCTTGACGAGGCTTGACCTTTACTGACCTTTTTGTCCTTATCTGTGGCCTTGACCTGCAGGAAGGAGGAGGCCAGAGGCTCGTTGTCCTGAATGGTCTTCTCGTAATTTGTGGGATTGAATGATGGAGCATTTCTGTTGCGAGTTACTGTGACAACCACGCTCACTGTATTCAGACGACCTGCTCCATCGATGGCTTTCACGCGCATCTGAAAAAAAACACAAATAACTCAAATTTCAAAAATATGCATTTCAAAGAAACATTTTATTATAGGAAAACATTTCCATGACAAACAATCCTATCTGAATGCCACATAAAATGTTATTAAGGGAATAGTGTCATATTCAAAATATCCGATCCTAAGTTTAAAACTTATCTGCAGGATAGAGTGGTGCGATATGATAAAGAATTAACAAACAGGTGTCCCTTACAATATTAAACTTCATGATAATTTCAAATGATAATTCTAATGGACACACAATCTAACTGTTTTAACAATAAAAATGTATATTTTGTCCTTACCTGATATTCATAGTCATCATCCTCCACAAGCGACTTTTTCACCCTGATTGAACCAGAACTGGAGTCGATTTTGAAGTATTCTGATGTCTTCCCAGCATCGTTGATTGAGTAAGTGATTTTCTTGAAAATATCCTGAAACAGATGAACAGAAAGATGAGTTTATTTCACACCACTACCTTTAGAATTCTGAGAATGTGTAAAACCCAGAAAGGTCTTCACTGGTAAGAATATAATAAATGTAAACAGAAAAGACATACGTAGGCAGACTATGAATGTCGATGTTTTGTAGATTTATACAGGCAAACTTAAATATGACGGACACAATGGGACCAGGAAAATTGGTCCCTCATATGCAAAATATGTCATATACATATGACACATACTTGATATTCATGGGACCTGGACCAAGCATATCGTCCATCATAGCCAGAAGTCTATCATACAGTGGTCCGTTATATCCAAGTTCGCCTGTATAATTCAATTATTTCCTTGCATTTTTGGATGTTTCCTTTTATATCAGACTTGGTACCCTCTCTCTGGTTCTATATCTTGTATAATATCTGGCTTCTAAGCATAATCAATCAAATATACTTACAATGGTTACAAATGGGACAAATTGAAAGCATTCTTAGGATACAAGTGTTCTTGATTAATGTCTAAAAATAGCCTGACATCGTTGACGAGATCTGTCAGGAGGTTTCACAGTTGGAAAAATATTTCAAAATTTATTGATTAGAATCCAATCCACAAATCCCTTTCAAATATCCGGTGAATCGAGGCCTAATTCCTCAATCACTTTCATAAGGATCAAATAACCAGGCCAAATGAAAATCTAGTTTTAGGTTTAATTATAGGGTTTAAGTATAAGGCTTTAGGTGGGAGAACTTTTTAATCCATTTATGCTCAGAGCAGCCAAAAAAACCTAATACTTTTGGTGAAATCTTTCAGGACAAAGTAAAGTTTGGAATACATTTGAAGGAGAAATATTTATCAAGACACTATCAACAATTCCTCTTGAAATATTTTGTGAACTTGCATTTCTTAATTCCTAAGTTATTGACGAAGCATAGTTCCATACAACAATATCTAGAGAAATTTCTTGAGAATGAATCGCTTGATGTTCAAAAAAGTATCAACTGAGAGTTTTATATAAGTGACATACCAGCATTAATATCTAATCTTAGATAAATAAAAACAAGTGGATATGTAACCAGCCGGTCAACCTGAACAGGCTAGCCTCAACCAAAAGCCCAAAAGTCGTGCTTTGTGCATGCTCAGATGATGATGGCGCACATGCTTCTCTTTAATATAAATGATACAAGAGCCCTGATTGGTCCTTGTACGCTCGTGACCTCACGGCGATTGCCAGATCAGAAACCCCTGTCATGTCCAGCCCTTCACTATAGTGCATATAGTAATTGGTCTCTCACTACATATCCATTCTTTTCTTCATCTAAGATCTAATCTACTGCAATGGTGACTAACCTCAGAGTCTGCATCCGTAGCCCTCACTTGGATGACCTGCGAATCAACACCTTTGTCATTGTTGATGGTCACACGATACACTTCTTTCTCAAACTTTGGCGAGTGCTCATTTCGCACCACTGTGATCTTGATGTTACTGGTTGACGTGAGGGGTGGTGAGCCCAGATCATACGCCTGAACTTTTATCTAGAAAATTAAACAATTCATCAATACATTAATATTCAAAATGCTCATCCATTTTTAACTAGAAAATGAATCATTAATATATCTATCAATACATTAATATTTCAAACGCACATTCATTTTTAACTGGAAAATGGACATTTAATATATCATCACTATTTCAAAAGCACTGAACAAATAGAAGAATATATTCAATCCCTAATCTGTTAAACAGTAATTGAAAGGGGGCGGGTGAGCTAAGATCATATGCTTCAAGTTTCAATTGAATTAAACAATTGATACATGAATATTTCAAAAACCATTGAAATGATAGATTCAAATTACAAACATGTATTTTATTAAACATGCTGAATATAAGAAAATCAATATAATAATGTTCCTTTATTTGTTCAAGGCTCTATTCCATGATTGTTGTAATCACAAGATTATCATATGAATTCACCATACAAAATTTATCCAGTTGATATAATCAACACAATTATGATAAATGATGGTAATGAAAAGTTCATAATAAAATGGTATTAAATGACATATAAGACAATTTTCTAAAAATCCATTGCATTATTTAAATAATGTTAAAAAATATGAATATGACTTAAAATATAAGATAAAAAATATAATGATACGAAAATATTCCTTAAAGATATCAAAATGATACAAATGCATAAATATCTTCCATTAATCTATTTGTAGGTGCTAAGAATGTATGTGTGTAGGTCCTATTGTTCGACACAGAAGGTAGCGGTGCAGTGTACTTACAGTATATTCCTTGGCCTTGTCAGGGTCAGAGGTCAAAGGTCGCGCCACGAACAGCTGCCCATTCTCGCCATTCATGAAGAACATGTCCCTCCCTCTTCCAGGAGAAGCACTCTCAATCTTGAAGCGGACCTGACTGTTAGGGGAGCCCTATAGAAGCACAAGAAATGAGAGGATGTTAAACAAGAAACTTGAACGTTTTGTCACAAAAACATGAAAAAAGCGGTTTCCAAACTCGAGTCGGACGGACGGCAACAGAGATTTTCGTCAGACCTGACACAGAGCTAACGGCAAGGATTTCTCATTTGAATACACAGAGCTAACGGCAAGGATTTCTCATTTGAATAAGCGACATACCAACCAAAATCCATCTTAATTGCTTTCTGCCATCTTTATTGCCATAAATACACCATGTTGGCAGACTATAATGCGCAAATAGTGTTTTAAATGCCAAAACCCTATTTCTAGCGGCGGTGAAAGAGAAAGTAACGCCCGCCATTTCATCTATCAATAAGGATCCAAACGAGGCTTTGACCTGTAAATTTGAGGTCATGACGTCATAGTTGCCATGACGCTGAGTGGACAAAAAACATCGCAATACTAACATTGACAATACATTAATGAAAAGCAATGTTAGTACTGCGATACAGTCCAGTACTACAATGAAATTGACCAATCAGCTGCTAGTATCAGAGTGGAGCTGATGATAAAGATATATATCCCTCTCCCTCTCGTTTTAATTTTCCTGAGTTGTTGTATGACCTCTCATAATTAAATTTCCTACAGATTCTCTACTTAAGTCAATTAAGTGGTAACGTTTTTAATACTTGGTGTTTCAAATTGAAAACAAAGTTAGAGAGCTGGCATTCAACTTTTATTATGACCCCCTTACTTCCCACCCTGGTTCCCCCATTACCATATGTAGTGTAGACGCTTGTTTACCTGTGGATCACCATCTGTGGCTTTGACCTCGACGACCCCTGTTCCCATGGCAACATTCTCCAGGAGACGTGCTGTGTACTCTTCCCGACCAAATTTAGGTTTGAAGTCATTTTGATCCTGTAAAAATGTGAAATAAGTAGAAAATATCATAAGTCAGCATGATCATTAAACAACTCACTGCCAAATTAAAGTATTCATGTTCTATTAAGTGATTATAACATGTTACTTGTATCCGAAAACAAGCTTTGTACTCTTCACAGACAATTTCTAGTCCAGTGGACAATGAATCTAAATGTGAAATGTCAAACCCTGCTCTTTACACTTATTTATCAGACTAGTTGATAATCATTTTGGACAAATAAAAACTAAATGGTGAACCCAAATACTATACATTCAGCTAACAGTATATGGCATCATCAATTTATGTGTAGTTTCTCTGTATCCTAACCCTTCTAATGTTGAGACTACTTTGGTCCAAAGCACAAGGACACAAAGGTCTTTGTATTGCATCATGTTGCATTGGCCAAATTAGCCACCAGCAGCATAAGGGCTGAGACAACTGCAACTCACCAAGACATTGATAAGGACGGTAGCGGAGAACTGGGCGTTGTTCTGTGACTCGGACTCGCGTGTGGTGACGATGAGCTTGTAGGACTTGGTCTTCTCGTAATCCAGACCAGCTCTTGTCTTGACCATACCCTCTCTCGTCACTTCAAACTTGTCACGGTCACCCTCCTTGATCTTGTAGGTGATCTGTGCTGTTTGATCCTGGTCTACAGCCTACAAATAACAACAACAACAATTAAATATCGTAACTGAAATTTTAGAGTATGATTATACATCAACAGATCTACACTCACACAACTTTGGAAATTTCTCCAAAAAATGAATGCATCAATTGCATGTAACTTGCAATGTTTGAGCTTGGCCTAAGCCTAAAAAGACAAAAATCATTATACCTTCTAACTAACATTCAATGTATTTTTTATTAAATCTATACTCCGATAATTTTGGAAATTCTTCAATATTCATAATATTTAAAGAACATATAAATTATTTGAATACAAAAACTTACTGAATAAAGGTTATGAAACTGTAAGTAAATATGGGACCACAACCCAACATGGTAATATTTGCATAACAGGAAAAATATTCAAATACAAAAACTTAATGAATACAAATTTGGATTTCATGAGTAAATAAATGACCACAACTGGTCAACTATTTGTACAAAAAAGTTTGAAAAGGTCAATTCATACAGTTACTTTTATAAGTGAATATATGACCACAACACAACATGATAATATTTGAAGAATATTACATATATTCAATAATAAAGTACTGAATAGAAATTCCACATTTAGTCAACTATTCATACAAAAAGTTCAAAAAGCCAATACTTACAGTGACTTTGACAATATCATATCCCGCCTTATTTTCGGGTGCATTTCCCTCGTACTGACGCTGTATGAATATCGGGAAGCTGTCCGCTCTGTCCTTGACCTTGATTGTGATCTTGAGTGTGGTACTGCGGGGATTGGGAGCCTTGTCGGAGGCGACCACCAGCAGCTGGTACTCCTTCTTAGTCTCGTAATCCAGGCCTCTCGCAGTGCGCACCTCACCATTCTCAGAATTGATCTTGAAATTGCTGAAAAATATAAGTCAAAGGCTTTGAGTATTTTCTTCATTAATATCTACAAATCTCAACATATCAATGATGTAAAAATTAACATATTATAGATGAGTGCTCTTTTATCACTCATTCTTGATTTTCTGTATGAAAATTGAATTGATACAACCCACATCTTAACCCTTCCAATGCTGAGGCTACTTTCGTCCAAAGCACAAGAATGCAAAGACTTTTGAAAACAATTTAAACCATGTCATGTTGGTATTCATTAGATAGCTCTCACTGAGTAGTCTCAGATCAGTAACCATATGCCAGGGTTTCAGTCATTTTTCAGTTTTTTTGCATCATTTTGTATTGGCCAAATTAGCCACCAGCAGGGTTAACCCATCAATACTCACAGCAGCCAAATGCAGCCTGATGATCTTGATGAAATCTTGCAGGCAAAAGCATTATGAGGAAAATGTTTGTTGGAGAATTGTTAATTATGACATAAGGAACATCTCTCCTTCAATTCTTTGTAAAATCATTTTTTAACTTTCAATTTAAAGTTGTTGTCAGAAGTATTATAGGTTCTGACAAGTTTTTAATGTAAGCATTGAAAGATTAAATATTTGAAATCACATATTCTAAATAATAGCATTAATAGGATTATTTACCCTATTGTTGCTATTATCATATATTATATATATGCTTATAGATAGGTAGATAGATAGATAGGTAGAAAGATTCCACTTACTCTTGGCCAGGTGCCAAGGAATAGGTTATTTCCTTATTTGCACCGAGATCCTTGTCATTGGCTGAGACTTTGACGATCAGGAAATTATCGTCATTCTCCGGCACCTCTCGCACAACCGGTTGTTCAGGAGAGACAAAGATTGGATCGTTGTCGTTCACATCCACAATTCTAATGTTAAGAGTCGTTTCAGCAACCTAGATATGAAAAAATGTGTTGAAATCAGTCTTGAATTAGATGCAACTTACTTTTTTGGTATTTGACTGTTCTGAGTTTACTTTTGTATTTGGCAGGTCAGACTATCTAGAATATACAGAATTTCTGTTTCACAATGAATGTTAAAAAGGAATCAAAAATTCTACAAAACCCTTATGTCCTCTATCACATGTAAAATTATATATCTAACAGGAGAAATATGCATATATATATATATATATATATATATATATATATATATATATATATATATATATATATATATATATATATATATATATATATATATATATATATATAAATATATATATATATATATATATATATATATATATATATATATATATATATATATATATATATATATATATATATATATATATATATATATATATATATATATATATATATATATATATATATATGTGTGTGGGTGTGTGTGTGTCTGTGTGTGTATATATATATTAGATATGGCTTACCTGTTGGGAGCGTGAGTCCTTGGCCTGTATCTTAAGACTGTATTGAGGGGTGGTCTCTCGATCAAGAAGCTTCACATTCACAATAACACCACTGAAAAACAGAGCAATCACAGTCGATGGTACCAAACCAAAACAACAGCAATACATAAAATGATCAGTCCTAGTTAGCTAGTCTAAATGCTATGTCTCAGGATGAATGAGATTTATTTTTGCAATAATTCTGCTGAATGTAAGGATCACAATGGAAATGAATTGTAGTTGGTTTGTCGGTGAAGTGTTGACCTTCAAAGGAGTCTGATGAAATTATGCATTTAATTCATTCCACTTAACTATTAGGTAAAGGTATCAGTTTTGATTTTCTTAGAATCTCTGGCATTGCATGATTTGTGTATGTATGTATCACTATCTAGATTATCCCTTTAGGTGTGATACTTACGTGTTGGGGTCAATGTTAAATTGTCTCTTATCACCCTCCTGGTCGCCTCCCACTATACTGTAAGTCAGGGTGTCCTTCTCTGGGTCAGTAGCCTGCAAGAACGACACACAATGCCATTATTTAATTGCTATTCATTGGTGTGTAATATATAGGCATATTCAGCAAATGCTTGCTTAATTTAGCACCTCTATTGACTGAGAATCCGCAGAGATTTTTTTTATTTTTGAAATACTTTTGTCCACTTATATAGTTTTGACGACAAATACGAGTTCAATCTTGGTAGCTTTATATACTTATGGCACACAATTACGTATGAATGTATTCAGTGTCCATGGCATTCAAGCTGCCAATGAAATGGCAGGCAATTACGGTATGTATGAATGTATTCAGTGTCCATGGCATTCAAACTGCCAATGAAATGTCAGGCAATTACGGTATGTATGAATGTATTCAGTGTCCATGGCATTCAAGCTGCCAATGAAATGGCAGGCAATTACGGTATGTATGAATGTATTCAGTGTCCATGGCATTCAAACTGCCAATGAAATGTCAGGCAATTACGGTATGTATGAATGTATTCAGTGTCCATGGCATTCAAGCTGCCAATGAAATGGCAGGCAATTACGGTATGTATGAATGTATTCAGTGTCCATGGCATTCAAACTGCCAATGAAATGGCAGGCAATTACGGTATGTATGAATGTATTCAGTGTTCATGGCATTCAAGCTGCCAATGAAATGGCAGGCAATTACGGTATGTATGAATGTATTCAGTGTTCAACGCATTCAAGCTGCCAATGAAATGGCAGGCAATTACGGTATGTATGAATGTATTCAGTGTCCATGGCATTCAAGCTGCCAATGAAATGGCAGGCAATTACGGTATGTATGAATGTATTCAGTGTTCATGGCATTCAAGCTGCCAATGAAATACAAGGCAATTATGTCTGTTAGAAGTTATAAAAACAAGTAGGGGTTGGTAACCGCTTATATAGATTATTCATTGATTCATTGACCCTTTCTTCATAAATAGTGGACTCACATTGGCCTGGAAGATGAAGGAGTTGAGCACCACGCCCTCACTGACAAAGATGGTATAACTTTTTGCCGGGAAGTAAGGCTTCCAGTTGGCGTCTCTCATGACACGCACATTCACAGTCGTCACACTGGACCTGTGAGAAAAATAATAACACAAACTCAAAATTACTAAAGATTGATAAAGAGGAATGATAATGATGATGATGAAGATGATGATGATGAAGATGATGATGATGATGATGATGATGATGATGACGATGATGATGTTGATGATAATGATCATAAGGAAGATGATGATGATGATTATGATAATGAATGATAATGATGAGATGATGATGATGATGATGACAATGACAATGAGGATGACAATTGGAATGATGATGACAACAGCAATGATGATGTAAAATGATAAGGAAAATGAAGGTCCTCATAAGGAAAACACAAAGTTCCAACCAGAAATATTCGAGAATTCAATAAGGCAATTTGCCGAGTGATTACCTTTGCAGTTGACCTCTGGGGTTGTCCCGGGCCTCCACGACTATAGTATAGATCTCATCTCGTCCAACCTTCCCCTTCACAAAGATCTCTCCCTTGTCGTCGATCTCAAACTTATTCCCACCATTGTTGGACACTGATACGATTGTGTACTCAATGTTTCCAAAGCTGCCCGTGTCCTGGTCTGTGGCCTCCACCTGCAACATTTAAACATGCGGTCAGATTCAACAAACTTTGGAATCTATCAAATATTGACGTAATATTTAATGCAAGATACAGGTGTAATGTCAAAGTAATTTTCGTTTTTTGGGGCAAAAAAGTGATCGGTGTCACCATAGAAAAGTCAAGTTTGAAAGATTAATTAAGGAGGGCTGAGTTGTTAAGTCTCTACATTGTGGAAATTTTACAATCAAAATGTTACTTCAAATAGCATGACTGGGTTTAAGATATCTTGATTTATGGGTTGAGCTCACCTTGATGACCTTCCTCCTGTCTTCACCCTCCTTGATGTCCACATTAAACGAGGCGGAAGTGAATCTGGGAATATTATCGTTCTTGTCCAGGGTCTTGACAGTGACCTCTTTTGTGGTGGAGCGTTTCTGGGTGGTGTGTGTTTCTTTTACAATAGCCTAAAATAGTGAATAATAAATAGTGAAATTCAATATGAACATTTCATTTGAAAATGAAAGTTTTATATATACATATATATATATATATATATATATATATATATATATATATATATATATATATATATATATATATATATATATATATTTACATATATATATACATATATATATATATATATATATATATATATATATATATATATATATATATATATATATATATATATATATATATATATATACATATATATATATATATATATATATATATATATACATATATGTATATATATATATATATATATACAACACACATATGCATAAATATGTGGGCATGTGCTTGGTCAGGATCCTATTACTACATTCTGCATTCCATTTGTACCAACTTCTTTTGCTGTATATTTTGACAAGTGTTATGGTTTGATTTTTTTAAATGTTTATTTTGCTCATGTCACAAAATCGATCAAATTATTCAGATTTGTAAAATGTTTACTTTGTAATATAGTCTATTGTTATTCAACTGATTTACTCAAATATTTAATATTGAATGTATAGTTAGGAGGCAAGGTTCAGCCAAATCTACTATATTTTTGAAATGGGACCTGTAACTTTCAGATGCTGCTAGTCCTACTCTTTCTCATTCTTTTAAAGAATTTCATACATTGTCACTTTTTCAGCCATTTCAAGTGAGTCCATTCAGTTGAGGAATCTGCAGTGCAGACTGAAAACAATCAACTAACTTCAAGTCACTGGCAACATTCTCACATGCCTCAAGCCAAATTCAAACCTGGGACCTTTGGCCGTGTTTATAGATAGCCACAAGGCAATTGAGAGAAGCCCCCTATGAGCCCTACAGGACCAATGAAACTACTGTAAAACTGGTATTTTTTTTACAGGCATTTAATTTTTGCTATTTTCGTGTTCCCCATGATAGTGCCAAAATAACAACCTTCAAATAAATATCCTTTGCTGTATCAGCCTTGTTTGTGAGCTTGAATTGCCGACTTTAAAGTAGCACAAATACCCTTCAACAGGACTGTAAAGCTAAACTTTTAGCACTCCTAATTAAAGCCGCATACAGTATCTGATCATGGTGGAACCCAGGGAGGGAAACTTATACTTACTGTAAACCTGACTTCTTTGTTTTTCTCATAGTCCAGGTTGTCAGTGTTGAGAACAATGATTCCTTCGTCGGTGATGCTATAAAGGCCATTAGCGCCAACCAGGCTGTACTCAAACTTGGCTGGAAGGTCAGTGGCAAGCTGAAAAATACATAGAAAAATAAACACTTTTACCACTAGTGTTATGGAGCAGCCACAGGGTCTGGATTTCTGTGAAGAGAGTCATATTCAGTATGAGGGAGATTCAACTCAAAAAAGAGCTTACACTACTTAATTGGTAGCAAATTTAAGTTCAAATAATGGTAGACAGTTTATTAAATGCTGACTCCAGGGATGCGAAACTACACATTAATTAAACTGCTGCAATATCAACGCTGTATACAGTAACCAAAAGGAGTACTTTAGCCCCCTAAGGCGTATTCCTCATATGCTATCAAAGAAACCAATTCAAAAGACCACCGTACACACTGTAGAATAGGATATTAATCTTAGTAGTTTATTCTGCCGTGATTTTCCGAGTGGGGTCAGTTTGGTTTAATCAAATTCTGATGTATTATTCCTTTCTTTAGAATATTAACCTTCAATATTGGCTTTTAAAAATAAAAAGAATCTCTGAAAAAATAAAAAATCACAAATTCGGTTAATTTGCACTTCAGATTAGTTTCCTATTTTACATTAATCAATTAGTAATTCACTTACATTATCAGGATCAGTGGCGATAAGCCGCAGGATTTTGCTGCTGTCTTGGTTGGTGACCGGAGATCCTTTGGGTGAATTCTCGTAGATATAGCCAATAAACTCGCCAGTGGCGCTTGTGACTTCCGGTGGACTTGTATTGACGCTCTCCACATTTATTAGGAGAGATGCAGTACTGAAGCGACGGTTTGCACTATCCTCTTGCGCCTAAAAAAAGGCAAGAATATTATCAGTACCTAAATCTATCTAAATGCAGAGTTGAAGCTTAATTTTCACCAGCATTGATTACTCTCTAGAACCACCAATGACAATAAATAATCAATGACTAATGACAAGAGGATTTAAAGCTTGCCATACTTTCCCAAGTATCAAACTTTATCTGGGTGGGAAAAATGTTAGAGCTTGCCTGATTTTTGAAAGTACATGTGTCTTGCTTAACCTAGATCCAGTAACAAAATGATTTGAAGCTTGAGGGGTTTTACCAAGTATCAAGTTTTAACGTGAACCAGTAAAAAAAGAATATGAAGCTAGCAAGGTTTTCTCCATTACTTAGCTTAATGTAAAGCCTTTTTTTTCTAGAGTTTAACTTATGTAGAAATCAGTATAGATTATGCGTAAAGATTAGATTGGACAATAGAAAAACAATCAAGGTAACTCTAATGATGAGATGAAATTATTGTATATGGCGATCCAACCGCATGGGTTATTTTGAAAAGATTCGATTGGACAATATTTTCAATGCAAAAATTAGGGTCCTCAATATAAGGAAAACACCAAACATTTGATTTGGAGGTCAGAACACATTGATTAAAAAGAACGATTTTATTGGATGATGTCTTTGACATAAAAAAACAAAATCAAACAATAAGGTACAGTGTTTCGGACACAAGGGTTATATGGTTCGATTTGATGTGATAATAAAGCTACTTACTCTAACGATGATGTAAAATATTTGGATTTGTTGGCGGTTGACCTCTTTTATCTGTGTGATGGCGCCACTGCTGGCATCAATCCTGAAGAAGGACTGGTAATTGGCCGGTATTCCATCAGAGAATGAGTAGATGATCTTATAGTTGAGGGTATCTTGATCCCGGGCTCGGATCCTCTCAGGCTTGATGTCTAACTGCCCAGCCTGAAAAATAGAGTACCAAGAAAAGGTTAGACTTTCTATATATATATATATATATATATATATATATATATATATATATATATATATATATATATATATATATATATATATATAAATATAAATATATATATATATATATATATATATATATATATATATATATATATATATATATATATATATATATATATAGATATATAGATATATATAGATATATAAATATATATACATATATATACATATATATATACTATTGAGTTTTTTTAAACTAGCATAACACAGTATGACAGTATCTAATGTGTTTTTATACAAAATCTGAACAAACAATTTCTAAATATAACTTACATTTTGGTTGCTGAAAACTGAAGCGGTGTAGCTGGCATTGATACAGATTTTGCTATAGCCCGTGTCATGGAGTCTGCAGCCTCGGTAATCAAAGACAGGAGGCAAATCATCTGCATCTTTGATGTTCAAACGCAGGGTGGTCAAGCTCATCCTGGGGTCCCTATCAGCATTATCCTTAACAACGAGAAAGACAACAACAGAATAAAATAAAATATAAAAACAGGATTGCATGCAGAAATATCAAAAATAACACAACAAAGAAAAACTTTGATAAAGACAACTTAAACATGACAAACAAAATCTGGAATAGTTGCAGAAATATAATTACTATTAAACGGGTTAGTTTTACTGTTAAACTAATTTTGCCAATAATTATAAACACATGGTTCCTCATTACACATTCATATCTGTATTTTTTAACAAAATTCACTTATTTTAGTGTAATTAGAAAAAAATTTGAAGACGTATTGTTAAACCCAAATGTACACCAACGGTCAGTGAAATATTTCTCAAAATATTGCTTTGCTATCAAAATATTTACACATCTGTCAGACCATGAGTATGCTCCAGATGTGAATGCAGGTTAATATATGGTCTATGGAGCTGGTTTTACCATTTTTACATAGAAATACTTACGGTAGCAGAGATGTTTAGTTCATAGTAGGTCTGTCCAGCAAATTTGAGAGATTCAAAATCCAGCTGCTTAGCAACCGTCACAAAACCTCGACGTGGTAAGTTTATCGCAAAGAAAGAGCTTCCGTCAAACTGGAGAATAAAGACAATGTTATCAACCATAAATAGAAAAGATTGTCACTAAAAAAGCACAACACATTCTTAGCACTATATTATACCAGGAACTTTATAATGATTATATCGGTTATTCCTCAGCTGCCTCTTGATTTGGTGTGTTATAGAGTCATTCATATGACTTATTTGAATTTGAATGTATCCAACGAAAAAATGATTGACTTTAAATTAAGAATAAAAACAAGTTTAGATGAAAATGTTTATCACTAAGAACTGCATTTATACTTATCTAAAATCGTGCCAATGGATCATTGGAAATTCCTTAAATTACAGTATGTTTTACAATAGCGCTTATTGGCTTATATCGCTATCTTATTGTTCCCGCTATACTTAAGTGATTCACAGTATTGCTTTTTTATTTACATCAATTCATATAAATATTGACTATCAATAAATATCAACTTATATATAAAGACTGTTGAACAGATCAAGTAAAACAAGTGGGAGCTTCACTTACCTTATTATTACTCTTCTCAATTTTAAAGTCTATCTCTTTATTTTTGCCGGTATCTTTGTCCTCTGCCACGAGTCCTTTGAAGACTGTCTGTGCCGCTTCAGCCAACTACAACAGGAAAATAAACCATGTCAGCGCCTCAAGTTACCAACCACACTGGACTTATACTTAAATTTTTTTTCCAATATTTCAATAATAAGATTCGTAAAATACATGAACAAGAATACCCAATTTGCTGGAGTTACATTACTATGATTCTCATTTTTTAGGAAAAAAACTCTTTAATTCAATCTGAAATCTCCCCACCAACTCTTTTTAAAAAAGAATATAAAACAATTATGCAAAATCAATTAGAATCCAAAATACAATATAAATATACAATATACACTTCAACCATATATTTTCATGAAAAAGATGTATTCTTCCAAATTTGATCTTGCAGGTCCACCGTCACAAACTTGACCCATTAATGCTCAGAGCAGGTGAAAGCAGCCTGACAATTTGGATGAAACCTTCCAGTCAAAAGGCAAAGCTAGGAGAATATATTTTGAAGGAATGTTATTCAGAACATTACCAACAACTCTCCTTCAAATATTCTGTACAATTCTTCTTGCTTCCAAAGTTATAGCCATAAGTATCACAGATTTATACCACTATTTCGAGAGGAACTCTTAATTAGCAATTCCGTATACAGCTTTAATTTGGAGTGCTAGAAGTTTTGCTTTACAGCTCTGCTGGGGGATATTTAAGATACATTAAAGTCCCGCATTCATTCAAGCACTCAAACCATATATCTATTTTTATGTAGATATTAATATGAAGGATGTTATTTTGGCGCTATCATGTGGAGCGCGAAAATAGTGAAAATTAAATGCCTATAAAAATACCAGTTATACAGTATTGGGCTAAGAATATGATGACTTGTTCGAGCAGAACTCACCTCACTGACATCGGCACTATATGGAGCTTGGAAGAACACAGGACCATTGTCATTCCTGTCAAGGATTGTCACAATCACAGGATTATAGGACTGAAAAACCAAATAAACCAAATTCTTACTACAAGTACATTTCGGCTAGATCCAAGTTCTTTTTTCTTGGAATAAAAAAAAAGAGGTGACTTCACAACACACTTAACCCATTCATACCCTGGCTATATTGGTAGGCTGACCAAGATGGACACTCATCATGAATTAAACCTTATGCTGCTGGTTGCTAATTTTACAATACAAAATGATGCAAAAAAGCTGAAAAATGACTGGAACCATGCCATGTGGGAACTCATCTGACAGTATTTAGTGTGAGCTGTCGGATAAATACCAACATGACAGGGTTTAGATGGTTTTCAAAATTCTTTGCATCCTTGTGCTTTGGACGCAATTAGCCTTAGCATTGGAAGGGTTAAGATGTGGGTTGTATCAATTCAACTTTCATACTGAAAATCAAGAATGAGTGATAAAAGAGCACTCATCTATAATATGTTAATTTTTACATCACTGATAAGTTGAGATTTGTAGATATTAACCCTTCCAAAGCTAAAGCTACTTTCGTCCAAAGCACACAGATGCAAAGATTTTTGAAAACCATCCAGACCCTGTCATGTCGGTACTCATTAGAAAGCTCTCGCAGAGCACTCTCAGATGAGTACCCGTTTGCTAGGGTTTCAGTAATTTTTCAGGATTTTTGCATCATTTTGTATTGGCTAAAGTAGCCACCAGCAGCTTAAGGGTTAATGAGATATAACATTCCAGAAGTTGTCACATTGCTTTAGATATGAATGGGATAATGTGTTGTGCTTTCCATGATAATCAAATAACATGTGTTTATCATAATACACATACATAACATAAACAAATATTAATGAAATTGATATGTTATAATATCAAAATCCTACAATGTTGGTTAAAGATCAGGTTTTACACAAACAAATATTATCTTGGGTTATTATTTCTTTGAAACGACTATGAACAAAATGCAATGTGTTAATATACAAACAACAGAGATTACTATTAAGATTAAGGTTTGAGGGTATGTTTATTTTGTAGTAAATTAGCTTTATTAATCTATTATTTTTGTTATTGCTAGTCTCTTCAACTTTGCTCTGCAGGACAAGGTGGAATCAAATTTTTCAACTTAATTATTCAATATTTATTAGTTACTTATAGATGTTAGTTGGCCGCCTGCATTTACATAAGGTTATATCTGAATAAATACATATACTTTAATTCCTATAGATTGCACATACATGCATCCTTTACTATTGGTTAAACAGTTTGTAACGCACAGACAGACTTAATATTTATGATAAGTTACTTAATGATGTTAGTTAGCCAAATGCATTTATCAAATGTTATATTTAAATGCTTGCATAAAATGGTTTAACTGACAACAGGTTATACAGTTTGACAACACACAAACATACTATCAGCAAAGTGGGCACAGTTATAGTTGTGTTATACATGGTGAAGTACAGGCTGCCTATTTTGGGCAGCCTGGGTTAATTTAGGCTCTCGCTTTATTTGTGTGGAGGGTTAAAGGTTTTAGGCTCTTTTTCCTCATAGATCACATGGGCAAGCGCACTATGTCAAAACACAAATGGTCATGCAAATGGAGTTAGTCTTACAGTGCTGTTCCTACTGGATACGACCCAGAACTAACGTGGACTGCAATCCATGCACAGTGCAATTTCTCCCCTATCCCCTCCCCCCATCCTGCTACCCGACACCTCCCATCCTCACCCCCTTTTTCCACCCCCCCCCCCCCCCCCCCCCCCCCCCCAAAAAAAAAAAAAAAAAATGTGTCATCAGTTAAGTTTTTAATCACTAAGTCTTCCAATCAGTCTGATGTTCATAAGTATTCAGACGCATGAAAATTGAATATTTGATATGATAATGCTACAAATATTCCCCTATGGTAAAATAAAAGTGATGTTATTGTGATTTATTTCCCCGCAGTGTATATCAATAGAGAAACAGAAAACATGTACTGACATCATTTGGAATAAATTCACCAAAATAATATTGATAAGGTAACGATAGGAGAAAACTGTTTTGATGTAGGAGATAAAATGAAAATAAGGATGGAATGAATCAAAAGTTCTTAATAAAGATGATAATGATTGAGATGAAGGTAATGAAAAGAAGCAGAAAAGAGGAATAAGATGAGAGAAAAAATATGAAAAGAAAGTATGATAGGAAAAGGGGAAATGTGAAAAGGAAAAAGATATACAGAAGATAAGGACAATTGGGAACAAGGATGCGAGAAGAATGAATAAAAACAAGGAAAGTACGGAAAATAATAAAGAAAATGATCAATTAAAGGGTTCATGATGGCAAGTTCAAAATTGAAAATGAAGAAATAGTGAGGATGGAGGTAACAAGAATTCTAAGAAGATGAAGGAAAAATAAGATGAAAGAGACAGAAATCGCCAATTATGAAATTAAATGCTGGGCAAGAATAAAGAGTTGAGGACAATTTGAAAGAGATAACGATGAGGACAGAAAAAGTGCAATCTCCAATGATCAAAGAGGAAGGCTTTTACACCTTAGTTTTAAATATATTCAAAATTAAAAACCCAAATAAGATATAATCATAATTGTTCTTTTCAATGTAAGACAGCAAAATCTGGTTTCGATTACTAGAATGTGGTGATTAATTAATGATGTCAGCAGATGTTTCTATCTCTGCAATGTAAGCCTGGTATTGTGTGGATTTTTGCAATAATATGCAGTGATTTTGATATGAGTAAGGCATATGATTCTGATTCAATATCCTCCACTTACTGACGCCGAAGGAAGTTCCTGAAATAGAAACCATACCTATCATTTTCCCCCAGAACAAGATACTTCAAACAATTAAATATTTGGAGTACACACAGAACCTGACAACTTTGAAGAAAACTCATCAAAAAGGGTAATTCGAAAAAGAATTGAGGAGGAAATGTCAAAGCCATTAAGATCTTAGCTGTCAAATATTTCTGAAAACTATTGCTTTGTTTATCAATATATTTGCATTTCAATATATGGAAAGATGTACACACTAGATCAAAAACACTTTGGTGTCTGTAGCGAACAAAAAAGGCCTTTCGTGATATATCTTTGACAAAAGCAACTTTTGGAGAATATTTGAAGGAGAAATGTTGATTAGAACCCAAATATCAACTCGCCTCCCAATAATTACGTTTACTCCCAATTTACTTTTTAAAGCTTTGATAATGCAACCATGCCATGTACCCTGACTGGCTGCAGCAACATTTGAGACATCAAGTCTACAAGGGTAAAACTATACCGAGGTGTAGGCCTAGGTGTTCTCTTGCTTTTCATCATATACTTACCAGTAGTAATTGGAAACATTGTGAAGTTTCTATGTATGGTAGATGCTAAATTGTAACTTTGAAACATATTTTTTGTGGAATATAATACAATAACTTGTTCAATATTCAAATCAATTGTGATTTATATCAACCATCGTTGTTCAGGCAAGAATATCTCAAGAATGGAGGTATAATTTTAACCACGGAAAAAATTCTAAGGAAGATTGTCTCAGAAAATAGGAAGGTCGGATGAATGTAATTCAGATTATTGACACTTTTTGTGGGTTAGAAGATAGGGTCATGCTTGATAAGCAAGAACACAGCTATTTTATAGAAAAAAAAATTAAGAGCTTTTTTCTTCCATTTGAGGCTAGATCATGTCTAGCCAGTTATGAATGATGGATGGTACCGAGGTACCCTAAGTGAACCACCAACTTTTCCCAGGGTGCAGAGGTGGAACCTGGCTTATGGTAGACAAACAATGAAGACCGCCCAACCATGGGGGACACCCCTTTGAAAGTAGTTAGAGATATTGCTATTCTCTGATGGCCATCGTTTTTTTTTAAAGAAATCTTAAACTGTACTTCTATTGCTGCCAATTTTAAGCATTTAAAAAAATGAATTACTTTTGACTGCAAATGAAAAGAAATCAAACATTTAGAACAAAGGTGTGAAATAAAGTTTTTCTTTTTTGTTTTTGCAATTTTTGTTTGAGAAACTTGTGCCTCTGAAAGGCTTGGGAATAAACACTATTGTATTTCACTTACCCTGCCCGCATTGTCAAATCTAGAGCACTGTAGAGTGAAGGTGACCTGTGGCAGATCATCAGCTGTGCTGGCTGTGGCACCCTACAGAGAAAACAATGACAAATAAAACAATAGGAAGTTAACCCTGTACTTACCAGGACAACTTCTGTTATCTCAGTTCTAGAGAGACTTTAGGAAGACTGGTACTGACAAGTGTAAAACCATTTAATTGTCAAGTTTATTTTTACCAATAATGTTAACTATTTATGTCTTATGGCAAGTTTTGAGGCAGTTTGCTACTTATTAGCAAATTTCCAAAGTTGTCCTTACTTAATTTAACAAAAGCAGGTCCCTGAGAAGTAGCCAGTATTTGTTTAAACATTGTAAATGTATGATATTGTTAAGAAAATATCAATATTGTATTGTATCACAAAAATTTAAAAGTTGTCAATCCCTACATTTTACGTTGCTTACAGCTAGATAAAGCACTTTACTGAAAGACTATTCTTCAGTATAGCAAAATATTCAAAATGAACATGTACCAAGTCCTATCCAAAAACATTAAAGCATATAACACAAACCCTGGTGATAAAATGAAATACTTACATCTCTATCAATGGGTCTTTTTAGCTTTAAATATATATCTGCCCCATCCATGACGAACTCAAAGGTTGCATCGAGGTCCATGTTCCCAGGCCTGTCACTGGCCTCTTGGGTCATCCTCAGCCGGACCTTGCCGTCCCGACCACTGCCCGGTGCACCGGTCAAGCTGCCGTATAACCGCACAACTGCCCGATAGTCCCTCGAATTCGCGTTTCTATTTAATTCTATAAAAAAGAACATCCGTGGGGTTACATTGACCTGTTCATGCATAAAGGTCTCCTTGAAAAGTACCATCAAGAATTCAAGATCTACGATACTTGTGATCGAATTTTTTAAATAAGGCATAAGGTACTCATCAAATACACAAAAATAAAAATGTTTTTTTCTATCTTTTTCTCAATCAAATATTGTGACAATGATTTTTTAAATAAAGCATAAAGTACTCATCAAATACACACAAAATGTTGGTTTTTATCTATCTTTTTCTCAATCAAATATTGCAACAATAACTTTTTAAATAAAGCATAAAGTACTCATCAAATATACACAAAATGTTGTTTTTTATCTATCTTTTCTCAATCAAATATTGCAACAATAACTTTTTTAATAAAGCATAAAGTACTCATCAAATATACACAAAATGTTGTTTTTTATCTATCTTTTCTCAATCAAATATTGCAACAATAACTTTTTAAACAAAACATAAAGTACTCATCAAATACACACAAAATGTTGGTTTTTATCTATCTTTTCTCAATCAAATATTGAGACAATAACTTTTAAGATATTTATGCTGACATGATAACACCTGCTACACCAATATGTTGGCATATAGTTTCACGTTGATAATTATGATTAGCACTTAATTTAATGTTGGTGAAATCACCACTTAGAACAAAAGAATCTATCTATCATAGTGGCCCAGAATGAAGCACCTACCTTCTTGTGTTGCTTCATAGATTTGTAATTGTAATGTTTGTTCACCCTTTGGCATGCATGCTGAAAAAACAAGAAAACATCATATAGTTATACACAACACACTAAAGACACACCAAGCATATGAGAAATGATCTTGTGACAATATGACATCTTTGTGCTGTTCAACAAAACTTTAAGGGTTCAAAAAAGCTAACAAATACAAAAAGGATCAGTTAAAGGCAGCTCAAGAGATCAGCCTTAACTCATCTACATCTGGAGTTAACACATCACCCTCAAAGAACTACAAATACAGATTACCGAGAAGAGTAAATTTTGGATATGAAGATCTGGAGATTTACAATTGCCATATTTATGAAGATATAATGTAATCTGAGTATATTATGGTCTCCCTTAAAAGTATGATGCCAAAAGTTTTTACAATTGCCAATTCTAAATCCTGGCTAAGACCATACCCATAGTTATGAAGATGTAAATGTATATCATAGTACTTACGTTGATCATTTCCGCCTTGTGCATGAACGGAATATATTAATAGGAAGGAAAGGCAAAGAACGCCTATAGAAGGCAAATATCCACTGTTAGCGGCCGTGGTCATAGTGATGGCCTACCCCCGAAGGGAAACCTGAAAAACAAGAAAGAATTGTGGTGAGTTATGGGCATAATATTACATTTCAAGAAACAAAAATTAAGAAGGATAGTGAGTTATAGGCATAATCCTATTTCAAGAAAAAAAACAATGAAGGAATATAGTAAGTTATGACCAGCTGCCTTCAAAAATACATTTCAAAATAGTAATGTCAGAAGAAATAAAGAATAGAAATGTATGCTTCTGAAAATTGTGCACTATTTGAGTTGGTAAATGCATTCATTCTAAGTGTACCATTTTAAAATGGGTGTCTTGGGGTCGCTTTCATACATAAGTTAAATACATGTAATAAATAAAATGGACAAAGCTATCACAGGAGATATGTAGGCTGAGTTTAGTTAACCCTTCCAATGCTGAGGCTACTTTCCTTCAAACCACAAAATTGTTGAAAACAATATAAACCCTGTCATAATGGTATTCATTGGAGATATCTTTCTGGTCACTATCAGATGAGTACCCATGTGCCATGGCCATCAATTCTCAGCTTTTTGTCATCATTTCCTGTTGACCAAATTAGCAACCAGCAGCAAAAAGGTTAACAATTCTACTTCAAATGTTTTCCAAAAACAATGCTTTCCTTAAAAGATTTGGTCACTATAGTTACGGATACATTCAAATCATGCTAGGTTTTAAAATACCTGCATATTAGTGCCATGCCACTGAGTACCTGAGCATTACATGAATACACAAGCTTTCCTCTAGTTCCATTTCTGATGAGCGTAGAATGTTTGTAGAGGATGAGTGACTGTTTTCAGGCTGGAGGTCGACCCAGCGCCTTGCTCCTTATCAAATATTTAAAGCAGCTTATCCATTCATCCGGTGATTAACATATTTGGTCCATGATTCTGAGAGGTTACGCCCATAGCTCTTGGTCAGAAGTGGCCTATATAGTATCACATGACTTAGGGCTTGACATTAAGGCTTTTCTGGCTGTCCATACTTGGCAATTTACTGATAAAATGGTAGTCTATACAAATAATACTGTTCTCCAAGAAAATAGGTGGGAGAAGGGTGGGCTATGACCTTGATATTTTTGGTATCAACTCATGTGAACACAAATTACTTCCAATCCTAAGCTTTCTCTTGTGTGGAAAACACATCAAAAGTTAGAGACAGTTTTTGTTGTTGTTATTTTTTTGGTTTGTTTTCTTTTGTTTTCTTTTTTTTTGGAATTGTTCCCTTCAAGAAAGTATCCTTCAACTCTAACGTTACAGTACCTTTAGTTTTAAAATTTGCTGATATATTTCTGCAATATTTCCTACAGAGAGGAAATGCTTGCTTTTGTCAAATACATTCTAAAAAAAGCTGACACAGATATCTAGTAGGTAGTAATTCTGTGTTTTTGCAATTCTTTTATTTCCCTAGGACTTTCCTGCCTACACATCAACCAATCTGAAATATGTTTATGTTACTTCAACATGCTCAAAGGAACGCTTCATATCTGTCCCTGAGTCAGACAGACGACCACGTTATGTGTAGCATTTAACCCTTACAATGCTGAGGCTACTTTCGTCCAAAGCACAAAAACGCAAAAATTCTTGAAAATCATCTAAACCCTGTCATATTGGTACTCATTGGATAGCTCTCATTGAGTACTCTCAGATGAGTACCCATTTGCCAGGGTTTTAGTAATTTTTCAATTTTTTTTGCATCATTTTGTGTAGGCAAAATTAGCCACCAGCAGCATAAGGTTTAGCATTAGCTTCAATAGAAGCATTCCTGGTGTTAACTCATACGCCAAGCTGTTGAGTCAGTGCATGATAAAATCAAAGCCAGAATAAACCTGTTTTTTACACCTAGAGTTCTCCATTGAAAACGATTGTCAGGAACTGTGATATTTTCAAAAATGATTTAAGAATATTGTATGAATCCCCCAAGTATTTCATGAGTTGTTAGTTGAGTTGTTTTTCAAATATCTCCTTCAAATATTTTCAGAAAGATGCTTTTCTTAGGAAGTTACGACTGGAATAGTCAAGTGTGTCTGGCAGCCAGAGGCATGCATGAATGGTTTAAACCAGTCAAGCCAAAAACATCCATCTTGGTGGTCTTACCTAGAATAGACCTAAATAAAAAAGATTGTTTGTTTCCTGTAACCGTCCGAAAAAAAATAGGGTAGGTAGGTCAGTAAAAATTATTTTTTTGGTCAAAAATGTGTGTTTTATGCATGTTTTTTCGTTGATTGGGAGTTGGGAGGGCGAAAAAAACATTAGGTAGGGATTTTTCTGAATGAAAACTTGTTAGGGTAGGGTTAATTACAGGAAACAAACAACTTTTTTAGGCCATATCTATAACTGAAAGGATTCCATGAAATCTATTAGCACGAAACTATGTTATGTTAACCCTTCCAATGCGGAGGCTACTTTCATCACAAGCAAAAGGACACAAAGATTTTTGAAAACTATCTAAACCCCGTCATGTTGGTTTTCATTGGAAAGCTCTCGCGGAGTACTCTCAGATGAGTATCTATGTGCCGGGTTTTAGTCAATTTTCAGGTTGTTGGCATCATTCTGTGTTGGCCATATTAGCTACTGGTAGCATAAGTGTTAACACATTAACCCTCAGATCCATTATAATTGGTATAATCCTAAATCCTTTTGATAACAACCCAATATTTTGAAAACAAAGCTACATTGTGAGAATTAAATGACTGAAATATATGATGAATCATTAAATAATTCTACAAATGTTTTTCCAAAGGTATTTGATTTTCTGTATAATCACTGGGACATAAAGGCATTCTAGGTAGGAATGAGATAATAAATAGTAAAATATGAGGTATCAGATTTATAAATTCCTGCCCTGTACACTCTTGGATTGTATTAATGCTTGAGATATAATTGTCTAACAAAATGATGTACACAGCTTTGTATGGTAATCCTAGTTTAAAACTGTGTTTCATTGCGAAGTAAATACCCTCAAAAATCACCCCTAAGGACACTACTTTTGATGAGTACTTTCTTAAAATGTAATTTTCAAACATATTTAAATTGAAAATCTTCATCCTAATATAACTCCCATGGCATTGTTTAAGTAAATTATGTCTTATTTCAATAAGTAAACACATTTACATGGTTGTAATTGGAGTATATTGTGGTCTATCTTGAAATACAGGATGCCCTAAAATTGGCAATTTTGGGCACCCATTTCTTAATCCTGGCTAAGACCCTGTATTGGTAATCCTAAATCCTTTCCTGTCAGGTTTGCTTTCAACCAGAGATTTACTTAAGCAAGTAAAGATATAACTTATAGCTGTGTGTATTTACAGCTAAGGTGGGTATCAGTACACCTTACTGAGAGGTAGAAACTTTTCTAGATGTGTGTATTAGTAGTGTAAAGTTCTATAATTGTCTGATACCCGAAATGTTATTGATCTGTGAAAGGCCCACCCTTCACAGACATATATGATGATTGCAAATGCTTCCCCGATAGGTATAGTCTCAATCAGATCATCATTTTATACTACAAAAGTAGAAATATTTCTAGTTGTTTAAGTACCATACCTTGATGATTCCAGAGATATAAGTGCTGTACCTATTCACAGCCTTTTGAGATAATCCTAAATCCTTCCCGATAGAAATAGTCTCAATTAGATCATTATTATATACTTCAAAAGTTACGGCAGAGATCTATCTAGTTGAGTTAAGTACCCTACCTTTACGATTTTCTGAGATGTAAGTGTTGTACATATTCACAGTCTTTTGAGGTATAATCCTAAATCCTTCCCTGAGAGTTATTGTCTCAATCAGATCATCATTATATACTACAAAAGTCGAGATCTGTCTAGTTGTGTACCATACCTTTAAGATTCCTGAGATGTAAGTGCTGTACCTATATTCACAGCCTTTTTAGGTAATCCTAAATCCTTCCCTGAGAATTATTATTGTCACAATGCTTCCCCGATAGGTATAGTCTCAATCAGATTGTCATTGTATACTAGAAAAAGTAGTGATCTGTTTTGTTATAAGTACCATACCTTTAAGATTCCTGAGATGTAGGTGCTGTATCTTAATTCACAGCCTTTTGAGATAATCCTTAATCCTTCCCTGAGAGCTAGTGTTTAGTTGAAATAAGTACCATACCTTTTCAATTCCTGAGATATAAGTGTTGTACCTATTTACAGCCTTTTGAGGTATAATCCTAAATCCTTCCCTGAGAGTTATTATTGTCAGTGTATCAGCGCATGGCTGTGGTATACTGAGGGGCAGAGATGAGAGTGTGTGTGTGTTGGTGGTAGCAGTGAGGGGGAGCAGGGTTGAGTTAACAGTAGCACCATGTGTCAGCCATAGGATGGTTCATCAAACAAACGGGGTATTCAGGCTGGAATTCAATACCCACGATCGGCTGACGTGCAGGTATGCCTCAACTTCCCACAATCCCGCACTGCCATCGCCGCAGCCACCGACAACGATGACAGCAACAGCGACATTAAGTGTCATTCTTGGGAGATGTCAGACGGATGATGAATATATGGCTTTGTGAAACCACGATTGTCAAAAAAGATTCACTGTTTAATCTATTTATATTAGAATCAGCTGAGAAGCTATAAAAGTTCATCATAATTCCTGACACTGAAGTATACTTATAGTTTGACAAATATGGAAGTAAATTGTGTAAAAAATGATTCACTGTTTACTCTTTTTATTTGACGCAGCTGAGAAGTTCACCCATTTCGGATAATGATGGTAATCTGACATATTTTGAATTGAAAAGAATATCTATAAGTTATAGGTATGTGACCTCTTTAGCAGAATTATTGTCTTCAACTCATTTGAACTCAAATTTGTAATCAAACAAAAGTTTTTGTAAATGATTCGATTAGAAAGAGGGGAATTTTTCTTTAGGGTGTACTGTAAAGGCCCCCCCTTTCTTATACAAAATTGTTTTGTTTTTTATTATTTCAGAGTAAAATAATATATTTTACCTATCATGAAAAAACATTTTTGATCTTATAGATGCTACTCCTGTAACTCAGACTCTATCCATGGATAAGACTATTCATATATCCTATATTTCTTTGGCCCATTATATTATTCTATTTTAGCCGATAAAAATGGACTTTATACACTTCTCCCTAAGAAATTCTGCTCCACTCCTGGCCTAGATAACATACATAACCTTTTCTGCTTTTTATCCTTTATTTGGTTTGCTCCATTCCTACAATTTCTATTTTAAGTTATTCAGACATAATAACATACATCTCCTATTGTGGCTATAGAAGACTGGATTTCGTGGACACCACTCCCGTTCCTGGGCTAGATAACTATCATATCCTTTATCTTCTCTCTTCCTCTGACTTAGCACAATAACCACCACATTGAGCAGCACTATTTACCTGACGGTTGATGACTCAGTACCTCATAGATCATTAATGGGAAATAATGGAGAAAAAACTAGTTTCGCAGCTTGTCATCTCTTTGGGCCACATTCTGATGGTCATGAGGACATCGGTGCTGCCCTCTATAGTCAGAGGTCATCAGTGCTGCCCTCTATAGCCAGAAGCTGTACTAAACTATATTCCATATGCCACCATTCCTGAGGGTTGATATCTTACTGATGTATGTTTCCTTTACTACTTCTATCACATATTTGAGATTATATGACATGTTTGTATTTTCAAGAGATTGTCTATAAGCTCAACAGGGGTTTGGGGATTTTCTAACTGATGTATTGTGAGGAAAAGTATGGAAATCCTTATAGATCTCAACTTGAGTTTTGGATAGCAGAAATAGTTACCATAAACTCAAAGTTATCATTTTTTAAATTCCATGCTCTCTCTCTCTCTCTCTCTCTCTCTCTCTCTCTCTCTCTCTCTCTCTCTCTCTCTCTCTCTCTCTCTCTCTCTCTCTCTCTCTCTCTCTCTCTCTCTCTCTCTCTCTATATATATATATATATATATATATATATATATATATATATATATATATATATGTATATATATATGTATATATATATATATATATATATATATATATATATATATATATATATATATATATATATGTATATATATATATGTATATATATATATATATATATATATATATATATATATATATATATATATATATATATATATATATATATATATATATATATATATATATATATCTTGGGGTCAAAGACAATTGATGAATGAATAGCAGTCATCTTTTCATAGATCTGCCCTCTCTATATAATGATTGGAATATTTATCATATTTTTACCTATCTCTACCTCTGTTACCTGTTGGTGCTGATCCCCCAAGAAGGGGAATGTGCTGGATTCATACAATTGCACACAGTGAGGCAGCTAGTCTCAAGAGGGTTTGAGTCATGCACCCCCACAGCGAGCTGGCTGACTGGTGGTATGTTGTTATGTTGAGGCTGGTAGCGTGGGCCTCCGCCGCCGCCAGGAACAGGTGAATAGTAATCAAGCATCTTGTTTCACCTGGGGACTGTGAACAGGTGGGGAGGCCTTTGATGTGTGTCACTTGGTACAGGACCTCTACCTCTAGTAGTAGTAGCACCATAACACGTCTGAGAACAGGTTTTTCATGGGTGTTATGACAGACTGAATATAGGCATATTCATAACAAAAATATAAAGGTATTCGGTTTATAGTCTTGTATCCACCGAAGCGCTCACACATTCCTCCCCTAGCAGGCCTGTACACATGGAAACCATTTCAATCCCCCGAGGGATATTCCAGAGCAGTTGGCAGCATATAGCACACAAGCTCTAAGCACTGCCTTATTAATGCTAGGTGCCCATTTTGCAGCTAGGTAGACAGAGGCAATATGGAATAAACTGTCTTGCCCAAGGACAGACCAAAGAGCCCCGGCCGGGAATTGAACCAGAGACCTACTGATTACTAATCCGACATCTAACCAACTGAGCTACTTTGTCCCAATATATAGCAGAAGCTATATTTAAACTGTCAATTTTATTCCTTTTGAAATGTATGTACATTTGTTGACCATGCCTCTCACCATAAATGCTTAAGATTATTGCATTTCATATTAGGGAATCTTTTAATAAGGAGAGTGGTTGTTTTTGATTCCAAGAGAAGTAATAATCTACCTAATACAATGCATATACCTGATTATAGTACACCCTAGCTGGTGTTCTTTACTAAAGAAATGGTATCAGTAAGTGTTGATGACTGCATTCATCTATACCTATACCATGGATGTTACTGTACCTACCTAGTAATATCATAACTTAAACAAGGCAGACCCATGACCATCACCCATCCTAGTGCATTTCTTCATCAAAGAAACAGTATAAATAAGTGTCGATACCCTCATTGCATTCGTCTATACCTATACCATGGATGTTACTGTACCTACCTAATAATATCATACCTAAAACAAGGCATACCATGATCATGGCACATCCTAGTGCATTTCTTTATCAAAGAAGCGGTAGAAATAAGTGTTGAAACCCTCATTGCTTTCATCTATACCTATATCATGGATGTTACTGCACTTAATTAACTAGTAATGCCATAACTGAAACAAGGCATACCATGATCATGGCACACCCTAGTGCATTTCTTTATCAAAGAAACGGTATAAATAAGTGTTGATACCCTGACTGGATTCATCTATACCTATATCATGGATGTTACTGTACCTACCTAATAATATCATGCCTAAAACAAGGCGAACCCATGATCATGGCACATCCTAGTGCATTTCTTTATTTAAAAAAAAGTAGAAATAAGTGTTTATACCCTGACTGCATTCGTCTATACCTATATCCTGAATGCTACCAAACCAGAGATTGGCATAATGAATTGCTGTATTATGACACTCCCAATTGCAGGGATTAAAGATCCTGCTTGTAACTGGTGCTCAGAAGTAGACAAGAGTCCACCCTCAGCCAATGGGATTTAGGCTGCTGAGTGTGCAGTCACTGTTTGTTAGCCTAGGTGTGCCAAATACAATGAGGTATGGGTTGTACAATTGATGTTCACATCCATTCTATGATACAGGAATCACTTCTTTAGAGTAACTAGTTCACTATTATCTGTCATTTATTTCCAGAGGGAGTCATGGTTAAATCTGAGGATATTATATTCCTACACAATGATTGATTCTGCAAAATATTTGCCATCATTTCTTGCCAGAGGCATTCGTAGCAAAAGTCTGAATTCTATTTTTCAACAGTGATAAATTGGGCCAAATATCTGTCATTTCCAGCAAAAACATTGCAATCATAAATTAAGTCTGAAAATAGGGCTTTTTCTTTAGTGGTTGATTCTGCCAATATTTTATGACAATCTCAAACCTAAGAAAATTACATAAAAGTTTAAAAAAAAAGTATTCTTTTAGAGAGAGAGAGAGAGAGAGAGAGAGAGAGAGAGAGAGAGAGAGAGAGAGAGAGAGAGAGAGAGAGAGAGAGAGAGAGAGAGAGAGAGAGAGAGAGAGAGAGAGAGAGAGAGAGAGAGAGAGAGAGAGAGAGAGCGTAAAAAGAATAATTTTCTATAGTGAATCTGTCAGATATTTTCTTTCACTTTTGGACTTTTGCCAGAGGCAGTCACATTTCTAGTCACAGAAGTCTGAAATAAGATCTTTTAAAGGTAACGCTACTAAGAAAATTGCACATATATGTGCCTGAAAAGAAATACTAGTATAGTACTCATGCCAAATATCTCACCATTCAAAGTCGTATATTCATATAAAGATTAGTTATTTCTATGGTGCCTATGCCAAATATTTTTCTCTCACTTTAGAAAGTCATGTGTGAGTCTGAAAATCAGATTTTTTTCTATGGTGCAGACTTTCCTGTGTGGTTGGGGTCATATTTCACCTTCAAATCAGGATACCCATCTTCCACTCGGCTGGGGTTTGTCAAAGCACCCTCCCATGGTACGCTGCACCCTTCCTGCCTCTGGCTACCCTTTATCTCCCTGCACAGTGGGCCGGCTAACAGCACCCTTTGTGCTCGCTCGGGCCCGCTTTGTGTGCTGTGATAATTCATTTAGTGTCAACAATGCATAAGAGGGTGGTAGGATCTCTGGGCCACCGCCGCGGGCCGCCAACCTGTTCTTGTGAGGTGAAGTCCACATACCCCTCTGCAAATACCCACATTCTCTGTCCTCAACTACCCTAAAACTGCCCTATTTTATGGGCCTTCAAGGATGTGGGGCTGAGCCCCATTTGTTTCCCTGCACCTACAGGTGGCCTGACAACTTTCACTTATCTGCAAAAATACTGAATATATCAAGAAAAATTAAGGAAAAATTATTTCACAGAGAAAGAAGTACACCGTCCTGTACATATTTCTTGAAAAATACAATTATTCTTATGATATTAAGATTTGTCTCATTTAAACTGGTTGCAGATATGAGCATGACTGGCTTGATCCATTCATGTCTGGATATCTTATGAAGAGTGTCATTTTGGCCTTTAATATTTTGGAAAATAATGATAATAAACATAAGGCACAAAATCACAAAATATTTGCAGGAGAGTTGTGGGTTGGAGCCACTTCGGCATTTTTCCAACAGGAACTTTCTGAAAAGCACCCTGGTTGTAAACACAGATATAACTAAAATAGTCAGTATATGTTGGGGAGTTTAGGGCATCAAAGGGTTAAGCTTGAGGTGCCTTGAAGGCCATCAAGACAAACAATCAGGCTTTTTTCCCAGATCACAAATAGAATGAAATATGATCGCACCCTTCATCCAAAAAATCTGGAACTGCTCCAAACGCTTTGTCCTGCCCCAGTCCAAAATATGTCCTCAAAGCTTAGACACTTAAAAGGTGTGCCTTACGGTTTTAGCTTCCAACTTTTTTCTCGCTACATAATTTTTGAGGTTTTACCCTGAAAAAGTATAATTGAGATAAATCTAATATAAAATGTATACTCACAAGACAAAGATAAGATTATGGACTGCAAATGAATCAGACCTTTGAAAACTGCTATATTGGTGCATAAAGATAAAAAAGTTCTTAAGATATTAAGGCGTACCTTAAAGAAGTGTCAGAGAGAGAGAGAGAGTCAAACACTCCAGCCTACTTGAATTAATGCACACTTCTTATAGAGCAAGTGCTGAAAAAGACCTCTGTCCTTAAAATGAATACCCTGCCCTCATGAAGTGTTTGTAAGGCTTCCTAGAAAAACATAGTATTTTTCTAACATTGTCCTAAAAATTCCAAGGTATTCCAATGGTATGGGATGGTATATGAAGTGTATGTAAGGCCTCCTAGAAAAGCATAGCATTTTTCAAGCATTGTCCTAAAAACTCAAAGGTATTCCCTGCTACATTTGGGAATGGTATGTTGAAATCATATTTCAGCCCCCTCAGGTTTCATAATACTACTTACACCCCTACTGAGTTATTATACCCAGCATCATTTCATGCTAAAAGGAAAATTTACACTTTCTCTTGGCAACATTTATGGGAAAGAGGCTGCGATACCCTTCATACCTATCTCAACCCTAAGGCAAACAATAGGGTTGTGCAGTAAGAGGTATTGTTGCCCTGGAGCAGCGGCCAGCCAGTGAATGCCCCCAGCAGGTTGGTGGGTCTCCACCTTTGTGCTAACGACCATCACATGTCCATAATGCTGAGATGATCTTCTGGGCATCCATAACACATCCTGCTGTGAGGGGATGAAAGTTAACCCTTTCATACCTGTAGCAGCCAAACGTGGTCAGCTTATTTTAGGGATAACTTTCTCATAGTATAGGATGTTTATTGACTGCATATCAATGCAAAATCATACAGTTTACATAAATATATAGCTTCATGAAAGCACTTTTGAGGAAATAATTGAAGGTGAAATATTAATCATAATCATATCAATCATAAACCTAACATAAACTTCATCCGTCTTTAAATGGTTTTGATATCTTTACCTTTATTGTCAAGTCATTCTTTAACCCTTTCATGCCTGGAGATTTTCATGATAAGAGTTGTATGGCCTTTAGATACTTTTGAAAAAAACTTTTGGAATTAATCACAAATTCATTGGAGAGGAGTTGTGTGTTGGATTTAGATCAATGTTTCTCTTTCAATCAAAAAAAAAATTGAATCAAAAAAGTGCAACTTGAAATAATGATTCTTAAAATCTTTGTACTAGGTAAGTTGGTAAACATAAAATACCACTACCCTACCCTATGAGCTTTAAAAAGCACCTAACTTTTGGTTCACCCAAGACCCAAAAGGTTGAACAAATAAATCTTTGAGCTTATCACAAAAAATCTCAGGTATTTCGTGACACGCAGCGAGGAATGTCAGTTCCGTGTGAAATCAACCAGATCATGTAGACCTACATGTCATTGATATGCCTCCCTGCTTCTAGACATTCAGGCTTAACCCTTCCAATGCTGCTCAGGCTACTTTCATCCAAAGCACACAAACACAAAGATTTTTTAAAATCATCTATACCCTATCATGTTGGTATTCATTGGAAAGCTCTCACTAAGCACTCTCGGATGAGTACCCATGTGCCAGGGTTTCAGTCATATTTCAATTTTTTTTGCATCATTTTGTAATGGCAACATTAGCCGCCTGCAGCAAAAGGGTTAAAGAGCACTGCTACTCTACATATTCGCAAATGAGGAAAAATGAATTTTTTGTGAAGATATTTGGACAAGAAAATTGTGCAGAACAAGACAACTTTATATAATTTGGAATTTTTAACTTGCATACAAGATCAACTAATCATGGCATAATAAGATTAGGCTCAGATTTCCTATTAAAGGTGTTTTTGTGTGGATCCTTTGATACCTATTGACACATCTTTGTAATATAGCATAAATGTAAAATATGCCTTAACCATATGTTTTTAGCTGTGTTGCAAAATATATTTGTATTTCAAATTATTTTTAGAAATGGTTAATGCAACAGGTATGCATATTCTGAGCCCTGCCTCTCAATAAATCAAACTTTGAATCAGCAACAGAAAGTTTTAGTTCAGATATCTTCTGGAGCGTAACTGGGCAAAGCATGTTCATAGGATATTTTCTGAAAGGTACTATTTTTGTATGGGTTCAATAGTCTGGTGTTCCTGAGGTCAAGAAAACTTACATAGCACTGGACCCGCCCCCCATGGCCGAGTGATACCCTCACCCCAACCATGGTCCTCACCCCAACCCAAAGATACCCTACCCTCTCTGTGCAATGATGCAACACAAACCCATGGTTTATGAAAGCGGGTCAAAGCACAAATATTTCGTTTGCTATGCCGTGTGGGTAGCTGCCACCCAGACACAAAAGACGCAAACAACATCTGTCATTTATCACCCTCTTAAATACAGGTTAATTAAAGCAACTTTTGTCACGATTTAGATAATTCACATAAAAGGTACAAACAATGAACATCTACGTACTTATCTAAAATTAGGTTTATAGACCTTCAAATAAATTGAGCATCAAGATACACCTCCTACCCCTTTCTAAACTAAAAATTGCATTGAACTGACTTGCACTTTCTTCCATTATTTGTTTTGTATCGTATTTCACCTATCTTTATATGCTGGGTGTCTCATATCTTTGTTTACAAAAAAGTCACACATAGGAATTTGTCAAATTGAAAGACTAAAAAATATTTGTAGTTGGAATTAACAGTAAGACAGTCTGAGGGGTTGTGGCTACTACATCGTCATTAAGATTTAATGCATGGGGTCCAGCGACTAGATATTGGTTCTAAAATCTCCTGGTTTATCTACATTGTGCCTTTAAATAGGAATGGGTTTTGATTTAAATTTTGAGAAAATTAGTGGGCACATAAAATTCTTTTTCTGATCTTATTTTTCTAACTCAATGATAACCACAGCTCCATACAATAAGTTACAGTTTACCCCTGTTAGGCATTTTCAAAAATTTGAAATCATTAGTTCAGTGGTTGTGCATTACATACCTACCCCCTGAGGCGCCCAAATACCAAGAATTAAAACCTACATCAGTGCCTAAAACAGGCATTTGAACAAGAATGCCCTTTTTGTTAAGGCAATGGCTGATGTGTATACAATTTTAATCCTTATGCTGCTGATGGCTAATTAGGCCATTACACAATGATACAAATAACCTGAAAAATGACTGAAATCTTGGGTACTCATCTGAGAGCACTCTGCGAGAGCTTATAATCCAATGAATCCCAACATGACAGGGTTTGGACCGTTTAAAAAAATGTTTGCGTCCTTGTCCTTTGGATGAAAGTAGCCTCAGCATTAGAAAGGTTTATGTGAGTTTAACTGGCATTTTATTACAGGTTTCCTGGCTGTCCATGGTCAGTGTAGTGTGACTGTCCTATATGGGAATGGCTAGCTGTCACATAACACAGTGAGTCGGGGACAAGCCAGTTATCAGAGAACGGCCTTGGAGAAAACCATAGAACCCTACTACACACAAGGTCTATCTGTATGTATTGACAATATGACCAGCAACATACAGAGTTTGGCTCCCTCTCAGAACACCATATGGGAGAAAACCATAGAACTCCAAACTAAATGTTATGGAGGCTGTCCAAGTATCGACAGTAACACTAGCAACATACAGAGTTTGGCCCCCTCTCAGAACACTAGCTGGGAGAAGACCATAGAACTCCAAACTAAAGGATATGGAGGCTGTCCAAGTATTGACAGTAAGACCAGCAGCATACAGAGTTTGGCCCCCTCTCAGAACTCACCATGGGAGAAAACCATAGAACTGCAAACTGAAGGATATGGAGGCTGTCCAAGTATTGACAGTAAGACCAGCAACATGCAGAGTTTGGCTCCCTCTCAGAACACAACCTAGTAGAAAAACATGGAACCCCATTAAAAAGACATGGAAGTCGTCCAAGTATTTGACAATTAGACCAGCAACATACAGAGTTTGGCTCCCTCTCAGAACACCGAATAGAAGAAACCTTTCTAGACTTCATCAAGAACCCCAAATAAAAGAAGATGGAGGTTGTCCAATCATCAACTGTAAGATCAGAATAGATCAACAAAGAGGAAAAAAGTCCAATGTTCATCCAGTATCCCAAACACAAAATGATATGGAGGTTGTCCACAGGGCTCGACGTTAAGGGTGAACCTATGGCCCCAGGCCAGTAAAAATTCCCAAAAACAGCTTCGGGCCAGTAAAAAAGACCTCATCTGGTCCTACAAGGCTAGTAAAAATTTGGAGACATTCTTGATAAAAAGTTTCCCCCTGAGAATGTCCCCAATTGTTTTTGAAATAAATGAAGATAAGATTTATAAAGATAAATGTTGTGGTGAATCTTATGCAATGTTCTTTCTTGTTATGTTAAAGAAAAAATGTAGGACCAGTAAACATTTTGCAGGACCAGTAGATGCTTGGTGTTACTGGTCCTACAGGGCCAGTATCATTTTGAGTTAGCGTTGAGGCCTGTGTCCAGATGGTGGGCACTGGCAAATGGAAATACTTCATATAGAAATACAGGTGTTACGTCCTGTAGTTGATGTAATTGAGACTATAAAACATGCACGCTGTATGTAATGCTGGAAGACTTTCACATGTGTATCAGGTATCAAGATGCCAAGGACTTTTTCTGTACAATTGAGCTCAACCTCATCACAATGCGAACTAAGTCAAAGCTAAAACCATTACAGAGGTGGGTAGATTCCTCAACGTTGTAAGATTACATTGAACCATGCAGTATGCTTATAAATAGCTTTTTACTTAAACAACAGAGGATCCTTGTAAGCAGGCTAAACTGAATTAACAGGGTATGACCAATGCATTACGGGTATCTTTAAAGAAGAAACAGAGGAGTAAGACATTAATTCATAGATTCAGATACCCATTCAAAATGATTGAAACGAAAAGCACAACCGGATAATTGAGTCTCTCATCCTTGAAGTCTGCTAAATGGCCTGACTATACTTTGATGGTATCTCTTTGCTAAAAGCATCTTTTGGGATATAACTGAAGGATAAATACCACCCAGAATGAAACCCACAATTCTCCTCCAAATACTTTTGGAACAAATGTTTTTTTCAGAGATAAGCATAAAGGTATAGTACCATCCATACAAAACTTGTCTTTTTCAAGGGGACTCTTAGCTTGCAAGGGTTAACCCTTTTGCTGCTGATTTCTAATTTGGTCAACATGAAAAGATTACAAAAAGCTGCGAAATCACTGAAACCATGGCAAATGGGTACTCGTCTGATAGTACTCAGAGAGAGCTTGCAAATGAATACCCACATGACAGTGTTTAGATGATTTTTCAATAATCTTTGCTTCCTTGTGCTTTGGACAAAAGTAGCCTCAGCATTGAAAGAGTTAAGTTTGAAAATAACTCGACCTCTCAAGGTGACACTTTGGATACCCTCACAGTAGGGAAAAACAGGATTGCAAGGGTTCATTTTTAACCAACTCAAAGAAAAGGATTTGAGGATATTTATTGAAACTTTACCGATCCTCCTCCCAGCCCCATGGAACTGCTCTGTGACAATTCCCATGGCTTACACGACTAAACCGAATTACCTTGGTTTAATTTCAGGCAATAGATTTGGAGAAATGTGTTAAGGGATATTCATAATATATTTCAATCCCCCCCCCCCCCCCCCATTTAATCTTTTAATCTCATCTCAGAGGCAAAAGGATTATAATAGCGCATTGTTAATTCATTTATGCAGAGAATAAATGTTGAGGGATTATCATTGAATGTTATCATCCTTTCCCACCTGTAACTTATGTGTGTCTATCTCTGTGGACCAAACAGCAAGAGCCAAACAATGTTTAACAAGTTCATTTTCAACCAAACCATGAAAAAGTAATAGGGGCTTGGTGAGATTCAAAACACTACTCCCCCTTGCCATCCCCCTCCCCTCCCTCTCACTCATCCCGACTCCAGTACCCTGTATCTAAATGAAGACCTCAACAGAATCCACAGGGTATGACCAAATACAGTAGGATTTAAAGTAATAGGGGGTAGTTGGATACTTATCCTGTGTGAATGACAGGTTGACAGGAGTCAGGGGTGTTCCTATCAAGTTCATTGCATAACCACGTAATGGGTGGGTACCTATCAGTAACGTTACATAATAAGGGTGCTTGGAGGTGTTGACTGTCTGGTAATGAACCCATAACAAGAAGCTTCACATTCCAGGACTGAGGCCATCACCTGCACTTGTTGTATACTAGACCAAGGCACTCAACCATTGGACATTACTAAGTTCTAAAGGATTTCATGATTTCCCACATTTCTCATCTAAGGAATGAAGCCATTATTATTATCACTTGATATACAATATATATGTACTCAACCATTGATTTTTATAAAGTCATACATACTTTGTGATTTCCCACATTTCACATACTGAAGCTAATAACATCAGTTATGTACAATACAGAGATAACCAGCCATAGCACATTACATATTTCTATTTCATGATTTTCCACAATTTTTTTATTTGTATTGATTTCAGGGAGGGGGGGGTTATATTCCTATTGACAGATAGGGCTAAAGCCTGGGACAAGAAAAAATCTTATATATATTAATAATTTGCATTGTACCAACAGACAGCTCTTCTGACAATGCCAGACTCCTACAACTTTAGCAATCAGGCCAAAGCACCATAGAAACGGTAGATGTATCAGTGGCTTGAGGTTTTCCAATACCACATGTGGAATCAGATACCTAAAATAGACATTTAACAATTGAAACCTTTGATAAAACATTCCATTTCAATCTTTAAATTTCAATGGATTTGATCTATATATTACAGAAAGAATCATAGTAATATTAGCTTGATTCTTACTGAAGACTTTCATGGAGTGGGCTAGGGAAAATTGGGCTAGGGAAAATTAATGTTGGAACCTGTTAGTACCCATTCTATATCAATTGAAGTTTCAATTGATTTAATGATTTATCATATATAAGATTGATTGTATTATCAGCTTGATCACTGGAATCAGCTACAAGTAAAGGGAGATTTCCCAAGAGCTGAAACAGTTCTACTGCTGCTGCAGGTAGCAGGCTATTGACTGCATAATCTACCTGTCTGTTTACCTAATGCTGTGTTCAAAGGATATCGTCACTGCCTTTGATACCTCAAGGGGCCTGTATAATCTATTCTAACGAGCCAGCATAGAGCAGGGGTTTATCACTAGGCTAAAGCAATATATATATATATATATATATATATATATATATATATATATATATATATATATATATATATATATATATATATATATATATATATATATATATATATATATATATATATATGTATATATATAATATATATATATATATATATATACATACATATATATATAGATAGATAGATATATAGATATATAGATATATATATAGATAGATAGATAGATAGATAGATAGATAGATAGATAGATAGATAGATAGATAGATAGATAGATAGATATATATGGATATTATATATGTATACATGCAGTCTACATCCTGCATTAGTGAGTATCTACATTGCTAAATGTAGTACATGGTGACATCGACCATGTCATGATGAACCTGCCCGTACTCATCCATTCATCTATATCTGCATTCCTGACTACTTGAAAGTGAAACAAGCATTTTATTTCTCCACTCGTATTCAATCATCCAATCAACCTCCTCCTCCTCCTCATCTTCCTCCTCCATCTCCTCCTTCCCACCATTCTCCTCCATATCTTTTAAAGTGGATGCACAATTTGGGCTGACATCACCATCGCATGAAGCTTTTTGTTCAAGGTGATCACGTTTTATGTGAAACCGAATCCCCGCTTCTGATATGTGCATTTCTATAATATGTAATATGCCCAGTATTCACTGCTCCCACATAGCAGCCAGTCAGGTAGAATCATCTGTTTAGTGGTACATATAAACACAGATCATTGCTCACATGAAAGTATATTGTTATATAGTTTGCCTATATATAATGGTCTTAAGTAATACCCTCTCTTCAGGGCTAAGCTAAAATTTAGTTTGGAAAATGGTGAACTTAAGCAACCTTCATATATGTATATATAAGACAACTAAATAACTCATCAATGATCGAACCTGACAAAATCTGCTTGCAATATTGATAAAATCTTAATTTTTGTAGGTGAGAGCATGTTTGTAAAAACATTTGAAAAGAAGTGTTAATCAGTATTAAACCAAGACCTCTCCTTTTCAATCTAACAAAATGAAAAATGTAATAGAAGATAAGAAAGGTATATTCTCTTAAAAATAGTCTTTATCCTTTTATTCTTATATCTTTAACAATATATTTCTCTGGTCATATTCTTTGTTATTGAGAGCTGGCCCTACACATTAAAAGGGCATACAGAGAGGACTGTAACCGTTAAGCAATATTCCATCATTTACAAATCTGAATATTTTTATAAAAAAATACACGCTCATGCCAGTAGGAGAAATAGTTCATCAAATAACTAGAGGTGAGGGAAGCATGGATATTACAATTCCAGGGCTTGGAAAACCAGATGTTTAGTGGTTTATGTGCTTTTTAGAAGATCCACAAGCAGGGCCTGCTGGTGGTCAGTGTTTGTAGGACAGTCAGTGTCAGTTATCCAAAGGCAAATAACCAGCCAAATGCCTTACATGCCTTACATTTGGGACTAATTACCCCATTAAAGCCTGTAGATCTCCTTGAAAGGTCTCATCTGGTCCTATGAACTCATGAGGAAAATGCTTAAATTGTAATTGAAATTCAAATTATTTTAGGTAAATCTATGTGTAAATCAATATATTTTCCTTAAAAGAAATTGTAAGGGGTGCTCTGGTTAAAGTATATTGTAAAATATCTATTGTTTCTGGAGGCTATGAGCATTAATGGGCTAATCAAAGGATGCCTAAGCATACCAGGCCAGCTGCATATCTATTCAGTACACTACTAGCTAGTTCTACATAAAACAATAATCCTGGTCAATCAGGAGGTTCCCAAAATATCTAGTGATGAGGATGATTTTTCTGTCTTTTTTTTCATTACAATACAAGATTCCTCTGGTCGTCTTAAAGACAAGATACACCACTCTGTGAATATTTAGCTATGAGAAAAAAAAAATTTTTGTGGCAATGATATACGCGATTCCTCTGGATGTCTTAAAGACAAAATGCACCTCCCTGAATATCTATAGCTATGAGAACAAAAAGCTTATTGTGACAATAATAACATACAAGATTCCTCTGGATGTCACTCTGTGAATACTTATCTATGAAAACAGAAAACATTTTGTGGCAATAATATATAAGATTCCACCGGTTGTCTTAAAGACAAAATGCACCACCTTGAACTTTAAGTGGACTAGAAATAATAGATGTGCATCTCCGTATCATCGTTTATGACACCTGCCTGTATCGGTGGCAGTTCAGGCGTCCCTTGGCATGTCGCATGCTACCTCGCTCGTAGGGTCAGTGGGCAGCTCTCTCAGGCAGTAAATTCTCAAAACAGGACGCTCAAGGTCGCACCCTGATGGTATGAAAGAAACAAAACTTTCCATTCATCCTTAGCAACTGTGTCCGCAGAATACACCTATAGGGGGTCGATAGGTTCGATGAACCCTTTCTGGTTTTAAATTTGAATATTTGTCAGTTAGGATGCCACCTTGGTTTTGGCATTGAAAAAAGAAGCCTCTACTCTAAAATCTGATGTTAGCCATAAATGGTGACTTTTTTCTACTAGATACAGCAGTGAAAGAGTAAGAAGCTGGTCTGGTGGTCATACATGTCCCTCCGTAGAAGGTACCTGGACAGTCACCCAAAGGATGCCGCATAGAGTAAGAGCAAAGTGGCTGTATCTCTGTCCCTGAGTGCTGACACTGTTACCCTTCCGAACAGAAACTGCAAATGAGCACTCTGATAAGAATCTCTGCTTCTCAAAACACACCAGACTGATTTCAAATCCTGTCAATGTAATCTAAGCTATTACCCAAAATGAAATTCACAGAGAAGCATAATACAAATAAATGATATAAACAGCACTCATAGTTGTTCTACATTATCCTGTATAGATGCAAGTGTTGCTTTTTCACCTCTCCAAGGGCTGTCCCAATAGCCAAGAGGTCTAATGCAATTGCCACTGACTGCCCACTGTCACTCACCACTGCCTGGATTCATATTGAGCATGTGAGACAGTTGCCAGTGACTTGGAGTACTTTTGTGTTTTTTCTTGGGCAGTCTGGTTTTCTCTACCATTTTCAAATAGCTGATCATGATTTAGCCTCTATTTAGCCAAAAATGTAATGGTATACATAATTGCATTTACCTTATCAAAAAAGGGTAACCAGGTGATCGAGTTTCTGTATTGGTTTAACTATGAATTCCTTGCAAAGGGGGTTACTGTGTTGAAGTGGGGTAATATTTGTAGAACATATGCCATACTTGTATTAAAGGGGGTTACTGTGTTGAAGTGGGGGTAATATTTGTAGAACATATGCCATACATGTAGTAAAGGGGGGTACTGTGTTGAAGTGGGGTAATATTTGTAGAACATATGCCATACTTGTAGTAAAGGGGGTTACTGTGTTGAAGTGGGGTAATATTTGTAGAACATATGCCATACTTGTAGTAAAGGGGGGTACTGTGTTGAAGTGGGGTAATATTTGTAGAACATATGCCATACTTGTAGTAAAGGGGGTTACTGTGTTGAAGTGGGGTAATATTTGTAGAACATATGCCATACTTGTAGCTGTAGTAAATGGAATTACTGTGTTGAAGCGGGGTAATATTTGTAGAACATATGCCATACTTGTATTAAAGGGGGTTACTGTGTTGAAGCGGGGTAATATTTGTAGAACATATGCCATACTTGTAGTAAAGGGGGTTACTGTGTTGAAGTGGGGTAATATTTGTAGAACATATGCCATACTTGTAGTAAAGGGGGGTACTGTGTTGAAGTGGGGTAATATTTGTAGAACATATGCCATACATGTAGTAAAGGGGGTACTGTGTTGAAGTGGGGTAATATTTGTAGAACATATGCCATACTTGTAGTAAAGGGGGTTACTGTGTTGAAGTGGGGTAATATTTGTAGAACATATGCCATACTTGTATTAAAGGGGGTTACTGTGTTGAAGTGGGGGTAATATTTGTAGAACATATGCCATACATGTAGTAAAGGGGGGTACTGTGTTGAAGTGGGGTAATATTTGTAGAACATATGCCATACTTGTAGTAAAGGGGGTTACTGTGTTGAAGTGGGGTAATATTTGTAGAACATATGCCATACTTCATACTTGTAGTAAAGGGGGTTACAGTGTTGAAGTGGGGGAATATTTGTAGAACATATGCCATACTCGTAGTAAAGGGGGTTACTGTGTTGAAGTGGGGTAATATTTGGAGAACATATGCTCTACTTGTAGTACAATCTGTTTCATAGTAGTGTACATAGTGCATAGTAAATGTAGAGCACATTGAGGTTGTTACTGACTATGTTGTTTGTAGGTATGTACATACTATGGGCATAGTATGTACATACTATGGGAAGCAGGAATGCATGCAGAGGCCTTGCTCTTTCAATGCCTAGTACTTCCATTAGTGAGAAGGGCCACTTAAGTGCAAATTGAATCAAGAGGGTAGACAGGCTCCACACCAGACTGAAGTGCACAAAACCTTTATTATCATGGAAATATGCTAGAGTAACAGTATAGAATGCTAACCACATAAGAGTTTTGTAGAAATTTTGAGTAAATAGGAGCCACTCAGTAAAAATCAGGCGACTTTATGGATAAACTTCTTGATCAAGTGGTGGAGACAGTCTATACAGTTTTAACAGATTCATACCCAGCTCGCCTTGTAACATATTGTATGGATGATATGAGACTGTATAAAATGAATAGGGAATAAAGAATACATTGGTACTATGAACATGCTAAAGCAGAGTTGCCGGCTCAATTCTGATCAACATTAAATTCCTCTGTCACAGATTTTTAAAAACATATTTGCACTGGTCAGATAAAACCACTGCAATATCTAGGTCTTTTTGTGACCCTAGCGAGGGGGGGGGGGGGGGGGGAGGGGGATTTGCATTCTAAAGGTCTTATGTTTACAAGTCCCAAGAAGTGCATTGTAGGACAATGGAATGAAATTGCTACTTCAATACAGCTGATTAGCCCCAAGAGCAGGTGCTAGTAGTACCATTCATCAAAGAACTATAGTAGAACCTGCTTATAGTAAACACTCTAGGGGTAGTGCTCAATGTAATGAGGTTGCCGGTGTGTTCCTATGCATGCAGGTCTCAAAAAGGCAGACTGCTGCCAGCTGATGAGAGGATGCTCAATTTATACAGGTGCCATTTATCATATGGGGAACCTGCATTCATTGATAACTCAATAGGGAAGCAAAAAGAGCTCAATTTAGCGAGGTTGTGTTCCTATATATTTCTAATGCACGTTCAGCTACCGGTATATCAAAAGGTGCTTAATTGATGATCTGGTTCCCTATGTTGAGAGGTGCTCAGTATGGCAGGTTTGACTGTAAACTGTGTAGTGCAGAATGATTAGACAAGGAATCCTCGTCCATATACATGGGACTGCAGCTCAGTATCAGGGTGAGATGATTCTATGTAGAACAATAAGATCAAAGGGTTCCTACCTGTTCATTGTCCTACCTAGGTAAGTAGTGATACCATAACCTCGCCCCTAGCATACTCCTACTACATGTACTACTAGGCCTGTTCCTAGAATCATATACATGGAACTGCAGCTCTGTATCAAGGTGAGATAATTCTAAGTAGAACAATAAGATCAAAGGGTTCATACCTGTTCTTTGTCCTACCTGGGTAAGTAGTGATATCATAACCTTATCCCTAGCATACTCCTCGTACATGCATACTACTAAGCCTGTCCCTGAAATCAAACACATGGAACTGCAGCTCAGTATCAAGGTGGGATGATCCTATTAAGAATAATACGAGAAAATGGTTCCTACCTGTTCATTGTCCTACCTAGGTAAGTAGTGATACCATAACCTCACCCCTACCATACTCCTAGTACATGTACTACTGAGTCTGTTCCTAGAATCATTGCAAACGACAACAACAGCAGCTTTCTCTTCCTCTCTCCGTGTGCCTTGTATTTTTCTCTCTCAGCTGGGTATCAATAATATGTGTATGTATATAGCATTGTCTCAGCCAACAGAGATCAATAGCATGGGCTGGTATACAACACAACTACCTTCACGCTGAGAAAAAGCTACTTCATGCCAATCTACTGGCAGGTCTGGTATCCACTGTGCGAACTCCAGGTAAATCTGCATCTATCCCAATATCATGGGCACCAAACAATGGATATCATACCTGTGATAATCGAAATGATTTTTCGCTCATAGAAAACAACACATACCTGAAAATAGCCATGCTTGTTGTGAGGCAGTTGCAGCAGTAAAGACCTAATTATGCACTCATTATATATTCATAAACAATACTAACTAAGAGTAAAGACTTTCCGGTATTATCACAATTAGGTCATTTCCGGGTCCAGGCTTGGGGTTGAAAGGTTCATTGGGCTTAGACATGTGAGCAGGTAGCATATTTAACCCCTTACTACCCTAAGATAAATACATATGCCATAAAGTGAAAATTATTCTTCTGTAGCTTAATAGGAGATAGGGTTAAGTATAATAACAGGGTAAGTATCATTAACCTGACTGTATAAATTTGCAAAAAAGGTAATTTCGAAATACAGTGTACTTCTATTACTTTTCAGTGGTCATTCATTGATTGAGATCATGGGGCATACTTTCAGGGTGAGGGGTTCTGTTTTCAACCAAAATCAAATAAAAGTGGTGTTTTCACCATGAAACCGCCAGCTTGAAACCTGAAGGGGGTATTGTTAAACCTCCCACACTACCCCTCTGTATATGCGGTTGCCTAGAACAGTGAACTATGCTGTCTGCAGCTAGGAGCAAAAAGGTCTATGGGTTAAGCCTGCTTAGCCATTAATGCTCAGAGAAGCAAAAATAGCCTGACAATTTTGATCATATCTTGCAGGCAAAACAGATTTGGGAACATATTCAAAGGAGAAATGTGATTTAGAACATTGCCACCAATACTCCTTTAAATATTTTGTTAAATCATTCCTAATTCAAAAGTTATAGTCAAGAGTATCAAATATCTGGACAACAATTTCTAGGGGAACTCTTAAGCATGAATGGGTTAACATGATTATTTCATGGCTTAATTAACCCTTTCTTTCCCACAAAACCTCTAAAAGGCACACCCACTCTGAGGGTACCCAAATGCCTGTGACCTATTTTAAGCGTTCCTTGACAATAATCGTCTGGATTTATGAAATCTTTGAATATAAGTTTGAAATCAACCAAATATTCTTAGAATATTTAATAGGAGAGTTGTGGGTTGGGTTCTGATCAACATTACTTTTTCAAATATTTTCCAAAAAGATTCTCTGATCTCAAAAATATGAATAAAATAGTCAGGGCGGTTTTGGACGCTACAGGCATGAATGGGTTAAGGATAGTTTTCCAGATGTAAATGTAAAGATGTAAAAAACAAATCAGTAAAACTAATTTTCAGAAGTATCAGGGCATCCTGCAGAAACAGTTCAAGGGAAACTGTGAGCACGGATGGGTGACGCACCGTGAGTAAAGGTGTATAGTTGGGCTGGGAAACCGTGCATAAAATCCAGCTCCGACACAAAATATGTCGGTGCAAACGTGTCAGGCGGCTTTGGATTCATATGTCAAGTGCCCCTGACACCCGCCAGCCAGCAGCAAGCGAAGAGATGTCGTGAAAGGGCTGCAGTTTTCGGGGCTCGGCATCTGTGCCCCCTCTTTCTGCTGAGTCAGCATATTTGTGGTGGAGGTGACAGACACACACAGGCTAAGATTGTTCGTAGCTAGAGGGGATCAGTAGTTATACTAGAGCACACTGCTACAAATATATAGAGGGATTATGGGATAGATGAACCCGCATCATATATGAAACATACCATTTGACAACTAGAGTACCTTATCAAAGTGTAACAATTTTTAGATACTAATAACTATCAAGTTATCTTTTGGCATATGTGGGGATATCAACTCTTGGTTGACTACATGGGTGAAAGGGCAACTTTTCAGTGATTTTGGTTGAAAAATCAATATCTTCTTCAAAAGACAAACCCTTTCTTTTCATGGGCGGGGATAGAAACCTATACCCACTTTGAACTCACTGGCTTCTCACAATCCATCTTTCTCAATAAAAGTTACCCCAACCCATCTTTCTGTCATACACCTGGTGTAGTTCCATAATCGCACATTCTGAATGATAGTTCCTAGAAGCACTCCTTTCCTTTCTCTATAGGGTCTTTCTCCATCACTCCTACTGGTACCTTATGCCAGTACCTAAACGCCCTTGCCATACTTGCCATTTAGGTATATGTGATATATATATATATATATATATATATATATATATATATATATATATATATATATATATATATATATATATATATATACATAATTATATGTATATATATATATATATATATATATATATATATATATATATATATATATGTATATATATATGTATATATATATATATATATGTATATATATATATATTATATATATATATATATATATATATATATATATATATATATATATATATATATATATATATATATATATAAAAAATTATGATTATATACATATACATATATATACTTATCCACCCGTGCTACAGTATTGTACCAACCCCTCTGCTAGTACCCTCGTACCGATTACCACAAGGCCCATCACAATTTAACACACTACATCTATGTACACAGACAACCCCTCTCTGCTGTTTCTTCCGCCATAAAGCAACTGTGTGGTGTCGTAATGACCTGGAAACACCCAGCTATTATGGCAAGCGATAATGGGCAATTAGCTAACAAGCGGTAGTACTGCTGTCCTTGAAACTCAGTTAAGAAAATTAACAGTTCACCCTTAGTGGGCTTGTCAAAGGTGGCTAGTGATGGACTTATTTACAAAAATGATCACCCCACTGATTAGAACCGCAGCTTTGGGCAAGTGTGGTCTCAGACTCCATGGCCCAATTTCACTAAGCGGGTCTATGTAGACCGGGGTTAAGTGCTGAGGACTGGTCTTGAAGTTACCACACTTAGACTCGTCCTTCGTAGACCAGTGGTCTTTCAGAATCCGGTTTCGCTAAGAAGTAACGGGTATGGTTTTAGGAGTACGGGCCTAAGTGCAGTTAGACCAGTCCAACTTCTGCGGTTCACCGCACTTGGCTATTTTTGTATCAGGCAGCCTTTGTCTGGCTTTGAAACAAAAGACTAAAGCAAGCACACGTGAACTTTGCTTCATCCAACCTAGAAATTATATGATTCTAAATTATAGAATTTCTATTAGGTAAACTTATATATTGGCAATTATTACTGATGAAAGCAAGCGTACTTGAAAATTGATTTTTTCTTTCTGTTTTGATAAAGTTAAAGAGAAAACCCAAGTTGTGTATAATTTGATACACCTTAATATGAGAAGTCAGATACCAAATGGAAGAAAATCTTAAAGATAATTCATCAGGATATATCATAGGATATTTCATATTTCAATCTCATAAACTAGAAACTATTAGATGACATTATATATTATAGAAAACATTTTCCAGATAGTAAAATATCAAGAGTAATCTGAGAAGTATGAAATATTATTAACTTCTCAGTTTAATTATTTGAACAGATAAATGACAAAATACTGCTTTGTAATGGATGGTTTGTAATCAAAATATATTCATTTATATACTCATTTACATTTATGTATTTGGGGTAGTTAACAGGCAAGTGATTCCCTCAATCTACCTTTTTACAACCTTTCAGCCTTACATAGTCTTTATTCCATGCATTTTGAAAATGCTGCGATTTGCCATAGAGCTAATAGAATAATGGATAAAGACTGCAAAATACTTGTCGCAAAATATAACATAATTACATAAACTGATAATATTTTCATATATGTAAAAAGACAACCTATTACCAGTCTCCTACCAAAATACATAATTCTTTTGAAATAAAGATTAATAGTGAATTGAAAAATTTTATATCTAGTAGTTCTGCCATTTCACCCACATTTACTTGATATCTATTCATTAATAAAATAGCATCAATCTTTACTTAAAATGAATTAAACCCTTCCTGGTCTAAGTGTGGCCAAAAAGACATGAACCACTAGATGCTATATACAGAATTGTCAGAAATATTCAGTTATCTATTTTTCACCAACACCCAGCCATTCAAACAGCTCGAAATCATTTAGAACATATATCCTCTCTGTAACATAATCTTTTTCTGACTTAAAAACCATTCCCTTACTAAATATATCCTTTTTAAGAGAAAAAATGCTTAACTAAACCACCCCCTACCCTAGTCTAGTTGTGACCACACTTGTTACTACACTTAGACTCGTCCTCCAACTTAAACCACCTTAGCGAAATCGGAAAAGTTAGTACCCTACTTAGTACCGTACTAGTGACCAGACTTAGACCAGTGGTTTAAACCTCCTTAGCGAAACCGGACTAAAGTTAGTACCCTACTTAGTACCCTACTTGAACTCGGGTCTCCGTAGTACCAGGTTTAAACCTGCTTAGTGAAATTGGGCCCATATTAGTTTTTGTATGAGTGCACTGGGTTTATTACTGTGCGAAACTCGTCCCGCACGCCGCCTCGTCTAACGTGGGCTTACCTTTATAAGGTGAGTGTCAGTTCAGCTCTAGTTAAGGCGTTAATTGCTAAGTTCACACCCAGGGGTCAGCACTGTCCCACTGCGTGAAATAAATGAAATACTGCTTATTCAGCACTGCACACCCAGAACTACATAGGTAAATCTGGGTAAATGTAGTATACAAACCTGACCTGAGTTTTTCTCATTATTCAAAACAAATAACTAGAACAAACCTGAAGAATATGTTTTTGTATACACATAGGTTAATATAAACATATCAATCTAATTAACACTAAAATACTGTGCAGTTATGAAAATGTTCACATTGAGATCAGATGCCCAGGGTGTTTTGGTTATGAATGGGTTAAGAAGACCCCCACTACTTAGCGATGATGATTACAGTATAGGGTAACAGCAGCCTTGCTGGTGGCAGTCTGTATGACTACCTTTAAGGGCTGTAAGATAAATGGTTAACTTGAAGTATGGTTGTACTTAGGTAGCGTAAGTGCATCCACTTATGCTGGCCAACTTCAGCCCAATGGCTACAAGCAACCCTTGTTATTGACTTAACTTACCCTCCCAACATGGTTCAAGGGTATTACCTCAAAAATAACTGCACCTCCAGCTAAATTGCTCAAAGAACCCTTGCTATTGACATAACCAATACTTCTAACAGGGTTTAAATTGGTGCGTGAAATTAAGTTCAGTGTATTTGAAGGAAATACATGTATGTCTATTCTTGATATGTCCCAATTTTGCAGTACTTAAAGTTACCTTAAAGTCTCGGACATATTGACCCTAGAAATTTAGGCCACTGTAAATATATATACCAAACAATGACTGGGATATCTAGGCCATCCCTGATTTAATCATTCTCCAAGTATGGAAACAATCAGTGACAGCCAGCATATCATAGCATTCAGCTTGTTTGCAGAGGTTCTATATACATTTTATAATTAAATAACACCAGTGCTGTTCACACCATAGCACAAGTTTGCCTAAGACTCCAACCAATGAACATGTAGTTACATTTGAATAGGAGTCCAAACAAAAATGTATATAATGTAACCAGTAACTACAAGTGTCAGTCTTTGTAATTAATGTATATATTTACATATATATATAGTTATAGTTATAGTTATAGTTATTGCTATAGTTATTTGATCAGTTGAGAATTCACCTGTTCTAGAAAAAGCTTAAAATGGCACTTAGTCAACTGGCTTAATCTCTGACCCTTACACAGGTCCTCGAGGAATCACAAAGAATCCAAATGGGGCTACCCCCATGGCCAAGCAGTTCAATCCACAGCATCCAAACAGCTTGCTCCAGCATTGGACACTGGTATTATTCGGAGCATTGGTAACCAGCAGGCACTGACCTTTTTTTAAGCAGGAGACACCAGAACAAACTGCACACTGCACATAATACTTGAACATTCTAAGCCCTGGTAACAAAATACCTATGGATAAACCAAAGTTTACATAAAGCTTGACCGTTGCAAAGTGGCGACCAGCACCCGAAGAGATAAGTGACCTTGTCTCTTTAGAAACTTCTATAGGACTGTATAAATACACTTAAACATCTTCTTTAGAGCACCCACTTACTGATCTCCTCTATCTACTGACCACTGGTCAACTTTCAACTATTTACAATGTAAAGCAAACACCCTTTGTTGGCCTAATCCTCCGTTAAACAGGACCCGTGTTTACTGTGCTAAATCTGACCATGCGTGGTCAATACAACCCCGGCCAACAAGGTCTGTTATATAAGGTCTTTCCCTGTCACTGTGTTATGGAGTAGATATCTGTCTCAGAAACACATTTATGGTATACAGTAAGGGCTGGTTAACCCATTCAAGCTTGATGATTTTTTGTATGTGTCACATAGGTGATCTTTTTTTAATGACTTAAGCATTAGAATTTTAATTACATTTATAAAATATTTCACACAAACATATTGGTTGGGTTCGGATTAACTCTCTCGTTCTTATGTTTTCTCTGACCACAACGTTACTATTCTGATATTGAAGATGCTCTTGGATGCTACAGGCATAGATAATTTAAACAAGTAATAGGACCACTTCCAAACCTGTCTATTTTAGTGCTTTTCTTCAAATGAAAGAGCATCACTGGGGAAATATTTGATGGAGAAAATCAAACAGCATGCAAACTGCATCTTATCTAAATATTTTTTTAATTTTGAATTTAAGCTTTATCCCAAATGTAATACTTCTTATTATCATACATCAATCAGGAATAACAAGTTCAGCACAGTGTAGAAATTAGATCACAGATGGAATAATGACTGCAATTTAATTTTAATTTGCCTCATGATAATTGTCATTAAAAAGACATTTCTAAATTGATCTAGCAATTATTTTTAAAATTCAAAAAGAAAATGCTAGGGGGATACATAACACAACAAATAAAATAGGTCTTGCTTCAGTTGTTAATAATTGCTAGCATCATGGATTGAACATCTCTAAGCGTGGGCAGGAGTGGGTGTCTGAGGCAGTGAACTGTATAAATCCACAAACTGTGATCTATTAAAATACTCGCATTCACAAGTGTAGTCTGATCCTCTCATATTTATGAGAATATCTTTGGAATGAAGCATAAATTCACAAACTTTTTGAAGGAGACATGTAGAAAGAGTTCAGATGAACAACTCCCCTTCAAATATTTTCCACATATCTCTTTTGTTAGAGAGAGATATGCAAATTAGTAAGGCAGTTTTGGGTGCTCCTCAGACATGGATAGGTTAAAATACTCACATTCCCATCTCCTATCCCACTTCTGAATTCAGAACCTGTGACAAATGTGCTTCACTTACATAAACATGTTTATATATGTTTGTAAATATAAACATCATCTAGCGTGGGTATTTGATTAAAGAGGTACACGTTGGGTGTTTGTTTTGGCACTATTTTGCAAACAACTCTTATTGGATTGTGTTGGCAAGTAATACTGTATTAACTTCATTTTCACTCAATTAAACTTTTGGTAGGTGTTCAAGTTTATTCTTATCAAAAGAGGATGCTACTTACCTGACCTAGCTTTGAGTTAAATATTATGCTTAAGGTCACTAAAAACAAAATAGAAAAAATCGCAATGTCCTTTTATCAATTTGCTTTTAAACATGCATTAGGTTTCAGGTACTGGTCATCCATATAATGTGTTTTCAGATAACTTGAGATTAATGTTGAGACCAAATATACCTGTATATCTAAAATCACTTCCACTGCCCCTCAATTCGCCAATTTTGTCTTCGCACAAAAACTGCTCTTTTAGTTCCCATCACCAACCAACCTATACCTGGAAATAGCAATACTAGTTAAGCTTTTAAATACCTGATGCGTCCTTGTAGCATCGAAATGAAAAGAATTCTTTTCCCAATTACACCTTCTAACTCTGGCAATAAAAAACATCCTTTCTTGCATTTAATATGAAAAAAGGCACCATTATTTCATCATTTCCATAACAGGTATATGTTTCTCCCAAAAGCTGGACTCATCCACATATCCAGGCTATAGCGTATACATGCTGTGCCCATAAGCAGCACCTGAGGAATAGGCAACCAGAAACAGGTTTGTTCGTGACCCACAAAGCACCAGATTATTCACGGAGAGGCAAAAGCATGACTACTGGGTATTATGGCAGTGGTGAGACTGGCTGCTCATCTTGAGGGAAATACTCACCTACAGCACAGTCATGATTATTACCATAATAACTATGTAATACACATGTCTGAACTGGGACTCTAGTAGCTGCTCCATTTATTGAAGTAGTAGTAGTAGTAGTAGTAGTAGTAGTAGTAGTAGTAGTAGTAGTAGTAGTAGTAGTAGTAGTAGTAGTAGTAGTAGTAGTGCTGCTGCTGCCACTACTACTACTACTACTACTACTACTTCTACTACTACTACTACTACTACTACTACTACTACTACTACTACTACTACTACTACTACTACTACTACAACTACTACTACCACCACCACTACTACTGCTACCACTATTCAACTACTACAATTACTACTTCTTCTACTACTACAATTACTTCTTCTACAACCACTAATACTTCTGCATGAACTACTTCTAAGACAAATACTTGATAATTATCAGTATGATAATGATAGTGGAAAACTATAACCATCATCATCATTAGTATCATGACTGACCTTATGACAAAAGAAATAGAAAATATGTGAAATATTTCCATTCCTAAAGAATGTCCCTAAAAATAAGTTAGCAATGCTGCGCTATTGAATTAATGCCTGTGTTTATGGCCAGATGTCATGCTCCCAGTCCCCCATCATTGCCAAATGACGAGGGCATTGAGAACCCTCAGTGGCCTATAGAAGCGTGGAGTGCTCGCCCCCCTCTCTCACACAGTCAGAGTGCCGTCAGGCGTGCAAGCCACGCTGCAGATTTTTTGTGCAGGTTCTTTGGTTCAGGAGGTGGTGTCAGGTCAGACATTTCGGTCAGGCTAGGTCTATGGATAGCTATACGTGAACCCTGACTGTGAGGGTTATATAAAGTAGGGCTGATGGAAAAACTTTTATGTAAAACCCTAGATCTATTGATACCTATACATGAACCATGTCTGTGAGGGTTATATAAAGCAAGGCTGACGGATACACCTTTATGTAAAACCCTTTTGTCTTCCATGCTACATCTGCCATAGAGATCTACCCGTGTAGCTGGACCATTTTAAAATCAAATATTTCTTGTGTAAAATTTCAGGTAGAATCCATACGTTTACCAGATCTATGATATCTGCAGCTGAACCAAGTTATAAAGAGTAATGCTTGGAGCACCTTTATGTAAAATTCATGTGACCGCCAAACTATGAAACTAGATCAAAGCTAGCTGTCATTCTGAACCCTGTGAGGGTTATATAAAAATGACCTTGAAAAACGTTAACATAAAATTATTTTGCCCCTTGTGCTAGGTATATGATACAAGTAATTATCTGAGCCCTTTGAGGGTTACAAAAAAATGCTCTTAGAAAACCCTTATGTAAAACCCTTATGATCATCAGGCTGGATCTGAGACCATAGCTCCTGAAAATTAGGTGGGCTGTAATGGTATTAAAACTCCATAGACTAAAATTCAGCTGATTTTGATTTGATTACTCAATATACATTTCTATTGAAATAAAAAAAATGTATTGAAAGGGGTCTTTAAATTAGTGCTTCTCTGAACATTTGGTCTTTAATTTTCAATATATATATATATATATACATATTAAATACAAAATTAGATTTTGAAATTTTGATACTAAATTTTAAACATTTAAGAAAATTTGAATGAATTGCAGATAGATCTTCATTGGTTCAGAATTTAATGAGATAAAAAATCCAAACAAAGTGAACACCTAGTTTAAGAAACCTGTTGAGAGCAAGATTACCACATCCAATTTGTTCAAAATCCATTGGGGAAAACTTTGGCTCACCCAACAATGCTCACATCTCATTTATTTTCACTATCAATATTCTCCATGACAATTAAATCAAAACACTTCATCATAACAACAACAACAACAACAGCACATCAGGAGTGTAATGTGATATCTAACGAAAAGAAAGTTGACCTAAAATAACCAAACATGTGGGTCTGACTCACACAAATTCAGCTAAATATAGTGATCGTTCCCTTCATCTCTAATCCGGGTCTCTGTATTTCTATAGAGATGAAAGCCAGTAGGTTTCATAAACCTTTTTATACGCCCACATTGACATGGCTGACTTTCAAGCTCTGTCAATCATTAGTTCCGTGTCTGACTGAGCTGCATGAAATCTCGGCCTCCACAACATGATACCATACACAGCCTACTTCCATAGTAACTGCCTATCACCATAGTAACAGCCATCACCATAGGAACAACCAGAGTGTACTCATTTTTTTCAAATTGATGGTCTTACAATTTTTGTGTTGAAAGTGTATTTTTATATAAGGCAGGAGAACTTCTTTAGAAACAGAGGGGATTTGAAAGGTTTGAGCCTTCAATTTAGAATATGAATATCTAAAAGGTTTTCCCTTAAATAGAGTCCCTGCCCCTTTTTGACACAAAAGCACTTTTGATGACTTTTTAACCAGACTACATGAAAAGTCTTACTCTTGGTTATCATCGATGTCCAAATCATTATGCTCTCTCTCTCTCTCTCTCTCTCTCTCTCTCTCTCTCTCTCTCTCTCTCTCTCTCTCTCTCTCTCTCTCTCTCTCTCTCTCTCTCTCTCTCTCTCTCTCTCTCACCTATCTACACAAAAGGGTTCATGCTGAACAACCTCCTCTGTAGTAGTACTAGTATGTAAACATTGTGATGGAATAAGCATGCATTGCTACCCTGTTTCAATGAACAAAGGCAAAATTACAATGATAAATTCCAGAGATACTAGTCCAAGGACTATCAAGCAACTGCTAGTTCATTCATGGAGCTTTAACAGAAATGATGAAAAAAATACTAGGCATTTAACTGACAGTGATCTGTGCATCCTAACAAAAGCTTAATATGTAATCAATTACATGGTTTGTTCATCTCGAGGCCATAAAAACACAGGTCTCTTCAAATAGATCAATAAAGAATGTTGATCAGATATTTTGCATTACTTTGACAAATATAGATGCATATATCTTTAAAACAGGGTCTCTAACCTTTTTGCCACATTTAAAGATATTGATGATAGTGTTCCTAGTGGGGTTGGGGTATATATGGATAAAACAGTATAGCTCCAGAGGGTTCATAAAATAAAGCAGGTCTGCTAGAATATTCAAAAAGAAAGTTCGGAAATAATTAAAAATCATTTTTGATGTATCATTCCTTCATATTTTGAATGTAAAGCTGATAAAAGGAAGCCTTTAATTCACATGATTTATTTTCACTTATCAAGGAATTGCACCTTATGTTGGTCCCATCGTAAATAATGTTGAAGTCTTTGAATTTTGCAATCCTAATGAGCAAAATAATAATTTCAAAATGCCCCCTCTCCTTTCTTATCAATTATACGGTCTCTAGACCAGCTTAGAAGATGGAAAAGCTTAAAAGATGTCCTAAAATTCTGCCTGAATTTGAATATCAGGTAGTTATCATTGAAAGCAATTAATTTTTCAAAGAGGTCCTCTTCTGCTCATACCTTTAAAGGAGTTTGTTAAACTGACTTCCCATACACACTTATGGAATGTGAATTTCAGCTTAAACTGCCATCATTAAGTGGTTTAACCTGATGCTGCAGCCTGCAGGGCCACATTTTAGGTCAACTAAGTACCACCTCAAAGTTCCCATACCTGCCATATTATATCCAGTGCTTTAAAAAAAGCCATAATAGACCAGTGAGTCACCAATTTCCAGAGGTGAACTTATCCAGAATTCTTTTCTTCGACAGCCCTACTTTTGATTAGTGTATGTGAATGTTAACCCACTCATGCTTAAAAGAGTTCTGACGACTTTATTTGGCTCATATCTTCCACACAATAATATTTTTTGGAAAGTTGGTTGGAAGAAATGCTAATTTGAAAAATGTTAAAGAAAGTTCCTTAAATGATTTTGTGAGTTTAAACTTATTCTAAAATTATTTTACAAAGTACCATAAGTACAGATGTTACAGTCCAGAAGTACCTATTGGGTTAATGGTCCACCCCCATGAAAAAAAAGTTGGTATGTGAAATATCCAAATCACCAATTTTTACTCATCATCTCAAGTCATCACCCACGCAATTGAAGTATAATGGGCATAATGCAAATATGAATACATTTTTCCACATGCACAGTAAACCATTGCTTCTCTATAAACATACTAAATGATGCATGCATGAGTTTTATGAGTTTTGGAAACCTGCCCAAGATTAAAACTTGATTTTGTTACTTGATGTTCTATGCCATTTAAACGGACTTGGCAACCTGCCATAGTCAATGACTTCACATAAAGAAGATGGATGATGAACAAGACCTTCAATGTGAATATTTTATCTATTGGTTCCTAAATGCACAAAGAACTTCTTATTCAAAGTGAGCAATGAAAATACTATCAAGCCCTTGACTTCTAGTGGCCTTTGTTACAATTTGCAGTCGTTAATACATGGAGATTTTTCTGCAAGAGAAGTGACATTCTGAAGTAAGAAACTAGGAGAAGCTTACTTATAAAGACATTTTTTTTTTAAATATCAACATTTTTCAAAGTGACCTAGCATTCTTAGTCCAAGTAATTAGGTTTCCCATGTCAGGTTGCAAAGATGGCAGTAAGTATACATATGTTACACACCTTCTACTGCCCATCATTAACACAAAACCCTATAAGATATCATTCAGTGGCCCTGAGAATGACTGGATGAATCTGTCCACCCTACAGCAGTTAATGACTTGAGGCTTGACTACCTTCATGATATAACACTGATGACAGCTTCTTTAAGATAAAGTCTATGAAAGGATTGTCTATTGGAACCTAACAGCTTGACTACCTTCATGATATAACACTGATGACAGCTTCTTTAAGATAAAGTCTATGAAAGGATTGTCTATTGGAACCTAACAGCTTGACTACCTTCATGATATAACACTGATGATAGCTTCTTTAAGATAATGTTTATGAAAGGATTGTCTATTTGAACCTAACCAGCTAGTGTTCCTTAAATACTTTGCCAATTCATATATACTGAACTTCTATGATTTTCTCAAAAATGTATAAGATGCGGTCAGCGGATGACACACTGAAGGGGAAGTCTAGGCATGGAAGGGTTAGGATGCCATCTCCCAAGGTAAGGGGAAATAAGCGGGGCACTTCATTGTACAACTAACTGCAAACTGGTACACAGACCTAAAAAGCGTCCTCAAAAAATAGGTTTGATAACTATTTCTGCAAAAACCTGTTGCGTGTCATTTGTATTTACAATTACCAAGCCCATTAACGTCTTTATCTGAGGGTACAGTTAAGCGATCTAGTAGTACTCAACATTCCTGGCCTGTGTTAAAGGAACGGGGTTAAAATGCATGGAACAATGGGTGAGTGGTTTAACACTATACTTATAAGTAGTACAAACAAGGCAATGAACGTTCTTGTTGGGAAATCTTTGTAAAGGAACAGGGTTAAAAATCTAAGGAACAATGGATGGGTGATTTACTGCTACATTAACCCATTCATGTCTGGAGATGACTGAAATATACATGACCAAGGCAATGAACGATCTCATTTGGAAATCTTTTAAAGTAACAGGGTTAAAAATTTAAAGAATGGATGGGTGATTTACTGCTACATTAACCCAATTATGCCTGGAGATCTCCCTGAGAAGTGTAGGCTGTATCTTTATTACTTTCAAAAAATAACTTTCAAATAAAAAATACATTCACAAAACATTTGATTGAGAATAATAATCTAATTCAATCGAATTCTTGCTATAAAACAATCTTGACTATTGGAAGTGAGTTTTCATGTTTGGAAAAAGTAGCACTAGCATAGAAAAGTAGAGTCCTTTTTTATGTTTTTATGTAGTGGCGAAACTTAAGAATTGGATAATCATGCTTTTGTTCCTGCTATCTGTACTAGCAAGTGGAATGAATGAAAGCAAATACTTACTTTCCTTTACCTTTTAGTGCAAACAACAGAGCCACGGCAAAACTCCCTAACTTGCCATAGTTTAAATATGTCCACTAGGTGACATACATGGCGTTAAGGCATGTCGATAACAGGACTTCCAATATGATAACTGCTTCAATCAAAATCGACTTGCTGCCGAGTATCAATGAAACCCCAAGAGAAGGGTAACATGGGAGATATATTACTATTCATTATTTGATGGTGCTGAATACTAAATCTCTTCTATCAAAGGTACAGAGGAATACGAGTGACCGCTATATGACTTGCAGCGTGACTTTGAAACTTGGGTGCACAAACAACTCCTTTTCTAGCACAAGCACATCTCTAACCCAGATTCCTCACAGATCACATTCTGCTATTGTAATCTGACAGGTACAGCTATACAGAGTAAAAAAAATGACTGGCCATATTCAGGGTCCGCAGGCATGTCTAGGTCTGTACTTTTGACCTCTCCAGGATTCAATAAACAGTATGGTTTACATTATAAACACGCCTGAAAGGTTTTTTGTGAGGTATTTTTTTCTTTTGTTGGTTGACCTCACATGCTCTGGCACAGGTCAAGATGGTCGAAAGCTAACTTTAAATGTGGTATGAATACCTTTTAATACAATATGTTTTGAATGAATAAACTCTATAAGTAGATTACCCAAACACTGGTATCAGAATAGGTCAGTAACATGAATTGAATGGAACTAGGAATGCATATTGCCTAGAAGGTATCTGTGTTAGGGACTTTCATCATCTATAGAGTTAGTTGTTAAAATGCACTTAGGGCATTTTCAAAGGGTAAAAAACAACAATAGAGTTACAATGTCAATAAGGTAAACACCTTATAAAAGTTCCTTTAAGTAAGGATTTACTTCATTGTTCTTCTGTGTAATGTCTTGCAATTGTCAACCTGGCTTTATCCATATCCATATCAAAGTACAATAAGCCATACTATTTATTCTGTTACAATGTAGATGTTGTTAAATATTTTCCTTTCAGTCAAAATCTGCTTCATGCTTCTCCTGAGTGATTTTAAAAAATTATCAACTTTATCTCGATCAAGATTCTTATAAAGTTTTTTACCTGTTGTACTAAATGCACTCACCTGCTGCACCTGTGGGTGTTAAACAGACCCATAGACAATAAAGAATACCTTCATACAAAAGCACTAAGACAGGGCATTTTCAAAGGGTAAGAAACAGGGTTGACCTGTCAATTCTGAGTACAGGTATTTCCCCCAATGCTGTTTATCTAGTTGTATTGTAACCTGAAGCTGTGGTCACAGGCTATGAATAATTCCCTTCTGCCAGGTTGCCCATCCTGTGGGCCCAAAAGACCCGATGCTCTGTACGAGTCATCTTCTTCGGTCGCAGAGTATAGAAAGCGACGATGTAGATCTCCAACGTGGCAGAAAATCTACGGCAAAGCTTGCTGTAAAAAAACAGGAAGGTGATTGTCTGCGTGTCACACTTGGTTGCAGGCCTGGGGCGGTGGCGCAGTGGATTGGGGGAATATCCTGATTTCAGGGCAGCACGATTCCTTAAGGACTACCCTAGTTTAGGTTCACACCCACATTGCACTGTGCAGAACTTTAACCCATTCATGCTTTGGAATCGGAGATCCTCTAAAAACTGTTGTCTGAATCTTTGACACTTTTGACAGAAATTTGTGAATTAAGACATCGAATTACAAAATATTTGAAGGAAAGTTCAAGTAGTTTTCTGATTTTTTTATGCTTTTCCCTTGAAAATTTCATCAAAAACTGTTATGCTGTTTTTGGCCGCTACAAGCATTAATGGGTTAAATAAAGCCAGAGATTTTATGATCCTATCAGACGAAATTTACAAGTAAAATGAGAGAGTAGAGTTCTTTACAAAAGATCTAGGGTATCAGATGGGCTAGTTTATAGATAGTTTTGTGGATTTTTATCATGCACTATTATCTTTTTCACAGAATTCCGCCCATCTAGATTTCAGCAATCCACAAATCCTTCACCAAAAGCTTTTTTTTAAAATCTTTTTCATCTATTGTAATTTAGTGACTAGTCTTTCTACTCTGGTAGGTGGTCATGATCTGATTCAGGATTACTGTGCAGGGTAGTTTCCGGTACAAGAGGGGGGTTCTTTTAAACAGATAGGTAGATATTCCTCATAGATTTTAGTCAAAACTACACTAATATAACAACTCATGGCAAGAAAATAAACATTTTGAATTATAAAGAAGGTTCCTTAAACCCCTTCATCCCCTCAGTATCAGCAAAAAGTGGTGTATCTAAACAAGTGATCTCTTTTACAGGTTTTGGGCCTGCTCTGACGGCCGTGTGGTCTAAGGCGCTGCCACTGACTGTACGCTGTCTCTCACCACTGCCTGGGTTCGAATCCCAGCCTGGGCATGTGAGAAAGTTGCCAGTGACTTGGGGCTAGGCGGTGGTTTTCGCCAGGTACTCTGGTTTCCTCCACTTCTTACAACTGGCTAGTCACGAATTGTGACGAAAAACAAAATTCAAATTCAAATTCAAACTTTTACAGGTTTGACTATTAGTGAAACTAATACACATATTCAGAGGCAAAATAAACCATTTCACAATCGACCTTCAAAAGTTGAGAAAAACAATCACTATTTAACCCAAACATTTCTAGATTTCCATTTTAAATCATTGCCTTAGAGTAAAAGGTATACATGTCGTTCAGGTTTAAATCTTGATTTGGCATTCTCATCACTAAGGGTCCATTATGGTTGCTATGATACTTAAAAATATAACTTGGTAATACAACATGTTTTTGGGAAATATTTAGGTGTTTTTTTTTAATTATTGTATTTTATTTCCATTATTCTTTTTCCTTTAAATAATTTCAAAGCAGTGTTTTTGCCACGCTAACTTTCTCACGACGGGCAGATTCTATGGTTAGATGAGTGCATAGTAAGTAGAATGAGATAAAGGTATTCGGTTTATAGTCTTGTATCCACCGAAGTGCTCACACGACCTTCCTCCCCTAGCAGGCACTGTACATACAGAAACCATTTCAATCCCCTGGGGGATATTCCAGAGCAACTGGCAGCATATAGCGCACACGCTCTAAGCACTGCCTTATTTTATGCTAGGTACCCATTTTGCAGCTGGGTAGACTGAAGCAATATGGAATAAACTGTCTTGCCCAAGAACGACCAAAGTGCCCGGAGTGGCCGGGAATCGAACCAGCAACCCTCTGATTACTAGTCCGACACACAACCAACTGAGCTACTTTGTCCCCTGAGATAAAAGAAATCAAATATATTCGTAAAAATCCTTCATGACTCGATCCTGTAGCCTTGGGCATTTTTATTTCAGTGTTCAAAGGAGGTTTAGAAAATTAAAAAATTGCAGATGGAACGTTAACTTGAACCCAACTGAAACTCTCTTTTAAATACAGTTAGCCAAATTTTGCTTTAACTCAAAGGGATTTTAAAAGGATCAATGTTCACAATTAAAATTTTTGGAGGGGACCTCTGAGCATTATAGGTTAACCCTTCAAATGCTGAGGCTACTATCGTCCAAAGCACAAAGATGCAAAGATTTTCGAAAAACCATCTAAACCCGGTCATATTGGTATTCATTGGATAGCTCTCGCTAAGTATCCTCAGATGAGTACCCATGTGCCAGGGTTTTGATAATGTTTTATGTTTTTGCATCATATTGTATTGGCCAAATTGAAGGGTTAAATGCTCAGCGGCTATAGGAGAGAGAAAATAGCACGGAGAGAGTGACAACACCTCGACAACTTAAGATCGGGGATCTACTATCTTGCGTGTCTATCATGACTTCATGCAGGACGTTTTCACAACTCAGTGAGCACGCAAACCAAGCCTACCCTCATTGCTCAAACACGCTCACAGGCGAACAAAGATCCCCAAAAATCCTTAAGCGCTTGAAATCCTCTCTCGTCACCCCAGGTATCACTGAGTACTCCTACCTACCACTTGGAATGCTAGCTCAATGCTACGTCAGAGATAGTATAGTACAGGGATAGGAAAGTCCTAGTACTGCAGAGTTATGAACATCCTTTTTTGCCACCCCACATATCACTGAGTACACCTACCTACCACTTGGAATGCTAGCTCAACGCTACGTCAGAGATAGTACAGTACAGGGATAGGAAAGTCCTAGTACTGCAGAAGTATGTAAATCCTTTTTTGCCACCCCAGGTATCACTCAGTACACCTACCTGTAGGGACTGATACTGGTACTCGGTACAGTAACAAATACTGGTATCGAGACAACAAAAACACTACATCAATAAAAAATTGAACTGGTTCTTCTTATTGATATAGATTCACCAAACATCAGACAACATTTAAACTTAAACAAAATATAAAACTCTGACCTTTGATTATTCTCTTACCTATTTCACTGTCTTTGTATTTGCACAATCATAGAATGGATGGCACTGGATTGTCCATCCTTGATTTTCATGTTGGCAGTAACAGCATCACCATTTTGTTAGTCTCCCATATTATCCAAGTGAGATTTTAGGAGATCATTAACTCTAATTTAGTTACTAACTGCACCGCGTCATTCCCCACGGTCTCACCCTAAGAAAGGTGTTAATTGCTGTATGCGTTATGTTGACAATTCTACTGAGAGGAACAAGTTGTTAACACAGATATCTTTCTCAATGACACATACCTTCAGAGGTTTCACATGCATATGAAGAAATAAATTTCACAGTTCAAACAAAGTCTGCATGACTGAAGTTTAAACAATTTAATTTGGATTCAGTATGTGGTTAATTGATTGAACTATTCATTATTGGTGCCAATTCTCTTTTACGACTATCTTTCATATCAAGGAATAAACAGAATGTTTCATTTTCCTATAACACTGAAGTTTACAATATACACTTTGTTCGTTCGTATTTTGATAGTATCTTTAGAGGTTTGTGAATTCACACATTGAGATTTGTCCTCATTGTGGAAGGCATTGAAAGGACAAGAAAGAGTCCACGCCCCTTACACTTTGCCCGTCAATATGGTAGTAATAAGAGACCCAAAAGTACAGGTGATAGGATATCATGCCATAACCAGAAATTAATTACATTCCTATATACAGACATATCTTTCCTACACATCTGCCCTGCATAAATCATGCACAACGTGAAACCTAGGAAATATAACCACTAAAGGTCCAACCAACCAATACCTACCATTGACTAGGCTAAAATTGGTCGCCTGTGGGTGTACCTGTCTCTTTGTAGGGTGTTTTTCTAGGTGACAGTCCCCTCTACTGTATGATCCACTAACCATGGCTTATGGGTATCATGAATAACAAGCCTGATACCCACTTTTTATCACTGGCAAGAATGGCCTCTTTCTTGTCTACGATAAAAACTCTCCATCTTGGATTTCATAAAGAGGTCAGGGAGCTCCAACATGTAGCTCGCAATGACATGCTGGTTCTCATTCCAGATTCTGAATCCAGTTTTTCTCTGTTCATGAACGCTCAATTTGGTGAGGTGGAAAAGACCTATAAACACACCATTCAATGTGCTGAAATGAGTGGTACAAGTGAGAGTTGCAATCGATGATGATGATGATGATGATGATGATGATGATGATGATGATGATGATGATGATGATGATAACAGTGATTATGATGATGATGATGATGATGAGGTGATGATGATGATGATGATGATGATGATGATGATGATGGTGACAACATTTACAATGATGACATGTATGATAGCATTGTTAAGTATTGGAATAAACATAGTAACTCACTAACATGATAACAATCATAAGGTATGATACAGCTCATTTGAAAATATAATACATTTACCAAGTCGTATTGTGTTGCACAAGTTGCACAATTATTTCCCTGTTGGCACAAAAACCCAAACAAAGGCATGCTTATTGGTATTATATAAAACATGGAAAGATATGAAATTCATCAGTAAACTTGGATAGGGTTTCAATGGCATCTTCTTTTTGTAGCATGGGCTCATAGCATCTTTTTTGATAAAAACTACACATTTTAGCCTCTATCAGATAATTGGTCCTAATGGATAATTCAAAAACCAACAAGCTATGCGACTGATTAGAGGCTGATGGCTGATCTGGCTGTATAAATACATGGGATACATTACATGTATAAACATATATGTTGCCAACTTGCCCTGCAAGTAAAAATCATTCCTGATTTGCCATACAAGGTAGGTTTAAGATCTGAACCATAAGTTTCAAATATGGTGATTGCTTGAATAAAATCAAAGGACAGACATTTCATAGTAAAGAACTCTTAATATGCAGTTTTGCCCTCTAATTAAAAATTCAACTTGCCCAAGATGACCAGTACGTATGGAAAGGTACTCATGTCCTTACAAAATCACTAAGACTGGGTATTTTAACAAAGTACCGAGGTAAGGGTCTGCTTATATAAATGAAAGTTGGTTCCACAAAAGCAAAGAAAACTTCCATGTTTACTTAAAAAAACAATAAAGACAATTAAAGTTTAATTGATGAAAGGTTTTTCAAGCCCCTTGATCACCCTCTGTATATACGCAACAGCAGTGAGACATTTTAGTAACCTAGATTCTAGTTTTTTTCCTCGGCTACCTGTGATGATTAATGAATACCTTTAAACATGTCAAGAATAAGTAATACGGTGATACCCACACATACAGTAGTGGCAGCAGCAGCAGTAGCAGTAGGGCAAGTGTCATCCTATACCCCTGCTTAACCTGCAGGCCCGTCTCTTGTTTACTCACACTTCCTGTGCTTCTGACAATCGCAAATATGCTAACTATTTTCTCGTCCCTCGCTAAACTCTGTCGGCTTCTAGAACACCAGGAGCGTAGGCGGAAGAAGATAAAGATAAGAAGATGAGTATGAAATATTAAAGCTTATGTATGAGTTGTCTTGGCCATACTTTTCTATTTTCAATGTTTTTTTCCAAGTTTCTTAGCTATAATTCTGTTGATCTCACTACAGTTGTAACTAATAAATATATTTCTAGTGACCAAGATAAATTTCTTCAGCGTATGAACAAACAACCCTACATGTTAATTACTATAATCTTCATGGTAAAATGCCACTTTTCTCAGATTTTTTATGAAAAGAACTAAAACTTTCTTGTACACATATTTAAATGAACCCATACCCTCTTATCTTGGACATTCAATCTATCCTACATGATTCTGATTGTCAAAATACCTTTTACTATTGTCATTATTTAATATCATTTATTGGGTAGGGGGGGGGGGGTTAATTTACAAGAAACCTCTCCTCATCCTAAAATATCTCCTTCTCTTCAACCAAATGCCACTTTTTCTGATTTTGGAAAAAGGAAATCTCTTCTCTTCATGAACAAACCCCTTACTCTGCGTCCGCCTCTGCAACTCAAAGTCAATACTTAACTACAATGACAAGCCTGTTTATATGTTAACCCCTCCCAGCCATTATAAACTAGCTATCTCCTCTTAGACACTTCTATCCAATCTGTGAAAGTGATTGAGCATTCCCATACCAACAAATACCTGAAACTAATTTCTGAAATCAACAATTGAAGTACCGGTAAATTCACTCCATGGTGATTTTTGTTGTATAATAATGATTTCTTTATTGATCAGCACTTCTCAAGATTGTGATAGGGAGGCTTAAAATAAATGTCACCTATATGCTAAGCAGTTTCGCCATTGAATAGGCCCACCAAGATTTAACCCATTCATGCTTTAGCACCAAAAGCAGTCCAGACTATTTCGGCGATATTCTTTTGACTAAAACAGTATTGGGAAAATACCCGAGGGAGAAATGTTCATCAGAACTAAATCAACAACTCTCATCCAAATTTATTCTGATTTCATCCTTAATTCAAAAGTTATTTCTAAAAACATCACAGTTACAGATGATATTTGTCAACAACCTGTCCAGTTCTGGGTCAGAAGGGGTTAAGGATGGGTGGCCAGGTGATTCTCCATGGTCAAGTACCTTGACCAGTCAACTGTCTCATTAAAGGTAAATATAGCACACAGCCAGTATAAACAGTAGTTCACTGACCTTTTAACCATATTGGCCCCTGGTTGGGTCCATTGTGACAAAAGTGAGGCCATGAATCAAGAAGTTCCCTATGTATGTCTCCTCAGGTCAGTTGTGGTTTTGCTCACTGGGCAGGACTACACCTACCTCTAGGAGGTATAATAGTGGGCACCAGCGGTCAAGCATTTTCTGGACAAAAAATACTGATGGAGTGATCATCCAGCTCAACTACAGTCCCCTTTATGAACACTTTTGGACAGTGGATAAAAATTGACTGTAAAGGTAAAAGCATCCTGTCAACTTTGGTTTATCTCTCTCACAAGAGAGTGCCAAGTTCACTGCACTGTCCCATAGGCATCTAAGCTAATAACAAGATATTTGCATCATCTTAATTCCGCAGGAGCCTACCGCTAAATTGCTTTATAGTGCCTAAGATATGTGTGCCTTCAAATTGGCAATAGTGACTAAAAATTGGTACAGGCACTCAATAAAGTACCAACTCACAAAGGTATTTTGCTATTTATTGTCAATTTTTTTAGAGCTAATCGTGCTAAAAAAATTTAATTAGGTCTCTGACAGGCAGGCAGCATTGTTGAAAATATCATTTAGATCATATTGTTAAGGAAATATTCATATTGCATCATACCATGAAAATTTTAAAGGTTCTAATCCCTAACAGTGACTCTCTTGAATCAGGCTATGAAAGAGCAACTAGACAAGCCACATGATCCGCACTGGCCTAGAAGGTCAACCAGCAAGGATATCTGTTGTCCAGGGTGTCCGCAGTACCCTAAAGGGTCAGTGGGTAACATGGACCTTGATGGCTTGATTAGGTACCTAGGAAGGGTTCACTGGACTGCCCTTAGGCATATGAGCCGATTACATCCCCTCTGTTGATACAAACTAGTAATGGAGAAATAGGTCAGTATGTCTTGAACATCAATAGATTCAATATGGCCAGGTCAAACCCAGGAGTGTCCAAGGAAGGAAGAAATTAGTTTTTACGTCGCTTTTAACAGCTTAGGTCATATCGCGATGAGATAGAAACCCGGAACCGGGAAGAAATTCTCTTCTCTTTGCGAATAGTTCCGAGGGGTCTTTCAGTTGCAAAAGGACCATAGTCAGCCCTCCACAATGCCACATATTTTTATAGCGACCAGGCAAACCCGCTCATGGACTGAATCAAACCTGCAAACTCACACTTGGGAGCCAGACATCGTAACCACTAGGCCACAGCGGATCCCCAAGAGTGTCAAACTGTTGCATTGTCGCACCAGCATGCAAGGGAGACTTCAAAATGTGCAATCGGCAAAATCCAAATAGCAGAGTCAAACTTGGCAAATTCTCGGTCAGCATGGTATTTTCTACAGAAAGCTATCACCAAAGTTGTCATACTGTTTTTGGGTACTACAGTGATGAATGGTCCTTCAAATTGCAAGTTTTTTTGGTTTGCCCATAATCATACCCTTTGACTTAAGACAAGCACTGATAAATGCAAATTGACCAAAGCAATGCATAGCCTTTTCTTAATCATCATGATCTACGACTCATGCCTGTAGCTCTAATTGCATACATACATCAAAGCCAACACCAGCGGAATGCTTATATTTCACGTTGGAATGTGACACATCACACGATTCCAGACGCCGACAAATCCTGCATTTAAGGCAAGTCAAAGTCAAACAGAGGCACCTAGCTAAGACTTAGGGTAAACCAAGCTCCCTGGAGTAGATATCTATTTGTCAAACAATGGTACCATATATATACCTGCGTTGGGCCTGCAACGACAGGACAAAGTGAGTCACTTTGTGTGGGTGGGAAATATGCAGATATTGACGAATGCAGTTACGTTTCAGTTGGTGTAGTAGGAGGTTCTATTACCCTTCCAATGCTGAGGCTACGTTTTTGCAAAGGATATGGATGCAAAGATTTATAGAAAAAACCTCAAGCCCTGTCATGATGGTATTCATTGGATAGCACTTACTGTGTACTCTCAGATAAGTGCCCATTTGCCATGGTTTTAGTAATCTTTTTATATAAATATATACACATAAACTTGTAATTGCATTGGCAGGACAAAATGACTCACTATGTGTGCGTAGGCAATTGAAAGAGTGATAGATATTGACAAATGCAATTGTATTTCAGTCACTTGGTTCTCTAACCTATTGACATCTTCATCATTAACAGTCTTTATGCCAATTCCAGGCTTTGATAAGTACTTACTGAAATATGCATAAGAAATGTTTTGATGTATATCTTTATTTGCAAAATATCTAATTAAAAGTTGTTCTTAATCAGTTAAACAAATCATGAAGTATGTATATCTTTGTATTGATATCAAACAAACTGGCACTTCCTAAGTTCAATGAAACAAATCAATGAACATCTGAGTGCTTGAAAACACTGTTAAGTTAAACAATAAGTGCTAATAAAACACAATTGTTTTATTAGTTGTAATGCCAAAAGTAAGTACTATCCATGGATCTCATTCAAGGGTTAAACTGTACACCCCTGACATTCTCTTTATTTAACAGTATTGGTATTTTTTTTCTTGTTTGCACAAGTAGAAAACTATGCATATAACTGATTGATATGCCATAATTTAATTCATTAGCAATACAAATCTAGACTGCTCTTTCTTGAACTTGAAAAATAACTTAATGTGCCTAGCACTATTTTGGCAAAACTATAATTTTCTTTGCGACCACTGAGCGACACGTACCCTTATGTACAAAGAAGTTCCTAAAAGGAGCCTCATTAAGTTAATTTTTACCAGCAAAAGCACCTTTCTTATCCATGAAAAGTACAACATATATACTTAGGACCGTTTAATGTACGTGTGCCAGAGGCTCTAACAATAAAATACCTAATTATGCTATAAATTACCATAAAAAGTTTAAAAAGAACCAGGTGTTAAGGCTCAGAAATACCACAATGTAAAGATGATTTTAATTATGCAATAAATATTCTTAAGTATACATTTCATGCTTCGGAGGATCAGGTGGGGAGCTGTTCCCTCAACAGTGAACTTCACTTTACTATCTGCTTCACTTCAGTTTAGTTCAGACCAGGTAAAATTTTAGGTGTCTGCTTAACCGAGCATTGGAAAAAGTAGTGAAACTTGTTCCTACCAGATACTTAGCAATAGTTTGCATGATTGGTCAATTGTGATGAATTTTATCATATGTCAAAACTTCTATGAGACTGTGAATGGATTGAAGGGGGGTTTTGACGTGAGTTTCTAATAGAAGAGTGTTCAGGAGGGTATACTAGTATTCCTGATAAGGGTCTCAATGGGAATTTTGAAAGCTGGTATTTTCAAGAGAAGCCAATCACTATTTAACATCCTGTGTACATTTTTCAGCACATGTATGGATGATAAGGTGATTTTAATCACAATACAGGGCCCAAAATGTTTTGGAGGCCAACCCCTCCTTTCTATGTGGTATTTTATTATATATACAGGTGAATGTTTCATAGATACAAAATGTCACATTGTTCACTATCCACCTCCCCCAGCCTCAATGTACAATATTTACTATTTTAACTATCAAAATGCCCAAATTGACTAATTTCACAACCCGCCTCCCCTTTCTAAAAGAAACCCCTATGCTGTTCTGCCTTAGTAATGACTTGCATCCATGTAAAAATGACCCCCTTCACTCGATAAAAACTTGTTTCAGTAATTTAAATGATTGTACTGTATCGGCACTCGTAAAAAGGTCTTTCTAGCGACTGCTAGTATTTTTACAATACCTGTGGCATGCATGCGAATTGCATCCAGTTTACAGTTAATAACTGCATACACCTGCATAAAGTGCACATAATTGTCTTATACTGTCTCCAAGTCGCAGGGTGACATATTTCACACATTTACTTGTGATGTCTGCGTCAGATTGTTGAGTCTCGGGAAAACAAACCAGCTACAAGTGTTGGAGTTAACATGTAAGAAAACCTATCTGTAATTACCACACCTGTTAAATACAGGTAGACTGCATTCTGAGTCACATTCTTCGGCTCACGCCTGGAAAGCTTCCAAGTCATGCAGGACCAAAAAGTAAGATAATATTCTACCTGGTGCCCAAGACTAACTTACTATTAATCCATTGAGATGCATGTAATGCCACCGTTTGAATGCTTTAGTTTTTTCAGCATATCTAGATTTTTAGAAAAATATTTATGAATTATGCAATTATATTCAATTTGCATTCTAGTTTTTAACTCAACTCTATTACAAGATAACAATATGTGTCAGACGTTGTAGTACAAACTATCAAACTATGTGTGTCATTATGTGCCACTCCCCATATTGTTTTTTATACCAACATGATATTTTTTAGCACTTCAGTCTTTTCTCGCCATGCCCATGGTATGTCTCTTGGCACCTGTACGGCGCCTGCCACAAGACCACCTATTAACCACTTAACGTAATTCGCTAATGACTTAACAATAGGGCTATCAACATCGTTTGTTTCCTTGAGTAGCAGCGATCAGTGCTGATTGTTTTGACGCGACCGCCGGAGATATCACACTGTCGTCAGGTCCCCTGAGACCCGGCCTTTTCACTAGCACAGCTCCCATGGGGGCAGCCATTTTGAGAATACCAAAAATACCCCTGCATGGATGCCGAAATAAAAACTGCAAGAAACATCATTTAACGATCGAAATCAGATAATCGGACTTACTTGATACTAGATGATTATATCCCCCGATCGTCAGACTGCTCTTTTGGTTAAAAAGTCCGCCCGGTACTGTCCCATGCACGGGGTATTTGAAAGGGTGCCCGGTGGTAACTCCGTCGCGGTGTGTTTTGCACCACCACACCTTTTGAGGGCTTCCCAGGTAGGCCGACAGGCAACCCAAGCAATAATCTGCGCGGACAGCCGACACGGAAGCCGCCTCCATACGAGCCGGCAGAGCGGTGGTGCCCAAAATAGCGTCGCATGCCCTCTAGGCCAGCAGAACCGGTTTTTCTGCCCAGCGCTTCCATGCTTCGGGTGTTACAGTGTGTTATGTGTGCAAACACCCCAGTCATTCACCACGCCGGCTTCGCAGCACTACTGGAGCACATCGGGCGCTCCCCAATGTGCAAAGCATTACGAAAATCGCTTGAATACAATCGAGCTGATGCAAACTCTTCTAGTTCACTTCGGGTTACAGGTGTTAATACCAATGTGATATATGGATGATTTGTGACTAGTTGAAGCGGATGCGAAAATTATGCAGAAACGACATTCTTGTTACCCTATCATTCTGTTCTTACGATCAGAAAGTAGTATTTATAGCACTTTCTCGAAGTTGGGAATATATATGTATAGTGTCTGGAAGCTATTCATGAGAACTCATAATATAGACATGCATGGATGACCCGGTCACCGGGGATAGCATTCCTCGACCTCATGAAAAGTTAGATAGGAATTTAAACGAGTTATCAAACACAGGAGTCACAATCGTCCCACGCATGTACTTATTGGGAGGAAAATTTTATTTAGCTGAATCAAATAGCATATTTGGTGATCAACGTGAACGGTTAGCTTTAGTCCCGGCAAGGATATACTGAAGTCTATGCCACGTTATGTTATAACGATTGAGATTTATTGGGTAGCTTTTTGTGGATTTATATAGCTCCGTCTCGAATGTTCTTTAGATGGCGGCGCCCACCGAGGCTTAGTCGAAGATTCGGTCGTATCTATTCAGCAGAGACATAGACTTAAAACGATTGGAAATCACAGCTCTTAGCTACTAATAACACTTATAGCAACGTTTAAAAAAACACTATAAGGACATTTATCTTAGGTTTTTCAAATTCTCGTATCAACGGTCTAGAAAAAATAGGTTTCCATAGCAAAAGGCAAGCGCTCAATCTCGACCGAAGACATTGCGTAGAAACCATGCCCATATGTGTCCCAGTCAAAACAGTATGTGGAGTATATGCCCCACCACAGGTGTTTGCCGCAGTATGAAAAAATAATAAGTGTTTTATATAAGGGATTGTAGGGGGTGTGATAAGAAAACCAACAAAACACGGTTTTATATCGTTTTTCCTTAATTTTTTCAGACTGTGGAAAACACCTGTGGCCCCACCAATGTGTTACAATAGATATAATGATCGGATAAATGCATATGGCCTTATACCGAGTCATTCTAGGAGCTTCAAATAAAGTGGCCCATTCACACCCGTTCTGTACACACGGCTCGACTCTTATGGACATATCTTATAACAACGTGCTTTATAACGTGCTTTATTAAAAAATCTTTGACTGAATGGTGATTGTTGTTGTTGGAAACTGGGATTCTCTCTAAAAGTCTTCTATATAATACTATAATTGTTGAGTTATATTCAACGTTATCAGAAAGCATATACACTCCAGTTACATATGTTATAATTAGGATTTCCTCTTTGAATACCTCTTGATTAGTTTTGGATATTTCCGCGTGTTTCCATTACGGATCTTTTCTCAAGAAGTATGTTTTTTCATTTTTTTTAGTTTTACCGAAATGTTTAAGGGAGTATGTTTGTTTAAAAAAGACAATTGTTCACTAGCAGTTGCTCTAGAAGAGTACTATGGAACACCTAAATGATAACAACCATTGCTTAAAAACACTTTTGGGTTCAGTCATGTTGCGCTGATAATGTGTAAAACCAGAATTTCGTAAACTTCAACGTGCAAACGCCTTTCTTTCTGTCCCATGGTGTATATAGATCTATTGTGGTTAGTATGTCTGCTGTATATAGTATATGTCTGATGGGAGAATTATGGGCCCTACCCACCTGACGCCACCTAGCGGACGCCATACATACTAATAGTTCTTGTTGGTGGCAGTGTGAATGAAGATATAGACGAATGCAGTGCGGTATCGCTAGTAGACCCATCTACAGTCTCTCAAAGTTTTGGGGGATGATTTTGCTCATAACTAATGAAGGAAGTGCTCCAAGAGATTGATTTAGATAAAGGTAGCTGAAGGATATTCGAGAAATGCTTATCATTTCAAATACTTGGAATAAAAGTACAGTATGTACAATAAGTACAAAAGTGCAATATGTCTTACAATAGTATGCCTTCTTCGTTCCCTTCATGTACTAACCGATGGTATCTTTTAAATTTATCAAGAACATCAATAACAGTTTTGTTGAAAAATACATTGCCTGGATTAACATGTTCAGGCAAAAATGCTATAAAAGCTCCTTTTTGACGCACTAAGTAAAATGAAAAGAAGTGGAAAATCTTGCGTAGCTGACACAAGGAAATCTGTCTTTGCACTTAAAGCTGCAGATTCGTCTTGATTTTATTCAGAAAATTCACGAATTTGGAGATAATGTAATTGATAAATCTAATAACAGCCTATCTGAAACTGGACTATTGGAAATTGGCCATTTGCGTCCTTTGTGAGGATATTCCGATATCGATACCTTGCTTCATAAATCTTGGAATTATTCTACTGGCCCTAAAAACAAAAAAACACAACAACATCGAAACGGCTTTATACTGGGCTGGACTACAAACAAAACTAAATGATGGATAACCGTTAATTTATAAGAAGAGTTCAGTACGAACTTCGCTTTCAGAAAACTCAGGCATGACTCATCATAGCGGTCTTCGTAGTTGTTATCACTGATAATAGATGTCGCTATAATCTGGAGGTCGTGATCCTCTCTAATGCTTTTCACATTGTTTGACACAACATAATGGCACAGGTGTTCCTGTTGTAGAATACTGGCATTGCGTCTCAGTAACTTTATTTTTGTCAAAAATTTGCATTTCACCTTTAATGTGTTTCTTTCCGGTATAGTAACTGTTTGAAAGTAGTGTACACAAATATTGTAATGCAAAAAACGTTTTCATAATAAAACGGCGCCAAACCTATTGCTTGAGGTAAACCACATATAATGATATACCAAGATATGATTACAAATGACTACTCCTGGCCAATCGTATTTAAATGAGTATTTTATTCAACATATAAATTCAGAAATTTCAGTTTACAAGTAACAGACAAAAACATAAATGATGATAACAATGTTAAGCTTTTAGAATAAATACATCCTTTTGTTTCAAATTGACCAATTGAAAGAACGATGATTGTTATTTGCCTTGTCCGTGATGTAAATATACCCTTCGTTTGCAAATGACAATATCTTATCTCTAATCAAATTCGTGGGTGAGGAGTGTAAACACGTTTATACGATGGTGCAAGTGTGAAGGCAGAAAAAAAATATTTAAATTTATTTTCTCCACCATTTTTCCAAAAAACAGCAGAAAAAAAATATTTAAATTTATTTTCTCCAACGTTTTTCCCAAAACAGCAGAAAAAATAAATTTAAATATTTTTTTTCTGCTGTTTTTCCATTTTCCAAAACAGCAGAAAAAAAATATTTAAATTTATTTTCTCCAACGTTTTTCCAAAAACAGCAGAAAAAAAATATTTAAATTTATTTTCTCCACCGTTTTTCCATTTTCCAAAACAGCAGAAAAAAAATATTTAAATATTTTTTTTCTGCTGTTTCACATAGTTTGCCATTCTCCCGCTAGATGTCCCCCTTCACCACTGCCAAGGGAGCACTCATTATTTGAATTTGATAGTATGTGGTGACCAAAATGGCATGTAAAAGTGGACAAAAAAGACATTTTGGAACATTCATAATTGATATTGAATATTGATAAATGAATGAGGAATTTCATAGTTCATTATGAATTGCAAATATTCACTTTTCATTATGCAGTCGTGACCAGACTCGGCTCTACGACGGTCAGCGTATATAGGCCTGTCATGAGAGTGGCATGGGGAAAGATCGACTCTGTATTAAAGTAGCATAAGCACGGCCACTTTGCACCTTATCAGTTACTCAGGAAATCACAAGTTTACCTGAGGGGGGGGGGTCTAGTATTTAACAAATGATAAACATGATTCGAGAACGCCCCGACCAACTTCCAGTTTGGTACGACATTTGTACTTAGTGTTATAAATTCGCCACTTATTCAAGGATTGGCTTCGTAGCCTAGAGGTTAATTGTCAGGATCTCACGCGGACGATACGGGTTCAATTCGCCGACTCGGATGACCTTTTTTCATAACTTTTTTTCTTTTTTTTTTGAAGATAGAAAATGAAACAATTTTTTCTGTCTATATCTGACCCCAAATATATATATATATATATATATATATATATATATATATATATATATATATATATATATATATATATATATATATATATATATATATATATATATATATACACAAATATATCCAGTTTCTTCTGCCCCCACACGACCCCCTTCCCCCAGAGAAAAGTGAATTAGTATATATATATATATATATATATATATATATATATATATATATATATATATATATATATATATATATATACATATATATATATATGCATGCATGCATGCATACATACATACATACATACATACATACATACATACATACTTATTCACTTTTCTCTGGGGGGAGGGGGTCGTGTGGGGGCAGAAGAAACTGGATATATTTGTGTATATATATATATATATATATATATATATATATATATATATATATATATATATATATATATATATATATATATATATATATATATATATATATATATTTGGGGTCAGATATAGACAGAAATTTTTTTTCATTTTCTATCTTCAAAAAAAAAAGAAAAAAAGTTATGAAAAAAGGTCATCCGAGTCGGCGAATTGAACCCGTATCGTCCGCGTGAGAGCCGGACAATTAACCTCTAGGCTACGAAGCCAATCCTTGAATAAGTGGCGAATTTATAACACTAAGTACAAATGTCGTACCAAACTTGAAGTTGGTCGGGGCGTTCTCGAATCATGTTTATCATTTGTTAAATACTAGACCCCCCCCCCCCCCTCAGGTAAACTTGTGATTTCCTGAGTAACTGATAAGGTGCAAAGTGGCCGTGCTTATGCTCCTTTAATACAGAGTCGATCTTTCCCCATGCCACTCTCATGACAGGCCTATATACGCTGACCGTCGTAGAGCCGAGTCTGGTCACGACTGCATAATGAAAAGTGAATATTTGTAATTCATAAATGAACTATGAAATTCCTCATTCATTTATCAATATTCAATATCAATTATGAATGTTCCAAAATGTCTTTTTTGTCCACTTTTACATGCCATTTTGGTCACCACATACTATCAAATTCAAATAATGAGTGCTCCCTTGGAAGTGGTGAAGGGGGACATCTAGCGGGAGAATGGCAAACTATGTGAAACAGCAGAAAAAAAATATTTAAATATTTTTTTTCTGCTGTTTTGGAAAATGGAAAAACGGTGGAGAAAATAAATTTAAATATTTTTTTTCTGCTGTTTTTGGAAAAACGTTGGAGAAAATAAATTTAAATATTTTTTTTCTGCTGTTTTGGAAAATGGAAAAACAGCAGAAAAAAAATATTTAAATTTATTTTTTCTGCTGTTTTGGGAAAAACGTTGGAGAAAATAAATTTAAATATTTTTTTTCTGCTGTTTTTTGGAAAAATGGTGGAGAAAATAAATTTAAATATTTTTTTTCTGCCTTCACACTTGCACCATCGTACGTTTAAGTGACAATGTGTGCCAAGGAAGTAATGTAGTTGATTTCGAGTTGGGCATTTTATTCATGTGTCAATTTGAAAACATGTGGCTTTGTCACTAAACAAAATCAATGCATTTATAACTGGAATTAAAAGGCGATGTTACTATTATTGTACTCATATGAATAAAAGATAACTTTTGAATGCATACATATGTACTTCTCAATTTTCCAATAAATGTATGCATGCATCTTAAATTGGCCGACATCCAACATCCCACGAAGACGTCCCGAACGAGACGTCCACGAGGCCGCAACGGAAAGGACAGTAGTAGCCTTCTTGAGAGCCTCAGAAGTCTCAGAAGCTGAAAGACATGTACAAGATCTAGTATTTGGTCTTTTATTGGCGGAACACTGAGTACAACGTCATAAATACATATAATACATCTAAACCAATAAAACTAATTTGCCATCGGCAATGTACAATGTTTAGCATGTACATAAAACTTGTTGGCAAAAAACCGCGATGGATTTAAGGCGCTTCCGCCATGTAATTTCTATCCTATTTTTTCTATATTTTCTCTGTAATTTTTACAAGATTTTCATGTCGACTGAAAATAAAGGCGCTCGTAGAAAGATGTTGAAGCATTCCCGGCGACATAAAGGATATTATTTTGGTGACTGGTTATTTTCTGGAGAAGGAAAACTCCCTGACTGTGCCAGTGTTACAAGTAGTAAAGGTAAGAACAATAACGTCCTTTTTCCGTTGTACATAGTTCATGTTGATGAAGATGGAACTAATCTAACAGTGTGTCACTGGAGACCACATGTAGCTAATTTACGGAAGTGTGATTTTGAATAAAGTTATAAAACTGTCTTTATTCAAGATATTTACATTTTTTTCATATTCGCTATAATTGGAAACGTTTTGGCGAGAGATGGTTAAGTACATTAAAGAATAATGGTTTAAAACAAGACGAGAAACACACACGTGTGTGCATACCGAAGATAAAGATGATTTTGTTAAGTGCATACCAGTACGGGGGTTTCCTAATGCTTGGTGTTTCCTGATTTTCTTTCCATTATTAATCTATATTGTGATATCTGTATCTTGGATTTTAGAAATAAAGCTGCCTTCTGCAGCTGTGCAATTCTAATGATAATGACTCAGACACACCACCAGCGGCTGCTTGCACCAAACCAGTGAGGGAGGGGAGGGGGTCTTCCGTATGTTAAGTATTCCTATTAACATGGAGTGACTTTGCAAGCAGACTTTGGTTGTCAAAGTTAAAATCTATCGCATGTATAGTGCCTCATATTAACCCATGTGTATCTGAAATGGAAGAGATATGGTTTAATTAAAACAAAAACAACATCTTTCAGTCAAAAAATTCTCGTAGTATTGCTTCATTATTGAGAAATTTCCAAATGTATCAGACCTTGTCTACACTCCAGAAGTGAACGGTTCAAAGGGACGGGGTACAGTTTCTTTTTAAGCCCGGCAAAATAGAGGTCTGGGAAAATTCTTATCAAGTTCTTTGGCTGGTAAGAGACCCAATAATGTAGGTTTGACAAAGAATGGGCTGTTAAAACTGATAAGAGACGAATACTGTACTTCAATTTTCTACTCCAATGAATACTGGCTAGTGACGATTTAACGCAGAATGGCAAAAACAATATAAAGCTCGACAAGTAGTACCTAAATCAAACCCAAGCCGATGTATGCTTATATATATATATATATATATATATATATATATATATATATATATATATATATATATATATATATATATATATATATATATATATATATATATGTATTGGCTGCACATTCGTGCAAACCAACGCATGATAGAAGAAAGAATAAGATACATACAGAAAATGAGCTTAAACAATATGGACGATACTAATTTATTGCTGTTACTCTGCTTGTTTCAGATCAAAAACTTCTAGATAAAGAACTTAACAATACTGAGATGGTCAACAGCACCGCTTTGTTATCTGATGTGGAGCCTGGGGGCAGATGGTCTCCGTGGGACTGTTACACCGGTGGCTCTCAGAGAGTGACTTTAATAGTGCCCTACAGAGACAGACCCAAGCACCTGCAGCGCTTCATAAAATACATGCACAGTTTTCTACAGAAGCAGCGAGTGCCCTATATTATCTACATAGTAGAGCAGGTAGGTTGACCCTGAGACAAACATACTATAAACTACTGCTATCAGATTGACCCGACTCTTCGTTTATGAGAACAAATGTGCCTAGAGTAGTTTTCTTTGTTTTAAAATGTTATACATCAGTCAGTAACAACACCAACGAGTGAAAGAACAATTGCAAAATTGAGCAAACAGCAACTGATTTAGCATTGGAAAAAACTCTATGACTAAATGACTAAAAAATAACATCTACACCAATATTTTCAACGACGTCATCACTACCATCAACAACAACAGCAACAACATATAGTACAACAACAGCAACATCAACAACACTAACAGCAGCAAAACAACTAACAACAACATTAGCATCACACAAACCAGCATTTTGTATGATCTCAAGCACAAGAGAATAAATAGCTATTGAATTAGTTAAAGTCATTCCTCATAAATATGTAAACCCATTCCTGCTCAATGGTGTCCATGGGAAAAACTATCTTGATCTGTATTACTTTTGAAAATAACCCCTTGAAATATTTTTTGATGCTTTTTGTCCTAGAGATATCACCGAAAATAGTGAGACCCTTTGGCCACTTTAAGCATAAATGGATTAAAGAATTTATCTTTTCTACCCGGTTCCTTTCTCCGATACCTTCATCGTCAGCTACATCTCACAGGCAATAGTGATGATAATGATTACGACGATGATGTTGACGATGATGATGATGACGATGATGAAAGTAACATATAATATCATCAATCATAATGACGATGATGATATCATATGATTAAAAATGATAATAATAATTATTATAATAATAATGATGATAATAATAATAATAATAATAATGATAAAAATAAAAAATAAAATAATAATAATGATAATAATTATAACATAATAATAATAATAATAATAATAATAATAATAACAATGATAATTAAATAATAATAATAATAATAATAATAATAATAATAATAATAATAATAATAATAATAATAATAATAATAATAATGATAATAATAATGACAATGATAATGTTGATGTTACATATTGTTTTTCCTGTACCTCTACCCTCCAGAATCTGCCTGAGGTCTTCAATCGCGCCATGTTGATGAATGTTGGTTTCCTCGAGGCTCGACGACGAGAGGGAAGAGAAGGAGGAGGAGATTGCTTTATCTTCCATGACGTAGACCTGCTTCCTCAATCACTGAAAAACCGCTACTCCTGTGTCAAAGGTCATCCAAAACACATGGCTGCCTACATCAGCAAGAATAACTATGAGTACGTAGATGATGCAGTTTGTACGATGGTGCAGGAGTGAACGGCAGAAAAAAGCCAGGTTTTCTGGAAAACGACAGAATTCAAAGAAAAAATCCACTGTTTTTCCAAGTAGAAAAGTTCAAGATGACAAAATTTGAATAGTGTGTTTAGTCAGGCTTCACGAGATCACCAATTTTGTCATATAAAAGATCGAGAGGCGGAAACTGATCGGGAATGTATATACAATAACGTAAAAGAAGGGATCATGAACAGTGTTTCCTGGCTCAACGAGCCTCCAGAATCGAAAATCAAATTAAATAAGTCAAAATAATGGTTTATTAAGGATAGGTAAGTTTATTGCAAACAGTAAAGTTTACTACGAGAACTTATGAATTCGAAATTCAAGCAAACGTCGCGCTATAAGTTTATATTAAAGTGTTCGATAGTCACAGTCTATTTCCCGTAAGACATGCTTAGCATATTAGGAAAGTGCAACTTCCTTGCAATTAAGGAAAATACACGTTTTGGCTTATTAACATTACCGATAAAAACAGACAAAAATGAATTGCATATAAGGTTTAAGTCACCTAACAATTTATTATTTTCATTTTGAATTACAGAATTCCGTACGTGAAATATTTTGGCGGAGTGAATGCCTTCACTGTGCATGATTTTGAGGACATCAACGGCTTCCCCAACGAGCTCTATGGCTGGGGCGGAGAGGACGATGAGCTCCTTTACAGGTAGGTAGTAGATCAAAAAAAAAAGACAACTAAAAACGATCTTTTTTTTTTATCTCAATCTCGTTGAAAAGTATCCCTAGGTGCAAAACTAGGTGATTGGCGGTTTCATACTGTTCTCCATTGGCTTTTTTGTGAATAATATTCATGTTTACAAAAATGTTACTTAAGTTAAATACATATCATGGACTTCCACATATCAGTAATCATATGACCTATCAAATTCCATTAAAGGCATCACAGCGAGTTAAACTACTTTTGTAAGCATGCTTAACGTTTATTTATGGTTCGAATCATGTGAAAAAAAGCCTTGGGTATTATAAAGTCCTGTTCCCCGACTTCATACTCCGCTTTTATTCAAATTTCCAATCTTATCTTTATTCGACGAATTTATGCTCAATTATATCATTTTTTTAATTTTCCTTCAACATTGGCGACTGGCTAGTCATGATTTAGCTTTGATATGGCAGAAGTGACAAAATAAATCTTCCTATCTATATTTCTATGTCTACATTGATCTGTCTGTCTGACTATCTATCTATCTATCTATCTATCTATCTATATATATATATATATATATATACACACACACATATATATATATATATATATATATATATATATATATATATATATATATATATATATTGATTCATTCTGTTTATTTATTTTGTTTATTCATTCATTTATCTATTCATAGATATCTATCTTCTTATATATCTATTTGACAACTCACTTCATGTAGTTTGGTCCACCTATCTATTCCGTATTTCAGGACACGTTGGAAGCATTACTCCATCTCTCGTGTGCACCCAAGGATCAGATATACGTCTATGCAGCACAGCAGTGATAAACGCAATCCTATTCTAGCTGCACGGAACATAGTTCACTTCAGAAATCACGAGGATTTCGCCAGGGATGGCCTAAATTCTGCGAACTATACAGTACTGAAATATGAACACAAACCGTTTTACACGTGGATTCTAGTGGACTTGTTCAACGAACAAGCCAAGCCTAAACCCAAGGGCTCTCTCCTTAGAGTCAACCAATGATGGCCTACTGTTTAGGTATTAGGGTGCGTTTCCACTAGGCGGGACGGCAGCGGTTTTTTCCCGCATTACCGCCGCCCAAATCGCTCCCCTCTATTTTAACTTAAGTCGTTTCCACTAGGCGGCGACGGGAGCGGAGCGGTTTTCAAGGGCAGCGGTTCCCGCCGCGGCAAGATCTGAATCGCTCAGCTGAGCGATCCAAGCGGGAAACCGCCGCGGTTTTGACTAAACAACCAATCAAATTGGCTGGTTGTTGTCTATTTTAAGACCCGCCACTACGTCATGGCGGATGAAATAGGAACAAGGCCAACGTAGTCGGATGTGCTAACTTATGAGGAGAGGAAATAAAATAATAATTTGTGTTTATGGGACAGGGGGTGGGGGGACAGCAAAATGAAATAACCCATATATTTCGAAAGCCCATGAACCCCTGCAAGATGAACATCTGTATCTGATAGCTGTCTTGAGATATTGGCCCCCTGAGGTACCGGGTATGTCCTTTTTTATGCCAAATTGGACAATTCACATATCTCAGATTTTCAAGCAAATTGAGAAGCACGTAGAGGAAATAATGACGATTCTAACGATTCAATCACGGTAATGCCCTAGACCACTGACGGTGTGCAGGGCAGACACTGTTTTATCGTTACCTTTGACATTTTAAAGCAAAATCGACAATCATCATTTCAAAACCGAAAATAGTATAATATGGTTCTTTTACATTGATTATTATAAGTTCAGTATACTATGAAAAATATTTTGCGCTCTTAGTATCATTGTTCTCACCTGAAATGGCAAAGCAAAGTGCATTTTTAAAACATCGACAATTCTCAAAGTTGAGGAAAGAAAAATGCATGGATGCAGTCAAATCATTTAATTACAAAAACAGAATTCTGGCTGAAGGAAATTAGGATAAGGAAAGTTAATATCAACACCTAAGGTCAGGTATCCACTATTTCCTGTGACTAGGCATAACTTTTTTATGATGCAATGTGTCAGAAGGGAAGGTGAAATATATTTATTATCTGTATATAAAATACATTAATTACGAAGCAACAATGTTTTGCTGAAATTCAGCCTATGACAGATTCTTTAATTGTCGGTCACTACTCACTCAGTCCAGTTTATCTGATTATGTTATAAGTAGGGAGTCTCTAACATATTTGAACATTCTTAAAATGACCCCATATTCACAAATTAACCACATAAGCCACCATAATAGCATGCCTTTTCAGTCAGTATTTGGGATACTCATTATCAAGATATGTTCTAATGATATTCATCGTAAATTCTCATGTAGTATATCACATATCATCTAATGCCTTTTGCCTTATAAGTTATTCCATCAAAATGAGTGGATTTCTACATAGTGACATTCTCATAGTTTCTAACCATGTGTCCTTTCGACTCATTCTTAACAATTGAGTGATCGCTGATGGAACACCGCCTCAAATATTGTTTGAAGTTGTGTTTTTACTTGCTCTGACAAGCCCTGCGGGGAGTCTGCTGGCAGTTAAATTGCACTCCGAGAACAGAGTTATATTGAATGGAAAATATGAAATATTAATATCACTGATTCTTCAGTGGCAGGACAACCTTAGAAAAACAATGCGAAACCAATTATCTTTAATCATTGGTTAATGTGGGTTAACAATCAAACATGATGCTCTGGACATGTCAAATCTTTCACAGTAGTCACAAAAAGGCCGTACCATCCAGGTGCATGTAATATCTGCCTAATAAAGGCATACTTTGGGCTAATTTCAAATGGTGAAAATGCAAAAATAAAAACAAAACAACAACTATTGATTTATAAATTTGAACTTAACTGGAAAGTACCCGCCTTGCAGATAATAACCCTGAAATTTTTCAAATTGACAAAAAAGATAAGAGCACCTAGATATCTGATTGCAACATCACTCATTATTAATTCTAGTTCTATCTTTTCAACCCTTATTTTTCGTTTGGCAATTCTTTTAATGGAAAAGTTATTATCAGAGCACACAGATATCTCTGTGACCACACACTTAGGGCTACAAGACCTATGTTCAGAAAGCTTGGCTAACAGATATGAAATTAATAAATAAGATATTAAACCGGCTATCGCACATGTCATTTGCACTCGTCCTAGTTATTCTCCACAAACTTTGGGCATTCAGTAAGATTTACGTATTTATCGTAATTTCATAATGCTACGAGTATTCTCGAGGGTAGGGTAGTGAAGGTATCGCATTCTACACGAACTGCGATCTTGCAGTTGGTGGACCGTGCCTACGCTGCCGCCCAGGAACATGTTGAGACCAGAATTTGGAATTTTCATTTTTTGTCAGTTTTTCTGCCAAATTGCGGCTGGGGCGTATTTAGGCAGTTGAAACAGGTGGAGGAATCAGAGAAATCTTTATTTTTCGTTTGGCAATTATCTTAATGGAAAAATATCAGAGCACACATATATCACTCTGACCTCACACTTAGGGCTACCTAACCTATGTACCAAAAGTTCAGGAAGCTCGGCTAACAGATATGAAATTGATATATGAGATGTTAAACCGGCTGAAGCGCATGTCATTTGCAGTCGTCCTAGTT